>SJYQ01001423.1:95532-153902 GCA_006410935.1 Redunca redunca
AGAGAGACTTCTGTTCTGCTAGGCAGGCCTATGCCCATGCACAGCAGGAAGAAGTTACAGAAGAAAGAGACCTCCATAGCAATTCCCAAGAAATATGAGTATGAAGTCTCTCAGGGGGGAGTTGTTAGGGGAAGCACACTAACTGAAACCCCCCACCCTGGCCAGGCACCATAATAACCATTTGCATGAGTTGTTTTATGACAGGAGACCCTGATAAGGAATACAGAACTAATAAGCCACCACCAACCGGAAGAGTTCAGGAAAGGTCGAAAGGAGACACCGCCTGTCCGTCCACTTCCCAGAATCCCTCTTGCTAGCATCCATCTAGGCTGAGTGATGCCTGTGCCACCAGGAAAGACTCTGAATTAGAATGATTGGCCAAAGACCACCCAAAAACTAATCCCAACACCATGAAACCCGAGACTGCGAGCCACGTGGCAGAGCAGTTCTCTTGGGTTCCCTTACCCTACTGCTCTCCACCCGGTGCCCTTTCCCAATAAAACCTCTTGCTTTGTCAGCACATGTGTCTCCTCGGACAATTGATTTCCAAGTGTTAGACAAGAGCCCAGTTTTGGGCCCTGGAAGGGGTCCCCCTTCCTGTAACATTATGAATAAATTTTTTAAGACTTCAGCTAGAAAAACCTGAGTTTAATTTTGTCCTGGCCCTGAACTGGCTGAATTTCTTTGAGAAAAATATCCAGGTCTCTAATTCATGACACAAAAATTTTTTAATATATAATCTCTACACATCACTTGCCATTAAATTTCAAGTTTCTATTTTCACCCAGATTTCATAAACTCCCAAGCCTTTCTCAGCTTTTTATGTCAACAATTTATTAATATCGTACTTCTTAATACTCTTTATCTTGATTTTGCTGTCTTTATAGTAAGAGTTCCATTTTTAAATTACATTTTTTTCACTTTATTATTGTACTTCTGACAGGTATATTTTCACTTCTTTAATTTCTTATCAGAGTCATAGAACTGATGTGAGACAACAGGCAAAATAAAGTGCTTGCCCAATTGTCATTAAGGACAACATATTCTTGACGTTACTTCTTGAAAGCCTTATAGGCTTTATTCTTTCCTAAGGATAAAGAACCATAGGAAAGCAGACTATGGTTCCCTCTGAGATATACCTCTTTTACTTGAACAAACTGTGCTTTCTTTGGGCTTGATGATTCCAAAATACAAAGAAAAGGAGAGAAAACAAGAAAAAGAAAACAATGTTGGTTTCAAATATTTATAAAGGCATACTAGTTTTATGGTTGTTTTTTTTTTTAAATTTGAGGCCTTTAAAATAACAAGTAAGGAGGCTATAAATCAACACACCATTAAGAATTATTTTTAAAATGTAAACTATAATGAAGTATAAGCTAATTACAGTGACTGTCCTCTTAAAATAACTTGGAAGAATGGGGGTGGGGGGACAAGGTACAAAAGTATCTGTATTAATAACTATGATTATTTGCTGCTACTTCTTTCATGTATGGAGACATTTTGTCAGAAAAGAATTCAGAAAATCAATAAATAAGTTTTAAGGATCTTTTAAGACTCAGGGACAATAGGAGAGACAAAAATAAAAAGAAAATATGTTCCCTGCTCAGAAAGATCTTCCAACTTGTTCTCCAGAAAATTGAGAAGGAAACAGTGAACTTCTGGTGTCTGTGGGGAGAGAGGAGGAGATGCAGCAAGGGAGTTACTGATGAGGATTAGAGCCTCAGGACAACATAACGTTTCCAAATATTTAAAATCCCCTAATTTTTTAAAAAATCTGCCAAATCCTCCATATTTTTATAGATGAGACTTTTAACTAAAAAGAAACAAGAATACATTTGTGCATGGAAATACTTTCTCAGGAGTGCAGAAAAAGCTGAATGAGCCTTTTCACTCTGTATGTTGTGCCTAGAAATTCCTTTTGGCTGGTTGTCAAGATGAGTCAATAGGTAGAAAGCCTTGAAACCAGGCTATAGGCAAGTTGCAGATGTAATCAAGGAGATAAATTCTTTTAGAGATTCTTATTAGTCTTGTGACACCTAGACTTCTCCTCTGCATTTAAATTACCTCCAAGAGAGTAAAATGCAAGAAAATTTATTTCTAGGAATATTTTAAAGAATATAAATAAACATCTAGAATGTCTTTACCAAAATTTCTAAACTCCTTATGTTACTAGCAAAGGAGCTTCTCAGGTGGGGCTAGTGGTAAAGAACTTGCCTACCAATGCAGGAGACTCAAGTTTGATCCCTGGGTTGGGAAGATCCCCTGGAAGAGGGCATGGCAACTAACTCTAATATTCTTGCCTGGAGAATCCCATGAATTGAGAAGCCTGTCGAGCTATAGTCAATGGGGTCACAAAGAGTTGGATGCAACTGAAATGACTTGACATACACAGTCAGCATAACATACAAATGACAGCAAAAATGGAAATGTTGTCACTTTTATTTGTCCATGACAAGGCATGTAATAACGAGAGAATAACTGACTGAAGGTAAATTTATGTTAGCTTTGGATTCTTTTGATGACCTAGATATGAATTCTGAACATTTAATATCCTTTCCTGGGATTCCTTTGGTTTCTTTCAGATAGGCCTGATACTAGTCTGCAAAGTAAGGAATTTTTAGTTTTCATACCAGTTTTCATAAAAGTGTTTTTGTTTAATCCTTTTGAAGAAAGACTAAAAAGTATGTATATGAATATTCTGTGTTTACAAAGACAATCTCATCCTTGTTTAAGACCCCCAAGGTTGATTAGCCCAGTATAATTAATACCATATAAAGTCATACTTAAGAAACAAAATAGAGGCAGACACAAATTAAATAAAAAAAAAATTCCAGGTGCATTCAGTGAAAATGTCATGAGATTCTCAGGCTACTATGATTCTCTTCAAAATGAAGCACCAAATTAACCTTATAATAATAAACAGTATTCCATACATAGTGCAGTTAATCTCAATGAGATATTGTCTACTCCAATCATTACCTATGCAGATGATGCCACATTTATGGCAGAAAGCGAAGAAGAACTAAAGAGCCTCCTGATGAAAGTGAAAGAGGAGATTGAAAAAGTTGGCTTAAAGCTCCTCATTCAGAAAACTAAGATCATGGCATCTGGTCCCATCTCTTCATGGCAAATAGAAACAGTGGAAACAGAGACAGACTTTATTTTGGGGGGCTCCAAAATCACTGCAGATGGTGACTGCAGCCATGAAATTAAAAGACACTTTCTCCTTGGAAGAAAAGTTATCAACCTAGACAACATATTAAAAAGCAGAGACATTACTTTGCCAACAACGATCCATCCAGTCAAAGCTACAGTTTTTCCAGTAGTCATGTATGGATGTGAGAATTGGAACATAAAGAAAGTTGAGCACCAAAGAATTGATGCTTTTGAACTGTGGTGTTAGAAAAGACTCTTGAGAATCCCTTGGACTGCAAAGAGATCCAACCAGTCCATCCTAAAGGAAATCAGTCCTGAATATTCATTGGAAGGACTGATACTGAAGCTGAAACTCCAATACTTTGGTCACCTTATGTGAAGAACTGACTTATTTGAAAGACCCTGATGCTGGGAAAGATTGAAGGCAGGAGGAGAAGGGGATGACAGAGGATGAGATGGTTGGATGGCTTTACCGACTCAATAGACATGAGTTTGAGTAAACTCCAGGAGCTGGTGATGGACAGGGAGGCCTGGCGTGCTGAAGTCCATAGGGTCACAAAAAGTTGGACGTGACTGAGCCACTGAATTGAACTGAAGGAACGATATATGGTTTGCTTGATGAAACTGGACAGCAGATTACAGGTCCTTAATGGTTGGTACATTGTGGCTTACTTAATAAAAGCTCCTTCAGAAACATGTTTTTGTAAAAGGTGAAGTCATTTAGAATACATTTAATTTCCTTCCAAACGCATTTGGATCATGCCTGCCTGTAGTATTTGTCTACCTACAAACAGTATCAAGTAAAGTTTGATACACAAAAACAAATAAACAAATAAAAGAATTTAAAAAATAAGTGAACTCATTTGTTAAGCACATTGTGTCTTTCACGGCAGGATACTTGACCCACACTATTTATTACTCACACCCATCTTGAGAATTCACCTGAGTATTTTGAGCGATCTGCTTACTGGAAAATCAATGTTAAATCTACTTTAAAACTACTCTAAAGAATAGACTTTCTAGACTTTTATTCCACAAACCTCTTCAATTAATTGAATAATGTTTTGAAGTACATCCGTCAATTCATTTATTCACTTATTATTCTAATGAGATTAACTGAAGCTCTAGGTACCTCAGGTAGTATAGAAATTAAAAGGAAAAATGGAATCACTCTCCCCAGGAGGTCTTCAAGCCACTTATAATTACCAAAGAGACTGGAATAAAACAGAATTTTGGTGGCTTCCAAATAAGGTGAAATACTTTCAACTTAGAAAAAGTATTGAAAGATTTTGAAATAAGTGAAATAAAAATTAAGAAATATGAATATTTATATATTATATATATTTTTGTATAATATATTTACATATTCTCCTTCACAGAAGAAAAAGTGTATTCCTAACTCTTGGAGACAAATAGTTTTCCTTAACCCTTTCGGATCTCCTCTTAATAATTCTTATGGAACAACAAAGGAAATCATTGCTTTGAGCTGTGCTGATCACATCTGGCCTGTGAATGAAGTCTCTTTCTTACCTTCCTTATTACTTACATTTCTAAAATAACTCATCATTTAAGATTTCTCTTTAAAACTCCAAGAGATAAAATGTGAAAACTGGAAATGACAGAGAGAAGAGTTAATACACCAGTTTAAGTTCCCATTATTTATGAGCCAGAATAGCTACTCTTCAAAATCCTGGCCAATGTGGGAATGTGTGACACTGGACCTGATTTGGTGGGGAATTTGAAACCACTCAACTTAGATCATACATATATCAATCTACCTTGTCAACACTTGGACAGAGTTGGTCCTTTCTTGAAAATATTGCCTACAGAAGGAAGCAATAAGCTAGAAGAAATTGGGCAACAGTAGGAAGTGATGTGTATTATCATTTAACAAGGTGTCATAATCTGTTCTCTCAGTAGCAAAAGACATAAAATATAAAATTCTTAAAATAAGACATTCTATCTGTGGGAAATAAGCTAGAGAATGCTAGCACCTGAATAAAAAAAAAAAAAAAAAACATTCCCCAAACAACTGGAATAATTACTAAAAACAAAGTATTTCAAAGAAATCATAAACATAATAAGGTTTTGGAAGTTGATTAGAACTAATCTAAATTATAAAATCTGGAAAAATATAGTAACATGCAAGCAAGTCACAAACTGTCGTTAAGGTCTTTTGTGAGAAAGTTTTTCATCCTTGCTAATTCATGTATCTAATGGAAATACCCTTTCATGTGTATTTATTCTGGAATATTATTGGAAAACTTTAAAGAAACTGATTACTTTTTTAGAGAAAAATAGTGATATTCAAATTAAAAATACCTCACTTTTGTAAGAAAATTTAGTGAATTGGCTAGCTTGGATATTTAAATGTTATGACTCAACTATAAACTTTATTTTTCCTCACATAGGTATGCATAAATGCAGTAGAAACTGATACAATAGAAATAATTATTTTCATGTAATAAAGCTTAAATGCAAGAAATTTTCTTCTTTATTCTACTGTAGAATAATTCCACTGGTCTATGTCCCGACCAGTAACTCTAAAGAAGCTGAACAGTTCTATGAAGACCTACAAGACCTTCTAGGACTAGCACCCAAAAAAGGTGTCCTTTCCATTATAGAGGACTGGAATGCAAAAGTAGGAAGTCAAGAAACACCTGGAGTAACAGGGAAATTTGGCCTTGGAGTACAGAACAAAGCAGAGCAAAGGCTAATAGAGTTCTTCCAAGAGAACGCGCTGGTCATAGCAAACACCCTCTTCTAACAATACAAGAGAAGACTCTATATGTGGACATCACCAGATGGTCAACACCAAAATCAGATTGATGATATTCTTTGCAGCCAAACATGGAGAAGCTCTATACAGTCAGCAAAAACAAGACCGGGAGCAGACTGCGGCTCAGATCATGAACTCATTATTGGCAAATTCAGACTGAAATTGAAGAAAGTGGAGAAAACCACTAGACCATTCAGGTATGACCTAAATCAAATCCCTTATGACTATACAGTTGAAGTGAGAAATAGATTTAAGGGACTAGATCTGATAGACAGAGTGCCTGATGAACTATGGACCGAGGTTGCTGACATTGTACAGGAAACAGGGATCAAGACCATCCTCAAGAAAAAGAAATGCAAAAAAGCAAAATGGCTGTCTGAGGAGGCCTTACAAAAGGCTGCGAAAAGAAGAGAAGTGAAAAGCAAAGGAGAAAAGGAACGATATAAGCATCTGAATGCAAGTTCCAAAGAATAGCAAGGAGAGATAAGAAAGCCTTCTTCAGTGATCAATGCAAAGAAATAGAGGAAAAGAACAGAATGGGAATGACTAGAGATCTCGAGAAAATTAGAGATACCAAGGGAACATTTCATGCAAAAATGGGCTCAATAAAGGACAGAAATGGTAGGGACCTAACAAAAGCAGAAAATATTAAGAAAGGGTGGCAAGAAGACACAGAATTGTACAAAAGATCTTCACAACCCAGATAATCATGATGGTGTGATCACTCACCTAGAGCCAGACATCCTGGAATGTGAAGTCAAGTGGGGCTTAGGAAGCATCACTACAAACAAAGCTAGTGGAGATGATGGAATTCCAGTTGAGCTCTTTTAAATCCTGAAAGATGATGCTGTGAAAGTGCTGCACTCAATATGCCAGCAAGTTTGGAAAACTCAGCAGTGGCCACAGGACTGGAAAAGGTCAGTTTTCATTCCAATCCCAAAGAAAGACAATGCCAAAGAATGCTCAAACTACCGCACAATTGCACTCTTCTCACATGCCAGTAAAGTAATGCTTAACATTCTCCAAGCCAGGCTTCAGCAGTATGTGAACCGTGAACTTCCAGATGTTCAAGCTGGTTTTAGAAAAGGCAGAGGAACCAGAGATCAAATTGCCAACATCTGCTGGATCATTGAAAAAACAAGAGAGTTACAGAAAAAAACATCTATTTCTGCTTTATTGACTGCCAAAGCCTTTGACTGTGTGGATCACAATAAAGTGTGGAAAATTCTTCAAGAGATGGGCATACCAGACCACCTGACCTGCCTCTTGAGAAACCTGAATGCAGGTCAGGAAGCAACAGTTAGAACTGGACATGGAACAACAGACTGGTTCCAAATAGGAAAAAGAGTATGTCAAGGCTGTATATTGTCACCCTGCTTATTTAACTTATATGCAGAGTACATCAAGAGAAACACTGGGCTGGAGGAATCACAAGCTGGAATCACGATTGCCAGGAGAAATATCAATAACCTCAGATATGCAGATGACACCACCCTTNCAGATGTTCAAGCTGGTTTTAGAAAAGGCAGAGGAACCAGAGATCAAATTGCCAACATCTGCTGGATCATTGAAAAAACAAGAGAGTTACAGAAAAAAACATCTATTTCTGCTTTATTGACTGCCAAAGCCTTTGACTGTGTGGATCACAATAAAGTGTGGAAAATTCTTCAAGAGATGGGCATACCAGACCACCTGACCTGCCTCTTGAGAAACCTGAATGCAGGTCAGGAAGCAACAGTTAGAACTGGACATGGAACAACAGACTGGTTCCAAATAGGAAAAAGAGTATGTCAAGGCTGTATATTGTCACCCTGCTTATTTAACTTATATGCAGAGTACATCAAGAGAAACACTGGGCTGGAGGAATCACAAGCTGGAATCACGATTGCCAGGAGAAATATCAATAACCTCAGATATGCAGATGACACCACCCTTATGGCAGAAAGGGAAGAAAAACTAAAGAGCCTCTTGATGAAAGTGAAAGAGGAGAGTGAAAAAGTTGGCTTAAAGCTCAACATTCAGAAAATAAAGATCATGGCATCTGGTCCCATCACTTCATGACAAATAGATGGAGAAACAGTGGAGACAGTGACTTACTTTATTTTTATGGGCTCCAAAATCACTGCAGGTGGTGAATGCAGCCATGAAATTAGGAGACGCTTACTCCTTGGAAGGAAAGTTATGACCAACCTAGAGAGCATATTAAAAAGCAGAGACATTACTTTGTCAACAAAGGTCCATCTAGTCAAGGCTATGGTTTTCCAGTAGTTATGTATGGATGTGAGAGTTGGACTATAAAGAAAGCTGAGTGCCAAAAAATTGATGCTTTTGAACTGTGGTGTTGGAGAAAACTCTTGAGAGTCCGTTGGATTGTCAGGAGATCCAACCAGTTCATCCTAAATGAGATCAGTCCTGGGTGTTCATTGGTAGGACTGATGTTGAAGCTGAAACTCCAATACTTTGGCCACCTGATGCAAAGAGCTGACTTATTTGAAAAGACCCTGATGCTGGGAAAGATTGAGGGCAGGAGAAGAAGGGGACAACAGAGGATGAGATGGTTGGATGGCATCACCAACTCAATGGACATGGGTTTGGCTGGACTCTGGGAGTTGGTGATAGACAGGGAGGCCTGGCGTGCTACGGTTCATGGGGTCACAAACAGTCGGAAACAACTGAGTGATTGAACTGAACTGAACTGAACTCCACAGTACTCTGTCCTCAGAATTCTGGTTTCTTCATTCCATGAATAGCATCCCCATGTAATTTTTCTCACTGTAGTATAAACACTATATGAAATTATTGTTATTCTAAGTTTCTGAGATCTTGGCATTGTTTGTTCATGCAACGTATCTTGTTTTAGCTTGATTAGTCCTGAGACTTTATATTACATCAATATCTTTAAGAGAAATTTCCCACCAAAATATCCATAGCTTAGAACTATGCCTAACCACATTCAGAACAATTTGATTCTATCAAGTTAGCCAAAAGAATCGTCATTCTAACGCAGAAATCACTCATTCTGTGAACAAAATTTGAATGCCTACCACCAATCAGGTAGTATGTCAAGATCTGAGACTAGAACAGTTAAGTAATACTTATCATCTCCCCTAGTTATTTTGGAACTGCATTTGAGGAATGATTAAGTTTCATGTGTTGTTGAATACTATGAGCTAGATAAGCCAAGAGTGGCAGGAAGAATACCTGGCCTCATGTACTGGAATAGAAAGTATTTGGTTTTCACTTTTAAGAGGATAAGATATTAAATTTAACACTTGAAGGATTAGAGGAGCTATCCAAATTGGAGCAGTTTAAAGTAGTAAGAAAATTCAAGACAGAGGAAGAAATTTGTGCAAAATCTCTGAAGTCCAGAGAAAGAAGGTCACATCTGTGGAGGTTAAGATGCTTAGTATGACTAGGGGTGTGGTGTGGTAACAAGAAAAGTGCTTGGGAGGTCAAGGAGACGCTGCATCTTGAAGAGTCCTGTACACTGCGGGAGACTGACTGCTGCATGTTGACCTGAGTAGCCAAGTCAAGCAGGCTGTTTATCTGACAGCCTAAGTGAATGAGCGACCGAGTGAGTGAATGTGTGTGTTCATCTTCCCTACAGTAATATATGTTGTACCTGTTACAGTTAATTTATATCCCACCTATGATTTTCTTAGAATAATTGTTATTCCAGGCAAAATCATGTATTTATTGTTCTCAAAGAATCCTCAGAATGTTACAGGTGAAGGAAGATAAAAAGAGTGATAACAAGGTCAATTATGTTCAAGAACAGATGAACTTAGGAAGTCCACTCCTCACTAAACTGGAAATTTACTGTTGTCATTTGGGCTTCAAGTTTATTTATTCTGTCCAATTTCTCCCATTTGCTGTCATCATTTCCAGACCCATCCTATACATCCAAGTCCTCATGACCTTCTACCCTAATTCGTAGCAAGATCTGGTTTAAGGAACAATCTTCAGCTCGTTCCCTGCAAAGCAGAAAGAGTAATACCAACTTTAACTTTGGTTTTATGGTAATATAATCATCCTTCAAAGAAGCTAGCTAAAGTCATTTAAAAGTTTTATATTTCTGGATAATTTTATTTTGTGAAAGACACTTTGAACAGACAATCTAAGAATCTTCTGTCTTCAAAATTATTATAAGTCACAAGTGTGTCCTTGTGGGCCCTAGGGAAACTTGCGGAATATTAAATTCATGGAATATGAAAACTTTGTACATGGATCTATACTAATACATTTAAAATGCACTGAAGAAGAATCATGAGAAAATTATGGCACCAATTACTGTGCTATTACAATAAGTCAGAGAAGAGATAAGAAACAAAAGCAGAGGAAATATGAATGAAAAGGAGTCACAGGTTTGTGAGAGATTTCAGTTAAAAATGCAAACTCAACTTTCAATTTCTGGTTCGAATGTAGGGAGCTTGGAAGTCACCACTGAATCCTAACAAGTAAAAAGCTGAACAAACTGTAAAATCAACAACTCTTTTTAGAACCCTAAGAGAAAGAAGGTCACAGAGAAAATTGCTATCTCATGACCAAATTGTAGAGACATAAAGACAAATACAAAGAATCACAACTTACCAGAGCAAAAACCTCTGTGGGAACCAGAGCCAGGGTAGAAATCCTGAACTGTAATTGACAAATTGCCAGAGGCTCAATGTGGACAAGTCTGAGTGTTTAAAATTCCAAGGGGGCTTGATCAGAGGTGGGCTCCCATACTTTAACAACTTTTATCTCCTGGAGTTCAAGCAGGTTATCACAGTGAAGATCAGCAAAAAATTTGCTCAGAGGAACTATTTTGAAACATGCCAGACTTCTCTACTCTTCTTAACAGGGTCTGCCCTCAGCAGAAACCCTTTTTTTTTTTTTTGGCTCTGCTGCACAACTTTTGGGGGTCCCCTGACCAGTGATGGAGCCCTTGCCTCTGCAATGAAAGCCCAGAATCTTAACCAGAGGACTGCCGGAAAGTCCTTACCAGAAACCATTTAGCCACAGCCTAATCTGCTGGGAATATATCAGAGCCTAACGAAAGTGGGAGAAGAGAAAATAGCCAACTCCAGCCCACTAGAGACATCCTGCTCCAACCTGGTGGAGGAGAGAGGACTGCGAAGCACTTGGGAAGTTCAGTCCAGAAGCACAGACTCACTACGCTGGGACCTACCTGCAGGAATGCAGAGTGTTTCTCTTCCCGGACCACACCTTATCGTCACAGTAGTAAAAGCCCATTACAGCAGTTCCTTTTATTTGGTAAAATTACAAGGCATAGTCAAAGGCAAAAAGCCCAGTTTGAAGAGACAGAGCAAGCACCAGAAACCAGACTCAAGTATAGCAAGAATGTTCTTATACTGGGAACTGAAAGCAGCCATGATTAAGATCCTGAGGTAATGAAGTAGAAAGCATGCAAAACCAGATGGGTAACACATACAGAGATATATAAATTCTAAGAAAGAATAAAAAAGAAGTGCCAGAGGACAAAAATACTGTAACAGAAATGAGGAGTGTCTTTGATGACTTAGTAGACTATACAGAGCTGAGGGAAACATTTCTGAGCTTGAAGATATCGAAACAGAAATCTTAAAAAACTGAAAAAGGAGAAAAACAATGAATAAAAGTAGAACAGAACATTCCAGAACTGTGGGACAAGTACAAAAGGCATAATATGTGTGTGATGGAGTGCCAGAAGGAGAAGAAAGGAACAGAAGCAATATTTGAGAAAATAATGACTGAGAATTTCCCCCAATCAATGTCTGATGCCAAGCTACAAATCCAGAAAGCTTGGAGAGTACCAGGCAGGATAAATACAAAGAGAACAAAACAAATCAAACCAAAACCAAACCTAAAAAGACTGTATTCAAAGTCCAGAAAATCAGAGATAAAGGATAGATCCTGAAAAAAAGCCAGAAGCGAATAAAACTCTTTACCTACGAAGAGAAAAAAAATCCACCAACCTAGAATTCTGTTCTCAGAGAAATTATCATGCAAAATTGAAGGAAAAATAATAGTAAAGAGACATTACATGATGATAAAGACATCAGCTCTCCCAAAAGACAATAATCCTTAAGTGGTATTTACCCAACAGTGAAATGGCGGGGATAGGGCACTGATAAAACTGTAAGAACAAATAGATGAATCCACTATCATAGTTGCAGATTTCAACACCTCTCTATAAAAAATAGATCGAGCAGGCAGAAAATCAATAAGGACATAGCTGAACCAATAATGCTGGTGCTAAGTAGCTTCAGTCGTGTCCAACTCTGTGCAACCCCAGAGACGGCAGCCCACCAGGCTCCCCTGTCCCTAGGATTCTCCAGGCAAGAACACTGGAGTGGGTTGCCATTTCCTTCTCCAGAACCAATAATACCACCCATCAACTGGCTATAATAGACAGCTATAGGCTACTTCATCTAACAATAGCAGAATGCACAATCTTCTCATGTTGACATGGAATATTTGCCAAAATAGGCTACATTCTATAACTCTATTTCTGTTTTGTAAATAAGTTCATTTGTACCACTTTAAAAAATTCTACTTATAAGCAATGTCTTACAGTATTTGTCCTTCTCTATCTGACTTACCTCACTCATTGTTACAATCTCTAGGTCCATCCATTTTGCTGTAAATGGCACTATTTTTTTTTTTTTTTTCGTCTTAGTAATATCCCATTGTGGGCATTTAGGTTGCTTCCTAAATGTTGGAATATTTGCCAAAATAGGCCATAAAACATACCTTCATGAATATAAAAGAGTAGAAATCACACAGTATCTTCTCTCAGACCCCAGTGGAATTAAAATAGACATCAATAAAAAAATGATAGCAGAAATTAGGCCAAATACTTGTATATTAAACAGCATACTTGTAAATAACACATGGGTAAAAGAGGAAATCTCAAGAGAAATTTAAAAAAATATTTTAACTAAATAAATATGAAGCTTATCAAAATGTGTGGAGTGCAGTGAAAGTAGTGCTCAGAGGATAACTTGTAGCATTGAAAGCATGTGTTAGAAAAAAAGATCTAAAATCAGTCATCTAAACTTCCATCCTGGGAAACCAGAAAAAGAAGAGAAAAATAAATAAAAATAAGCAGGAGGAAATAAATTATAAAAATCATAGCAGAAATCAATACTATTGAAAATAAGAAATCAAATAGAGAAAAATCAGAAGAACTGTAAGCTGGTTCTTTCTTTAAAAAGATCAGTAAAATCAATAGGCCTCTAGATAGGCTAAGAAAAAAGTATACACAAATTACTGTTAGAAATAAAAAAAAGAACATCATTACAGTTCCCCCATCGATATTAGAAGGAACAGCTCTGTGACCACAAATGGGAGAACTTAGATAAAACTGAGAATCTAGACCTAATTAAAAATGATACATGCCTCCTAATGTTCCTTGGAGCACTAGTTATAATACCAAGACATGGAAGCAAACTAAACGCCCATCAACAGAGGAAAGGATAAAGAAGATGCATACATATATAATGGGATATTACTAAGACATAAAAAAGAACAAAATAGTGCCATTTACAGCAAAATGGATGGACCTAGAGATTATAACAATGAGTGAGGTAAGTCAGATACAGGACAAATACTGTAAGACATTGCTGATAAGTGGAATTTTTTAAAGTGGTACAAATGAACTTATTTACAAAACAGAAATAGAGTTATAGATACAGACCTCAATCCTATGATTACTGGGGCAGGGGAAAGGGATAAACTGGGAGACTGATATTGACATATGTACACTACCATATATAAAACAGACAACTAATAAGAACCTACTATATAACACAGCGATCTCTACTCAATACTATGTAATGACCTATATGGGAAAAAAATCTAAAGAGTGGATATACTTATATACATGTAACTGATTTACCGTGCTATACAGAAGAAAGTAACACAACACTGTAAATCAACTATATTCCAGTTTACGAAAGGATATACAGATGGCTTCCCTTGTGGCTCAGCTGGTAAAGAATCTGCCCTCAATGTAGGAGACCTGGGTTCGATCCCTGGGTTGGGATGATCCCCTGGAGAAGGGTAAAGCTACCTACTCCAGGATTCTGACCTGGAGAATTTCATGGACTGTATAGTCCATGGGATCACAAAGAGTTGGATACAACTGAGCAACTTTCACTTTCTTTCTCTACAGATGGCAAACAAGTCTATGAAAAGATACTCCACATGTCATCTGGCAAAAGCAAATTAAAACAATGAGATTCCATTACACACTTATGAGAACAGTCACAAAATCCAGAACTGACAAAACCAGATGCTAGCAAGGATATGGAGCAACAGGAACTCTCATCCATTGGTGGTGGGAATGAAAAATGGTACAGCCATTTTGGAAGACATTTTGCCGATTTCTACAAAACTAAACATATTCATACCATATAAACCAGCAATCATGCTCCTTGGTATTTATTCAAAGGAGTTTCCAATATATGTCCATATAAAAACCAGGCATAAATGTTTATTGCAGCTTTATTTATAATTGCCACAATTTGAAAGCAACCAAGATGTTCTTCAGTGAGTGACAGAAAAGGAAACTGGTATATCCAGAAAATGAAATATTTTTCAGTGCTAAAAAGCAATGCATTATCAGGCCATAAAAGACATGGAAGAAGCTTAAATATATATTGCTAAGTAAAACAAGCCAGTCTGCAAAGGCTACATACTGTATGATTTCAACTATATGATATTCTGGAAAAAGCAAAACTGTGGAGATAGTAAAAAGCTCAGTGGTTGCCAAGGGTTAGTAGGGAGGAAGGGATGTATAGGTGGAACACAGGATTTTCAGGGCAGTGAAACTACTCTAACATCATACAAAGTATTATGGGATACATGTCCTTATACAATTGTCCAATACCAACAATGAACCCAAATGTGAACAATGGACTTTGGGTGACAGTGGTGTGTCGATCTAGGTTCACCAAATTATAACAAATGATCTACTCTGGTGGGGCATGCTGCTGCTGATGAGTTTGGGGAGGAGGGGATAGGGAAAACATCTGTACCTTCTGTTCAATTTTGCTGTAAGCCTGAAACTTCTCTAAAAATAAAGTATATTTAAAAAATGAAGTGTCTGCATTTCCTTGGATGTAGGAATAAAGTGAAATGAGTGATAACGATGCCTTCCTTGATGAAACTGAAATGGTGCTATTCCAAATTGCAGTGTGAATGACAGACCTGCTGGAAGGTGGGGTGGTGGTGGTAGCCTGTTTTATCTTGGAAAATATTACTTGGTGTGCTTCCCTGGGAGCTAACTCTGAAACAGACTATTGTAAAGGAAGCTCATTAGGGAGTGCTCCCAAGATCAACACTGGTGAGGGAAGTGAAAATAGAATAGGCAGAGAGAGAGGTTAGACTGCAGTGAAGTAATAATAAGGTCTCAGATAACCCTATAGGGATCCCTGGAAAGAACAAGGTCCTTTGGATTTGTGCTGATTTGAGGCACCAGTCACTGAATTCAGATCAGTTCTCTTGGAGGCATGTGAACTTACCTGTTGTTGTTATTCAGTCGCTCAGTTGTGTCCAACTCTTTGTGACTTCATGGACTGAAGCACACCAGGCTTCAGAGGACAACAGAGCATGAAACAGTGGGATGTCCATCACTGTCTCTAGGAGCTTGGTCAAACTCATGTCCATTGAGTCAGTGATGCCATCCCACTGTTTCATGCTCTGTTGTCCTCTTCTCCTCTTGCCCATCAGGGTCTTTTCCAATGAGTCAGCTCTTTGCATCAGGTGGCCAAAATATTGGAGCTTCAGCTTTTTCAGTATCAATCCTTCCAATGAATATTCAGGACTGAGTTCCTTTAGGATTGACTGGTTTGATCTCCTAGCAGTCCAAGAGGCTCTCAAGAGTCTTCTCCAATACCACAGTTCAAAAGCATCAATTCTTCAGCACTCAGCCTTCTTTATGCTCCTACTCTCATATCCAAATATGACTACTGGAAAAGCCATAGCTTTGACTATATGAACCTTTGTCAGCAAAATGATGCCTCTGCTTTTTAATACACTGTCTAGGTTTGTCATAACTTTACATCCAAGGAGCAAGTGTTTTTTAATTTCATGGCTGCAGTCATCATCTGCAGTGATTTTTAGAGCCCAAGAAAATAAAGTCTGTCACTGTTTGCATTGTTTCCCCATCTATTTGTCATGAAATGATGAGACCAGATGCCATGATCTTAGTTTTGTGAATGGTAAGTTTTAAGCCAGCTTTTTCACTCTCCTCTTTCACTTTCATCAAGAGACTCTTTAGTTCCTCTTCACTTTCTGCCATCAGGGTGGTGTCACCTGCATATCTGAGGTTATCGATATTTCTCCCTGCAATCCTGATTCCAGCTTGTGCTTCATCTAGCCAAGCATTTCTCATGATGTACTCTGCATATAAGTTAAATAAGAAGGGTGACAATACATAGCCTTGATGTATTCCTTTCCCAGTTTGGAACCAGTCCGTTGTTACATGTCTTGTTCTAACTGTTGCTTCTTGACCTGAATATAGGTTTCATAGGAGGCAGGTAATTTGGTGTGGTACTCCCATCTCTTGAAGACTCTTCCACAGTTTGTTGTGAGCCACACAGTCAAAGGCTTTAGTGTAGTCAATACAGCAGAAGTACATGTTTTTCTGGAATCCTCTTGCTTTTTCTATGATCCAATGGATGTTGGCAATTTGATCTCTGATTCCTCTGCCTTTTCTAAATCCAGTTTGAACATCTGGAAGTTCTCGGTTCGTATACTGTTGAAGCCTAACTTGGAGAATTTCAAGCACTACTTTGCTAGTGCGTGAAATGAATGCAATTGTGTGGTATCTTGAACATTGTTTGGCATTGCCTTTCTTACCTGAGGTAGGTATTTTCAGCTAAGGGAAATTTTTGGAGAACTGAGAGCACTCAGTTATCAGGCATCAATGTTCTAGTAAGTGGGGATCAGTCCTGAAGGAGGGTGAGGGTGGCACCCACAGAGAATCCACAGGGGTATCTGTTTACAGGCCTAGTAAACATGACCATTAGGCTACCCACAGGATCAAAAATTATGCTAGAGATATCATTACTGGTTACTTAGGTGAATGCTATCACACCTTTTTTTGGTTCAGGACAAGAAAAATATAATACTTTAACAGTCATATGCAAGGCACTGTTGTAATATTCTCTCATGTGTTAGTTCATTCACTTGTGACAACAGATTTTAATGTCTTCATTTTTAGATAAGAAGATTTAAGCTCATTGAGTTGCTCAACTCTCTGTTTCCCTGCACTGCTTACTAAGACAGCTTTCACAACTTGCTCTTCAGAGGGTAGAATAGGCCTGAATTATGACATTTTGTTTAGTGGGTGGCTTTGAAGGAAATGTGACATTCAAAAAATGGGAAGTGCTGGGCAGCCTCTGAGCTCTAAAGGAAGAATGTACCAAAAGATTGAAGAAAGAACTCTCAGAGGGGAGGCAGGAGGGTGCAAATAATGTTTTAACTCACTTCAAACTAAGGCAACTCTCTTTAAAAGAACTGGCCTCAGATCAAATAAAAATAAGTTAATGATTATTCAGTAATGTCCATTATTCAGCTGCCCATTCTAGGCTAATAGTATGGTGAGTTTAAAAAGCCTTTTCTATACTTTGTCAATTATCCATTGCTGCCCTTAATGGGAAATGTTTGGATCTGCACTATTTTTAGAGCTAAGAAAGAGGAAGGACAGCCTGATTCTCACTTGGTTTTCATCTGACCCAAACTGTTTGAGTCAGCACATATCAATATAAATCCAATACCCTAACAACTAGATCTACACGTACCTTCAAGAAGTTTTCTAATTTACGTAGACCATATTTTCCATTTTTAAATGAGTACAACTTTGATACCCTGGACATGTTTGGGATTCATGATAACATTTCGCATAGAGAAATCTTTAGTGCACAGAGAGATAGAGGAAAGAGTTTGTTGAGAGGAAGGCTGAAAAGTCCTGGGAGACTTTACCTTGAAGAACAAAGCGCTTCTGGCAATGTAGTAAGAGCTGAGACTAACTGGTTACAACGGACCTACACAGCAGACAGTAAAAACGTCAAGTCCCCCAAATCAGGGGAGATTTTCAAAGTGAGTTTAAGAGAATATATTTAACTAAATATATTTAATATGTTTAGGAGAGGCAAGAGCACAAACTAGGAAAACTATCATGCTCATGTTCAATCACTAAGTCATGTCCAAGTCTTTTATGACCCCATGGACTTTTAGCCTACCAGGCTCCTCTGTCCATGGGATTTCCCAAGCAAAAATATAAGAGTGGGTAGCCATTTCCTTCCTCAGAGGATCTTCCTGACCCAGAGACTGAATCCATGTTTCCTGCATTGGCAGGCAGATTCTTTACCAGTGAGCCACTGGAGAAGCCTATTCAATTCAGTTCAGTCTCTCAGTCGTGTCCGACTCTTTGTGACCCCATGAATCACAGCACGCCAGGCCTCCCTGTCCATCACCAACTCCCAGAGTTCACTCAGACTCATGTCCATAGAGTCAGTGATGCCATCCAGCCATCTCATCCTTGGTCGTCCCCTTCTCCTCCTGCCCCCAATCCCTCCCAGCATCAAAGTCTTTTCCAATGAGTCAACACTTCGCATGAGGTGGCCAAAGTACTGGAGCTTCAGCTTTAGCATCATTCCTTCCAAAGAAANCTCCAGACAAAACTACAATTCGAAAAGATGAATGCACCTGCAATCCTATGTTCACAGCAGCACTAGTCACAATAGCCAACACATGAAAATGACTTAAATGTCCATCAACAGATGAATGGATAAAGAAGCAGTACATATGGACAACGGAATACTAGTGAAAGTTGCTCAGTCATGTCCGACTCTTTGTGATCCCATGGACTGTGACCTGCCAGGCTCCTCTGTCCATGGAATTCACCAGGCAATAACACTGGAGTGGGTTGCCATGCCCTCCTCCAGGAGATCTTCTCAACCCAGGGATGGAACCCAGGTCTCCCACATCGCAGGCAGATTCTTTACTGTCTGAGCCACTAGGGAAGCCCAAGAATACTGGAGTGGATAGCATATCCCTTCTCCAGGGTATCTTCTGACCCAGGAATTGAACCAGGGTATCCTATATTGCAGGTGGATTCTTTACCAGCTGAGCTACCAGGGGAGTCCAATCAAATACTACTCCGTCATAAAAAAAGAATGAAATAATGCCATTTACAGCAATGTGAATGCAACTAGAGATTATCATACTAAGTTATGTCAGAAAGAGAAAGACAAATACCATGTGGAATCTAAAATATGACACAAATGAACCTGCCTATGAAACAGTCTCACAAACACAGGGAACAGACTGGTGGTTTCCAAGGGGGAGGGAGTTGGAAGACGGATATGAGTGGGAGGTTGGGGTTAGCAGATCTAAGCTTTTATATATGAAATGAATTAACAAGGCCCTACTGTATAGCACAGGGAACTCTATTCAATATCCTATGATAGACCATAATAGGAAGAATATTAAAAAATGTATATATATGTATAACTGAATCTTTTACAGAAGAAATTAATACAACATTAATCAACTATACTTCAATTTAAAAATATTAAAACTGAAAAAAAAAAGTTGTAAATCTCTCAGTCCTTAAATATTAAGAAGTTTGTACAAGATGACACAACTACCAAAAGAATGGCATGACTGTCTACAAATTACATGTTCTTTCATTTTTCTATACTGTGTTCTGAATGCCTTTTATTTAAAATCTTATCTATAATCGAATGGACAACTAAAATCATAACTTTTTCATATCACATGTCTTATATATAAAAGCATGTAAAAGCCAGAGTTCTCTCCTCTGAACTCCTAAAATCCTGTGTGTGGGTGTGTGTGTGTGCACGTGTGTGCAATTCTTTTGACATTAACCATAAACCTTG
This sequence comes from Redunca redunca, assembly GCA_006410935.1. Classification (NCBI taxonomy): domain Eukaryota; kingdom Metazoa; phylum Chordata; class Mammalia; order Artiodactyla; family Bovidae; genus Redunca; species Redunca redunca. Next base: position 115,363 of record SJYQ01001423.1, read on the forward strand.
TGTACCATAGTGCTTTTTTTGTATACTTGTAGTATTGCCCTAACTATATTTTACATTCTTCAAGAGTATTATTCTCCAGTTCAGAACTTTGCTAGAAATTTAAGTAGGGTTGAATAGGGAGAGAAATCATTCAACAACTTGGCAGGGAAAGGACAATTCAGGGAAGATGTGAAATGATTCTTTAGCTAGCACAATGAAAGGTGAGAAGAATTCACAGTTATTGAAATGGATTCATTTCTCTTCCTGTTCCCCTCAAGCAGTCAGTCATGGCCCTCTAACCCATATGTATGCAGAAACCAGACACTGAAACAAACAAGAGTGACAATAAAGGAACAGGGGTTAATGTTGGGAAAGTAGTGACTCTGACTGTTTTCAGCTTTCACGTGCTCTGGGTGGTACAGAGGAAGGAGGAAATAGCCAGATTAAGATTCATGTTGCGTGAGTCACAGAAAGGGGGCCAAAGTTGATAGACACAGCGAAGTTCTACAATGGCTCGGTGAGGACTGAATCTTGAAGCAGCATTTACGCAAGGGTTTGTGTGGGTTGAGATGAACGGATTTTGAAGAAGGAGGTGACCCAGGAAATTTTAGTGTTCTTAAGTAGACCAAATGTGTAATATCAAAAAGCCACTTGTGGTAATCTAGATAAAATTGATTAAAATTTAAAGTGTAGTTCTTCAGTTGTATTAATACTAGCCACATTTCAAGTGCTCACTGGCCATATGCAGCAAGGAGATGCTGAATAGGGCTGTGCAGATACGGAGCGTTTCCATTCACTACAGAAGAGTTCTGACTAAAATACCAAAAACATATAGTATTCTTCCAGCTTTGTTTCCAAAGCCTATAGAGTGTCAGTTAATATCTATAGTAAGCTGGATATATAATTTAAATTAATTATAATAAATTCAATTAGTATTTTAAATGTGGCCAGAGTAAAATTTTCTATTTTTCAGAGAATGTTACTTTCAAGTTAGGATGGAGTTGAAAGTACTCAATATAGTGACATTTGAATTGGACATTAACAAGTTTTTTAAGTTGAAAAGGACACTGTGGCAACAAGAATAGCCCAAGGTTAGAGATGAAAGGCATGAAGTCTCACAAAATATGTGGGAAATAGTAAATCATTTTGATTAGGATTTAGAATAAATATAGGAGAGAAATATAAAGTTTAGGAGAAATGTAAAATTTAGAAATTGAGATCAACTAATGTAGACTTAAATGTTTGTCTTAAACAGTGGATCTTATAAGAGATGTTGCCATTTGCTCCTTGGGAAGATAAATCTTCAGCTCCATGATACCATATTGAATAAAAATGCAGTTAAGGAAAAGAGGAAGTGAGATTCTTTAAGAGATTGCCCTAATAATCAGGAAGAGAGAGGGAACTATGTGCTTGGATAAGGGAGCTGGCAAAGGAGGCTGAAAGGGAGGAAAGGATTTAAAAACACTTTTGCATGCTATCAAATATATAAATACAGGGAGAAAGGAAGAGTCAGAAAAGGCTCAGATTTCAAGTGAGGGATAAATACAACTATGCTGTTGCTCAGAGATGGTTGAGGGTTCATGAAGAGCTATCTTGAGTTCAGTTTCAAACACTTTCACTTTGAAGTGCTGTGGGGCTTGCCACAGGCTTCCCTGGTGGCTCAGTGGTAAAGAATCCACCTGCCAGTGTAGGAGATGTGGCTTCAATCCCTGGGTAATCCCCTGGAGAAGGAAATGGCAACCCTCTCCAGTATTCTTGCCTGGGAAACCCCACTACAGAGGAGACTGGTGGGGCTACAGTCCATAGGGTTGCAAAGAGTTTGACTGAACAACAAGACTCGCCACAAATTGAAGAGGATGGGTGGTTCAGGTGGATGTAAACATTTGGGTTTGCAGGGTTCATCTCCTGATCACTGAACCCTAAAAAGAAAACAAGATTGCCTGGAGCAGGAGCAGGGAATTTAAAGGACAGAAACATGAAACAATCTGGCTTAAAAAAAGAGTAACAGAGAAAGAATTTAGTGAAGACAAGGTGTGAAATCAGAAAAGGATAATAGTCATAGTGTGAAAGCCATAGTGAGAGAGGCTTCAGAGGAATGAGTGGTTAGCAATCTCCAAATCTGCAAATAATTTAAGGACAACTCCTAAAAGCTTTCTGGTGATCTGGAGTACATGAATGGCTATTGAGACATCTTTAATAGAGATGGAGGGTGGCATTGCATGACTGATATAAGGGGTTATAAGGGGTTATTTAGATAAGAGCTGTTAAGTAGGTCACTATTTTATTCTTTTTCTTTTATTCTTGTATCTCCAACACATGTTCCACTCTTGATTGCTATTTCTCTGAGAAATATAAGCAATCAGAAGACACATTTAAACTCTATTACCATCACACCTAACCTCAATCTGCTTCTGTATTTACTTGCTTTTCCTTCGCTCTTGTTCCTGTAAATGAACTGTCTGTTTAATAGAAAGCAACCATCCACTTATGCACTACATCCCATTTCTCTCTACCTACTCAAGGACATCATTTCAACAGTACCGTCCCTTCTCTATTATGCATATCAAATTTTACCACTGTTCTCTGTGTCTTTCTCATCAGTACATACAAAAGCATCCTCTTTTGATCAACTTCCCCTACCAATTATGATGCTAGTCCTCTCCTCTCCTTTATAAAAAAGCACCAGACAGATTATATGGCATTAAAGGATTTCCTAAAAACACTGCTTATTTACTAAACAAAATGTTGAAGGCAATGCTTTCACTCACTGTTAAATATATATTAAACAATATAGTTTAGTATATATTTTTGAGCAGCAGGAGGACAGAGCAGAAACTGAGCTTCTGGTGAAAAGATTTTCAAAAAGCCAGTAGAATATTATTTCAAAGTCTTGTATTTATAGTTGAACTACACCAATACAAGTTATTAATTGTATATTATACCAAATAAATGGAGAAGGAAATGGCAACCCACTCCAGTATTCTTGCCTGGAAAATCCTATGGTTGAAGGAGCCTGATGGGTTACAGTCCATGGGGTCACAAAGAGTCAGACACGACTAAGTGACTTCACTTTCACTTTCATACCAAATAAAAGTTGTTTTTAGGGGAAAAAAAAGAAAGTAATGTCCAGTACAGTTTCTAATTTCTCTTCCCAACCCCACATTCCCCCCACCCCCGCCACTCTTAACACTGCCTTGAAGTCAATATTATCAAGATCAATATTTCTAAATCTTGTACCACCTCCAGATTCAGCCAACAGGGGACTCTTCCCTGGACCCCATGACTTAGAAATTCTTGCCCTGGCCCTTCATATGCTGAGCTTCTCCCCAGTGGAGCAAGGAGTTGAGAGGCCAAGGGGAAATGTCCACTTGGTGTCTATGCTCTTCGTCCAGGCCATACTCCAGGGAACCAGAACTGTGTAACTTCCTTTTAGTATCACTTAAACCCACTTCAGGATCTGCACGGGCCTCTTCTGTGAGTCTGATGACTCAAGAGTAGATCACACCACTGAATTTACTTATCCCTAGGTCAGAGATATTGCCAAAAGTCAGCTGTTTGTCAGGTGTTAACCGAGCTTGCCTGTGCAAGAGTTCTCACATAGCAAAGCACTGAGTGGATAGTGGGAAGAGAAGGGGGCTAGGATTCTTACACTTCCACATTTCCATATTGAAAAGAAAGCAAATTGTGCTAAATTTGGACATGTCTTTTTATATCACTATGAAGTTACTTTTTTTTTTACATAAGAGGGAAGAATTTTTCTTTTAAGTTTGTAAGCTTGATTTATAACATAAATATTTAGATGTGTAGCATGTATGCTTGGAATGATACTCTGGCCATGGAAATGTTAGATGTAGGTCTGACTGGATTCAGTGATTGATTCTCAGTACATTTTTTTTTTACTTGACCAGTCAGTAGCATGTGACAGAGTGAATCATTCCATTCTCTTAAGACCCTTTCTTTTCTTGGCTTCTAGGAAGACAGTATATTCTCCAGATTCTCCTCCTTCCATGTTAGCAGCAACTTCTCGGATTTCTTTAAATGAGCTTAGACAGTCCCTGAACCTCTTTTCTCTCTTTCCGTATTCCCCTCATTATTTCATCTACTTTTATAACTTTAAATGTCATTATCTGCTGATGACTCTCAAATTATATTCTAGCCCTCGTGTGATATGTGGAATCTGAAAAAAAAGATACAAATGAATTCATTTACAAAACAGAAAAACATTCACAGATAGAAAACAAACTTCTGGTTAACAAAGGAGATAGCAGTGGAGGGGCAGGGAGGGAGATAAATTAGGAGTTTGGGACTAACATAAGCACACTGCTATATGTAAAATAAGAAAACAGCAAGGACCTATTGTATAGCACAGGAAACTAAACTCAGCATCTTGTAATCACCTATAATGGGAAAGAGTATCTATGTATGTATAACTAAATCACATTGCTATACACTTGAAACTAATACATTATATATTAACTATACATCAGTTTAAATAAAAGAAAGAAACAACATTCTAGCCAGAATTCTGAGATTGAAACTCATATTGGTAGCCTGTTTGAACAGTTGGTTTGGCTAATAATTTTTCAAGTATATGATATTCAATTGAGCTCCTGATCTTTCTCCCCTAACTCTCCTTATTCCACAGTATTTCTCATCTCAACATGTAGAAACTGCACTCCTACAACTACTCAATTTCTTTCTCTTAAGTACTGGATCTCAATCCCTGCCAGTTCTAACTGTAAGATGTATCCAAAAATCTGTCCACATGTTACCATGGCAACAATCCAGCCCAAATCATGTTGCCTTTCACTTGGATTATTGCAAAATTTTCCTAATTTCTTGAAAATGTTATCCAGAATTCTTGTGTTAACATGTTGGTTCCATCAATTTATTTCACTGCTTAAATCCCTGTATTGTTTTCCAGTCTCTCACAGGGCTGAGTCCTGAGCTGATTTAGGAGTCTCTCATTCATCTGAAGGAGCACCCCCATGCTCATCCATTCTGCCCTCTTCTACTCCTTTCCCTGTAGTTACTCTACTCCAGCCACCCTGGTTCCCTGTGATTCTTCAGTTCCTCAAAGCCTTCGCAATTACTATTCCCTTTGCTCAGATTTATCTTTCTCTAGATGTCTGTGTTTTTCTTTCCTCATTTCTTTGATGTCTTTGTCCAAATGGTACTGAAGTGAACATTCTGCTGTACCATTAAGAGCTCCTTTCATGCCTGATTCACTCATTCTTTCAGCTCCTGGCAGTGTTGGCAGATGAGTGCCTCTGCAGGGCAGGGCCTTGACCAAAAGGACCTGCCTTGTCCAAAGATGTAACTCCCACCTGAAGGCAGCCCTCATGCAATGACTGGGCAGCTTGGGAATATAAAGGCTAATCTCCCTTCTCAAGAACAACTTTGAAGAATCATGCCAGTTATAGACCTCCAAAGGATCATCTCTGACCCCTATTACAACAGCATTGCGGTTCACCCTTTCCTATGGCCATCTAGGTTCACCCCTCCTTCCATCTAGATTTATCTGCCAAAGGTTTTACTCACTCCTTTTTAAGCAGATCTGCCTCAGATTCTGTTTCCAGGGAAACAGAATCTGAGAGAATTGATATCAAGAGTGGTCCCAAGAAGCAGACTCTAAATGGGATATTGGAACTAGATTACCAATCCCCAACCTTCAGCCTTCAGCCAGCTAAGCAATTAGGGCCTGATTATTGCTGTTAGTTTTATGACCCATTGCATTCGGCTTGCAAAAGCAGGTAAGTTTTTAAAATTTTCACTGGTAGTAATCTGAAATTGGATATCAGTGAAAAATAATATACGTGTAAGAAAAATCTCAGTGTTCAGAAGAGTTAAAGCAAGAAAAAATTATAAGGACTACAGCAATATGGCTGTTGCTGGGAGCTATCAATTCACTGAAGAAAAGACCATGGAAGGCCAAGGGTGATTAATCACAGATTTAATGCAAAGCACAAAAGTCAGAGGATAGCCGATATAGATGAAGGTGGGAAAAGTGATGATCAGGCAGAGGACTTAATTATAAGGTAGAAGAGTTCAACAGAAGATCGAATATTCAACCATGGCAAGACTGTTACACCAAAGTCAAGGTCTTCATGGAAAGAAATGGGACCTAGAAAATTAAAATAGTAATGCCAGGGTTGATGCATCAAAAAATCTTGAATCCTTAGACTCTACTTGGATCCTCTGGGCTGGCAAAAGTGTTACATTTTTTCTTTTTAAAACGTAGCACCCCCTCTTGCATGAAGACAATGCAGAATCCTTTGTAAGATAGCTTTCGGTCTGATGCGAATCTATACCTACTGCTTCAGGAAACACAGTAACCATAATCTACTTATGACATAACCTGACCAAGGAAGTTCTGGACCTGTGAGTAGAAGAAATAGCCCACATAACAAAAGAGCTCCAGAAGCTAACCAACATGTACTTGCAGGAGCTATAAGTGTGTGCACACACACACAAATATATTTAGATTTTAAGGGTGCTAGATCAAAGGAACTGCTAAGTCACTTCAGTCGTGTCCGACTCTGCGCGACCCCATGTGGAACATAAAATTGGATAAAGGAGAGGTATCATACAGAAGCCCTCTCCTATGATACAGGATGCCAGTACCCTAGGAGACAGTATCAATATGTTTCATAGGATGGCTCTTGAAGCCTGGATAAAGTTCTGTCCCATGGCAAATGGTAGAGGAAGGTAACAAAAGGCTCAGGGAATTTGGCAACCTATATGGGAAAAATAATCAGACTTTAGGAAATGATCAAATAGATTTCCATGTATTGAAATAGTAAGGAATGCACCAGCGGAGGGAACGATTTCAGCATTATTGAGACAGTTCTTTATAGGCAGGGGTTGACGACAGAAAATACAATTATAGACCTGGGCTTCCTCAAAGCAATGGAAATTATAAGACCCCAAAATAAAAGAGACCAGGTGTGAGCGTTTAATTATGAAAGTCAACACAGCTGTAATATTATAAAGAGAGTAAAGGTCAGAGTAGCAGCTGGGGGAGCCAGATATGTGTACACCTATGGAAATAGATAATACATCAGTGCATCCTTAAAACCAAAGTAAATGAACAGGCCTTCTGAGTACTGCTGAATTTAAACAACCCAAAGAATCAAGGATAATCATTAGAAGGATAATGTCATGATCCCTTATCCTGTTTCTAGAACTGAGCTATTTCTCAGAGCCTGATTCCAATTACTGAGAGATCCTCATGAAGGAGAAGTCTGCAACGTCATGACAAGTATGTAGAATGAAGAGTCACTAAACAGATTCTAGTTGCTTGGACTTTTCTTTAGTTGTGGGACCAGGGGCTACTTTTTAGCTGTAGTGTGCAGGAGTCTCATTGAGGGAGCTTTTCTTATTGTTGAGCATGGGCTCTAGGGAGCACGGGCTCAGCAGCTGTGGCTTCTTGTGGGTTGTAAAGCACAGGCTCACAAGTTGTGGCATACAGTCTCAGCTGCTTTGCAGCATGTGCAACCAGGGCTAGAATGCATGTCCTCTGTATCGCTAGGTGGATCCCTATCCAGTATACCACCAGCAAAGTCCTTTTTTTTTTTTTTTTAACACTTGTCACATATATAATTCAATATACTCAAAATATTTAGTGTGTTTATTGTCTGTGTGAATCCCTCTACAGCCTCAGACATTAGAATTTAAGCTCTGTGAGAAAGGCATCTAATTTGATTTACTGCTGAATCGCTCATGCCTGGTACACACATAACAATTGTTAAATATATCAACTGCTCAATAAATGAATTCCTGCAATCCTAGAGGTAATATTTCACATTTGCAGCCATTTGGGAAAAGGAGAATCATGCATGTCCAAGATGGAACAGGACCCTTCAAACACTGTGTATCTACTGGTCACTCACGATTCTCTAGTGTTTTCAATAAACAAGGTTTTTTTCTATGTACTCTGTTGAGAGCCTGCAAACTGAAGAGAAGAACCGGAGGGCATGGTCATTGCAAAATATCCCCACCTAGCCAAACTGATTGGCTGCAGATTCCTGTTAGGAATTTCAAAAGTAATGAAGCATCTAACAGGAGGTAGTAGGTGTGAATCATAACAGAGTGGACAGAAGAGGCTCACTCCTAAAGGATGAGGATTATGAGGACAAGTTAGCTATGGAAGAGCAAGATATTCCTAGTGAGGGAACAAAGCCTGAGTGAAAGCTCAGTGGGGATACTAGCAAAAAATTTTGTGGCATTTGAACAAAAACTGTACTTTAATAATCCTGAGATACATTTGTTTTTTTAAAGACAGACTTTGGGACAGGAAGAGGCCCCTTAGGAAATAATTATCTCCTTTGTCATTTAGGCTTGTAATATTTTTGTTTCCAATAATCATCACTTGTAATTATATCCTAATCCATGGAAAAATAATAGAAATTAGAAAAATAAAGATAGATTAACTTCAATGAATAAAAATACATATTTGTATTACCTCTAAGACAGAAGAGCTGTTTAATGCTGGTACTGTAAACTTATTGCACCATCTGAATGTGCTAACTTGAAACAGCAACTTTTGCCCTACTCCCTCAAGATAGAAAGACTGCTCTCAAGAAGTCCCCAAAGACATGAACTCTCAAAAGGCAATACCATGCACAGGGCTCCCAGAAGTACGTATTTGAGTACCATTAGTAAAGAAGGGATAGTTTGTCTCAAATTTCATGGGAATATACAAAGATAAAGGTCATCGCTAAGGGAGCTAAGACTCAAAACACTTAGGGATCCAAAGCCTACAGTCAACACCTCCTATAAGATATGGAAACAAATTAAAGAATAATACAGATGGCAGCCTGTTTTGACAATTTCCAGATGGGGCTGAGCCACTGAAGCCACTTATGGAAGTCAGCCACAGGTCACAGTGTCAGAGATATCCAGTGTGCTGCACGCTAAGCTGCTTCAGTCGCGTTCGACTCTCTATGATGCCATGCACTGTAGCCCACCAGGCTCCTCTGTCCACGGGATTCTCCAGGCAAGAACACTGGAGTGGGGTGCCATTTCCCCTTCCAGGGGATGGTCCCAACCCAGGGATTGAACACCCATCTTTTATGTCCCCTGCACTGGCAGGAAAGTTCTTTACCTCTAGCACCACCTGTGAAGACCCGACTGTATAAGACTCAGTAATACTGGCAAAAGAGACCTCTCCAGAAATGTAGGTTGGACTCTCAATATTAAAAACAAATGGGAAACAATCCCAGGATATCTCAAGCTAGATGTTAAAACATAAATGTAAAACAGCAATTATTCGAATGGTTTAAAGACTAGTATGCCAGTCTGAAAATTCAACAGAGAACCTGATCAAAAACAGCAAGAAGGAAAATCACATCACTCAAGCTTGTGGTCTGTAAGTGACTTTTAGAGCTGAGGACTCATTCTCTGTATTTTACCTCCTCAGTTTTCTTTATTGCACAGCCTGTACCCACAGAAGATATTCCTGATCAGGTTGATACTGTCATTTTTTTTAAAAAGGCAACAATGTTCTTACAAGTTATTTTGCAATGACTATTTGAAAAGACCACCATTCTCCAATACAATGTCTCTTCCTTTCTCTGTGTGGGTTGTGCATACAATACATGTACATCTATGTGTGTGTGTACTTATATGTACAGCAATCTACCCTTTTTAGTTGGTCACTATATAAAACTCTAATATGGTAGGATACTTTTGCCACGTGATGCAAAGAGCTGACTCATTTGAAAAGACCCTGATGCTGGCGTGCTGCAGTTCACGGGGTTGCAAAGAGTCAGACACGACTGAGCGACTGAACTGAACTGGACAGCTTTATGTTTCTTATTTTAAAGAAGGAACAAAATTTATGGCCACATAGTTCCTTAAACAGAAACATCTAATTTAGTTACCTTTTCCTGTTGTCATCTTTTATCAATTTTCCCTCACTACAGAGCAAGGTTTAATAATAGAAAGTGAGTATGCTGGTGTTATTTTTAAGGCTGATTAAAAAAAAAAGATGTACTTATTGGGCTAACAGTTGTAATCATAGATATGAACACTATTTCAGACTAAAATTGGGCTTCACAGGTGGCACTAGTGGTAAAGAACCCACCTGCCAATGAAGGTAGACATGAGACGTGGGTTCGATCCTGGGGTTGGGATGATCCCCTGGAGGAGGGCATGGTGACCCACTCCAGTGTTCTTGCCTGGAAAATCCCACAGACAGAGGAGCCTGACAGGCTGCGGTCCATAGGGTTGCACAGAGTTGGACATGGCTGACGCGACATAGTACATGTACACAGGCTAAAATTGGTCTTTTTGTTGATTTTTTGAGTCACTTTAAAATTTCAAGGGTGTTGAGACAGACCCATCATGACATTGAACCTTGGAAATATTCAACCGTGTTATCACCTCAACAGAGCACACACAAAAAGGGTCCCAGGTCTCTATCAATGTACTAACAAAAAATAATTTTTGAATATTTCCAGTAGTTAGCACTACGTCAAATACAATGGAGGATACCTAAGCTAATAAAATGCTGTATTCACTCTAAAAGAATTTACTATTTTATTTCCATAATTTTCTTAGGTCCAGAAAAGCATAGTAAGTGATAAATGAAGCAACATGGATTAATAGCTGTATTAACAACCACAGCTCATTAGTGAAGCTGAGTTCCAGGCACCCAAGGGAGAGGAATAAGGAGCCTTTCTCTTCTCTCTGGCTCTCCCCAGCTTCCCTCCCCTAAATATAGATATACCTTGAATTTAATGTCAAGATTATTTTAGCAACTAATGAAAAAAATCACATAACAATCTCATAAAGTTGAAGATAAATCATTCTGAATCATGCAGCAAAGTAGAAGTTTGTAATTGTATACAGTACAGAAAATATACAATTATACTCCTGGAAGAGTTGGTCGGTTTTCATCAGAAGCCCACATAGAAGTCTTAGTAAATTGTATACCCTTTCAAAGCCATGGTATGTCCTCAGAAAAAAAATAGGGAGTATATCTACTTGAATGCAGTTATAGGAAGTACCTTATCTATTCATAATTGCTATGGAACACATGAGTCTTCTATATTCAAGGTACTCTGTATTCAATTTTGATGTAAAAACAAAAAGGAAAAGATTTTAATGTTTGTGTTCTTTTGCATTGCTGTTAGTGTGGATGGACTTGGTGTTTAAATAAACCAGTTGGTGCAAATCTTGTTCCTTTGGGGCAGGCCTTTTGCATTTTAAAAGCAACATCCCATGCTTTGCATACCTACATTTCCACATCTTTATACTGTCATAACATGGCTTGGGCAGATGAAATCCAGAAAGTTTTGACTATGCTTATGTATTGACAGTCTAATATTTTATGTGAAAAAGTAAACAAAGCAGGACCATGTATTGAATTTGGCAGCCTATTTCCTTGTTCTATGAATATGCAAAAATACACCTGTTCAGAGTTTGTCCACGATCCCACAAGAACAGCACTAACATGCTGATGGACTGACTGTATTCTAATATTTCCCCGTTAGGCACGTCCACAAATCCCAAAATGTGCACTGAGAGATTTGCCTGCTGCCACAGGTAGCCAACTCTGCTTAAAAGGAAAACATCACTTGACTATGAAAGTGCTTTATGCTTCATATAAACAAACAAGCAAAAATATTATATAACAAAATCTCTGTCCCCAAACTTGCAGATTGTCGAGAAGGACATGATGTCTGTTGGGGTAGTCGAAAGGCATGGAACATATTTAGGTATATTTACTGTTCTTACCTTTCAGGAAAAACCAAATGACCTACTGTTACAAAGAATATTGCTTTTTATTCCCTCAGTGCCAAATCAATAAAAGTCCTTCCAGCACAACAGCTGTTCCTTAATGGCCCCAAAGAGTTAAGGCACTGCCGGAATCAAACACATTCCAGTGTCTACACCAAGCAGACTCTTAATTAATCGTGATGGATTGACTTTCTCACAAACAGTAAAAGCTCAATTTATAGAAATTGATCCTATGAGACAAAAATAAATAACTTAAGAGCACTGTGTGTTGAATTCTATGTTTGGCAACATAGCAATGTGTATACATCTAAGAACTATGTGTATTTTTTTTTAATGAAAAGGTTTTCTAGTTAGCTGACAGATACTAAGAGTGTCTCAATCATTTTGAGTCATAATCTAAGCATAGCAAAACTATAAGTCTGGGTGGTTCAATATAAATATTCTGATAGTGATATCATAGTGATTATGAAGAATCTGAAGACTCATATACCTAAAGATAAGACACATATTTGTTCATTAGTAATTATAACTTTAAATCTTGCAATAAAGATTGCCTGTTAGTGATAAACACTATTTGAATTGTCCATTTCAGATCTTTAGTGTACAGATTTTCATAACTTTCTACATTATTGTATACTATTCTTTAAGGAAGATGAGCAGGTTTGAAGGAGTGCCAGAAGTAACCACTTAATTTGAAAGTATAATGAATTTTCTCTTTAGCTGCCATAGAACTGTGGGGTTTTACCCTTTGTCAGGTGACAGCATCTCCTTAGTCAAAGCAGAGTCTTAGAAAATGAGGGAATGGGCTGTTGGGTACTTCAGCAGAGCATCGCTCTTACATTCTATGTCCAAACCAGAGCACTAGCTGCGCTCTGCATTCCAAAAAGTTTGAGCAAATAAACTGACAAGCATCTAACACTACAAGATGGGAATTGGAATTAGTTCAGAGAGCAAAGAGTCAGCCAAAAGATCAAAAGAATTGGAGAAAAAGCTTCAGGAAGATGCTGAGCGAGATGCAAGAACTGTAAAGTTGCTGTTGTTAGGTAATATACTTTCTTCCTTTTGCCTTTAAAACCCTGCTATTTTTTCAACTGTGATGTATTTACTCTTCTCAAACTTTAATTTCAAGGGTATTAACATATGGGAGATTCATTACGAAAATGTGTTTCGAAATTGATTTTATGTGTACTCTGTAAATATTTACTTTTTTGCTTAGGATTTTATTGCATGTCTTTTATTAAGCAGAGAGACAAATATTTATTAGATGACTCAATTTCTCTATGTCAGTAATCTTTGATTATGTAAAAAAACTCATGGACATTTATTATTTTATTACACTCTAGTTATTTTCTGAATATCAACTTTTTAATATGGAAGAAATCCTTTAATTACATGTTACAAAGATTTATATCATTTTGTTTGGAAATATTTTGTTCAGTATCAACAGTAATGTGTTATTTAATTACTTATACTGTTAAGACCAATTAGTCAAGTTATTTAGAGAGTAATGATAAAGTACTTTAAAGATACTAATATTATTATTCAGGCTCCTGAATACTGTCTGTATAATTGAAAAATACTCCATTTAAATCCTTTTAGGATATTTAAATATTTATTTAGGTCAGGAATTATGTCTCTTCTACTTTTTATTCCCTCAAAATTCAGCACACTATTTAACCACAGCTATGAATTTAACAAATATTCAATGAACTGAAAGAATGAATATAATTTATATATCACGCATTTTTCTAAACATGTCACAGTCCCTAGAAGATGAATATGATTCTGAAATAAAATAAAGACCTATGAAAAGAATATAAAACAAGAACTTCAATTTAATCATAGTTATATATTCCTCCTGCTCTTCATTATACACAAAAGCACTCCATTTAGTTCAGAACTGTGAATCTTTCACACAACAAAATATGGTCATTTGTGTCTATGTGTTCTTTGACCATGTCTGATTTGCTCCCAGTGGTAAGAGTATCTCAGAATCCAACTATAAGATTCCCACCACTTGCTCTTCCAAGGAAAGGAAATGTTTTCTCTCTTTATGCCCAATTCCTGAGGTCTGACACCCACAGCACTTACAAGTAACTACCAAGAGAGGTTGGTAAGTTAGAAAGATGTAGGGGTCAGCTCTTATGAAACCAGCAAATGCAACTTCCCTAACGCTCCAGAGTATCTGAGACTTTGTCAAGAGTGAAAGTAGTAAGTGGACATAGAGAAAACAAATAAAAGATGAGAGGGAACACCAAACATTCCAGCAAGTATGTTCTGTGTCCCTGTTGTACTAAGAACCATGGCACAGGACTAGTAACACACTATACAGAGAATCCCTATGTTTGAATAAAATTTCAAAAGAATAGATATTTTCAATATACAAATTATTTTTAGATTAAAGTGATGGGCTACATAAAGAGGAAAGGGTAACGTTATAGAAGATATACAAAGAACTTTAGTGGTATTATTACATCTTTTAATATCCTAAGACAATCACAATTGCATAAATTCATCTCCAGTGTTGCCCATACATTTGTATTCATTTGGTTCCAACAATATGTCACTGAACTTCTCTATCACATCTTATTTACACAGATTGATCAAATTCTCTGTAGCTTTCCCTATTCAGTGATATTTCAAACCCTTGACTAAGTTTTCCCTTCTGGACTCTATATAAGTTCTACGTGGTAGTTTAGTCACTAAGTCGTGTCCGACTCTTGTAATCCCATGGACTACAGCCCACCAAGTTCCCCTGTCCATCGGATATTCTAGGCAATAATACCAGAGTGGAATCTTGCTGAAACAGGGATTGAACCCGGGTCTCCTGCACTGCAGGCAGATTCTTTACCAGCTGAGCCACCAAGAAAATCATATGAGTTCTATATCTAATGATGAAGTTGTCAAAGTTCAAAACAATAAAATCTTGTATAACTCTGCTTCAATTCTCATGTTTTGAACTGAAAGCAAATTATCTAACCTATTATCTTTATATTCAATTGGCCTCATTAACATATAAAAGCATTCAGTAGAACCAAAGTAAACCTTCCCACCCTCAAATCCCCTCACTAACAAAATCTAATTTCTCCCATCATTGAAACAATGATTCTCATTCATCAGTCTTATCTAAACAACTGTTTTTAAGCAATGAGTGTATATCCTGTGGGACCAACCAGGGGAGCCTTGGTAGAAATCAGAACTTGAGTCTGGCTCTACTTTTATAAAAATAGAAATCTTACATTTATAGAAATCTGAAAAAAACATTTTCAGCAGAATTCATTGATCCTCTTGTTATTCAGTGAATTTCGAGGTGCTTAAACACAACACAACTTTCCAAGTTAACATGTGCTGTGGAGTAGATGTTCTATTTGTATCACTGGACGTAAGATTTCACTTAATTTGAAGAGCTATCTATATCAAAGTGCACTTTACAAGTAAAGGATCACCTTAAAGACAGACTCCCTTTTATTCTACCTTTCATTCAGTAATATTATACAAGAGATGCCAAATCTGTTTTTATAGCAAAAAGCAGCCTTCTAGTAAACACTGGAGATGACATACATTCCTGGCTTATTTGATAAAACTGCTATCAAGACAATAATGCCATGGAACGTAATTAGCCTGTAAAGGTGCCCCAGAAAGAGTGCATTTTAGTAAGAAAAAACAAATACTAATGTATAAGCTGTTCTTTTATGTAGATTTCCTGTTACTTTATTTTTTAATTTTATTTAACTTAAAAAAATCTTAACTTATAGATGTTTGATTACACTTCAATTCCATTCAAAAGAAATACCTGTCTTTTCATTGTGAGATCACTGTGGTTCATGTTTCTGTTTTTCCTATATCTCCTTTCTTTATATTTATTATTTCAAACTTTAGTTCAAATTTATTTATTTAACACATTGCTTTTTNAGCTGGATATATTCAGAGCTCCAAAGTATAGGGGAAAAAAATAGCTTTGTTTTTTCATATCTGAAACCTTGCCTCATTCATTCTACAATGTTCAGTTATGATATTGTAATGAGCTTTTAGCCAGTGATTTGCAGCACTGTCATGGACTACTCAATACTGGCGCTCTACTCCTTTCATTCTAAAACCATTTATTCTTGATTTTTCTATATGCTATCTTGTAAACATTGTATCATTTTTAATGTATATGTTTATATACATTACTTTTATGTAATTATCAAGTAATGTAATGTACATATACATATGTATATCCTTTTATGTATATCAAGAGGAAAGAGGATGTAAGACTCATGCTATATCAAAGTTCTTACTTGTATTCTGTTTAAATGGGTCTTTTTATCTTTAAAAGCATTTCTATATATGAGTAGGAAAGGATGCAGAAAACTGGAGGTGTTCCTCAGTCACTGGCTAGAGTATAAATTCACCAAGTGTAGAAGCTCTATTTTATGTTTCTGTTACACCAGTAGAGTCAATGCTTGTCTGTGGATGTGATCACTTACACAGGTCCCCTGTGTAATAATTATGTTACAATTAAAACTTGCAAAGCATAATTAGAAAAAAAAACAAAGCTTATTTCAGATAACCAGTGATATGAATCTTGTGAACAACATGCAGAAGCGATTCCTGACTAATGTTTCCAATTTTTTTAAATTAAAATCATTTTTTGTTATATTAATATATTTTGTTTAAAAATGTTTTATAATATTTTAGTTTTATATATCAATCTTTAGGGTGTACAAATATTTTTACTCTTTGTACAAATATTATACAAATGTTTAAAATTGTTTTTCAGTAAAGTGGAAAGAAACAGTCTACTTGGAGAGCTTCAAATTGTCTCCAAAGCAACTATTTGCACCATAGCAATCTGAAACCTTCAGAGGAAAAGTCAAATATTTACAGTTATATTTTTTATAACTAGTGGCATTTGGCAGCATCAAATAGCTCTCTACAGTGTCCCTTTTCTCTAATGGGCAAAAAGCACTTAGACAAACATTTTGCATTTAATTGTTTTAGATTAATATATATCTAATAATCAGGACACATTAACAGACTCATAAGTCCCTCACATGAAAGATGTAAACCATTCATTAAGGCATTCCATATTTAGCCAACTTATGGTATTTGTTAATGAGATCAAATACCCTGTCTTGCTGAGAATAACTCTCATTAACTGTAATGTAACAGAACATCTCATGTTATATCACAGAGCATTTTTATATTCACTTGCTATATTCAAACCTTAATTATTGATTTAAGAGCAATACTGTACTTTTAAAAATATTCAGATAAGCAACATGAGTTAACACAATTTATTTATCCTTCCATTAATTAAAAAGGAAAGAGGGTAGTGAAACATTTGATGGTATAAAATCTCTGTGATAAATTTTACATAAAATTTACTTCCAGTTAAGATTTATACTCAAATTCAGAATCCATCTCCTTATTTAACTTTCCTACAAATATATCAGTGTAGAATTCGCCTCTAAGGAAGTGGGATTCAAGCTGAAACTGAAAGTAAACTCATCAAGATATAAAAATATTGATTTTGTGTATTAGACTCTGATCCTAATAAACTACAGTCAGTTCAGTCACTTAGTCATGTCTGACTGTTTGTGACCCCATGGACTACAGCACACCAGGCTTCCCTGACCATTACTGAATTGCGGAGCTTACTCAAACTCATGTCCATCGAGTCAGAGATGCCATCCAACCACCTCATCCTCTGTTGTCCCCTTCTTCTCCTGCCTTCAATTTTTTCCAGCATCAGGGTCTTTTCCAATAAGTCATTTCTTCACATCAGGTGGCCAAAGTATTGGAGTTTCAGCTTCAGCATCAGTCCTTCCAATGAATATTCAGGACTGATTTCCTTTAGGATGGACTGGTTGGATCTCCTGGCAATCAAAGGGACTCTCAGGAGTCTTCTCCAACACCACAGTTCAAAAAATCAATTCTTTGGCACTCAGATTTTTTTTATAGTCCAACTCTCACATCCATACATGAACACCTGGAATATGTCACAGTTCACATACTGTAGAAGCCTGGCATGGGTAATTTTGAGCCTTGCTTTTCTAAGTGTGTGAGATGAGTGCAATTGTGCAGGAGTTTGAACATTCTTTGACATTGCCTTTCTTTGGGATTGAAATGAAAGCTGACCTTTTGCAGCCTTGACTAGACTACCTTGTTTGCAAAGTAATATCTCTGCTTTTTAGTATGCTATCTAGGTTGGTCATAGCTTTTCTTCCAAGGAGCAAGCATCTTTTAATTTCATGGCTGCACTCACCATCTGCAGTGATTTTGGAGCTCAAGAAAAGAAAGTCTATCACTGTGTCCATTGTTTCCCCCTCTATTTGCCATGAAGTGATGGGACCAGATGCCATGATCTTATTTTTTTGACTGTTGAGTTCTAAGCCAGATTTTTCACTCTCTTCTTTCACTTTCATTAAGAGGTTCTTTAGTTCTTCTTTGCTTTCTGCCATAAAGGTGGTGTCATCTTGCATATCTGATGTTATTGATATTTTTCCTGGAAATCTTGATTCCAGCTTGTGCTTCATCCAGCCTGGCATTTTGCAGGACATACTCTGCACATAAGTTAATTAAACAGGGTGACAATATACAGCCTTGACATACTCTTTTCCCAAATTGGAACCAGTCTGTTGTTCCATGTCCAGTCCTAATTGTTGCTTCTTGACTTGCATACGGATTTCTCAGGAGACAGGTCAGGTGCTCTGGTATTCCCATTTTTTTAAGAATTGTCCACAGTTTGATGTGATCCACTCAGTCAAAGACTTTGGCATAGACAATAGAGCAGAAGTAGATGTTTTTCTGTAACTCTCTTGCTTTTTTGATGATGTTGGCAATTTGATCTCTGGTTCCTCTACCTTTTCTAAATCCATCTTGAACATCTGGAATATTTCACAGTTCACATACTGCAGAAGCTTGGCATGGGGAATTTTGAGCCTTGCTTTGCTAAGTGTGTGAGATGAATGTAATTGTGCAGTAGTTTGAACATTCTTTGACATTGCCTTTCTTTGGGATTGGAATGAAAACTGACCTTTTGCAGTCCTGTGGCCACTGCTGAGTTTTCCCAATTTGCTGACACATTGAGTGCAGAACTTTCACAGCATCATCTTTTAGGATTTGAAATATCTCAACTGGAATTCCATCACCTCAACTAGCTTTCCTCATAGTGATGCTTCTTAAGGCTCACTTGATTTCGCATTCCGGGATGTCAGGCTCTAGGTGAGTGATCACACCGTCATGGTTATCTGGGTCATGAAGATCTTTTTTGTATAGTTCTTCTGTGTGTTCTTGCCACTGCTTCTTAATATCTTTTGCTTCTGTTAGGTCCACACCATCTCTGTCCTTTATTGGGCCCATCTTTGCATAAAATGTTCCCTTGGTATAGAGATGTTCTTGAGGAGATCTCTAGTCTTTCCCATTCTATTGTTTTCCTCTATTTCTTTGCACTGATCACTGAGGAAGGCTTTATTCTCTCTCCTTGCTATTCTTTGGAACTCTGCATTTAAATGGGTATATCTTTCTTTTTCTCCTTTGCCTTTAGCTTCTCTTCTTTTCACAGCTATTTGAAAGGGCTCCTCAGACAACCATTTTGCCTTTTTGCATTTCTTTTTCTTGGGGATGGTCCTGATCACTGCCTCCTGTACAATGTCCCAAATCTTTGTCAGTAGTTCTTTATGCACTGTGCCTATCAGATTTAATCTCTTGAATATATTTGTCATTTCCTCAGTATAATCATAAGGGATATGATTTAGGTCACACCTGAGTGGTCTAGTGGTTTTCCCTACTTTCTTCAAGTTAAGTCTGAATTTGGCAACAAGGAGTTCATGATCTGAGCCACAGTCAGCTCCTGGTCTAGTGTTTGCTGACTGTATAGAACTTCTCCATCTTTGGCTGCATAGAATATAATCTATGAGCCATTCCATGTAGTACCACCCAAGACGGATGGGTCATGGTGGAGAGTTCTAACAAAACGTATTCCACTGAAGAAGGAAATTGCAAACCACTTCAGGATCCTTGCCTTAAAAACCCCATGAACAGTATAAAAAGGCAAAATTATATGACACTGAAAGATGAACTCCCCAGGTTAGTAGGTGCCCAATATGCTACTAGAGAACAGTGGAGAAATAACTCCAGAAAGAATGAAGAGATGGAGCCAAAGCAAAAAGAACGCCCAGTTGTGGATATGACTGGTGATGGAAATAAAGTCCAATGGTGTAAAGAGCCATGTTGCATAGGAACTCGGACTGTTAGGTCCATGAATCAAGGTAAATTGGAAATGGTCAAACAGGAGACGGCAAGAGTGAACATCAACACTTTAGGAATCCGTGAACTAAAATGGACTGGAATGGGTGAATTTAACACAGATGACCATTATATCTACTACTGTGGGCAAGAATCCCTTAGAAGAAATGGAGTAGCCCTCGGAGTCAACAAAAGTCCAAAGTTCAGTACTTGGATGCAATATCAAAAACAACAGAATGATCTCTGTTAGTTTCCAAGGCAAACCATTCAATATCACAGTAATCCAAGTCTTTGCCCCAACCAGTAATGCCTGAAGAAGCTGAAGTTGTATGGTTTTATGAAGCCCCACAAGACTTTCTAGAACTAACATCCCAAAGAGATGTTCTTATCATTATAGGGGACTGGAATGCAAAAGTAGGAAGTCAACAGATACCTGGAGTAACAGGCTAATTTGGCCTTGGAATTCAAAATGAAGCAGGCAAAAGTTAACAGAGTTTTGCCAAAAGAACACATTGGTCATAGTAAACACACTCTTCCAACAACAAAAGAGAAGACTCTACACATGGACATCACCAGATGGTCAATAAACTAGAACTCAAAGGTTTAATTCCTGCCTAAATATTTTATATTCAAATATAATTTGCTTCTTAAAATTGTTTTTAAGTTATCTAGAAATTTCACTTCCTGACCAGCATATGATTCTTTACCATCTCATACTTATTCACACTTACTGATTCTATCTTTGATTTCATATTGCTTCCTTTCAAAGTTGACCATTTTACCTGTCCCTCCTAAAAGTCTAAAATATTCTTTACCCTAATCCTCTATCTTAATTGACATTCACAACCTCAAACCTGGAGAACTCCTCAAAGTTCCCACTTATTATTGTTCTAATAACACTACTCCCAACTGATTTCTTCCAAAGTAACATTATCTAACATCTTTTCAGCCTTTAGTGCTGATCCTGGTCCCATTTAAACACCTAATTTCCTTTGTTCCCAGGTGCTGTAGAATAAAATGATGTATCATTCTCAGTTTCCTGGTTGACAATTTCCTGTTTTTAACTTTCAGTTCAGTTCAGTCACTTAATCGTGTCTGACTCTTTGTGACCCCATGGACTGCAGCATGCCAGGCTCCCTGTCTGTCAACAACTCCCAGAGTTTATTCAAACTCATGTCTATTGAGCCAGTGATGCCATCCAACCACCTTCTCCTCTTGCCTTCAATCTTTGCCAGCATCAGGGTCTTTTCAAATGAGTCAGTTTTCTCATCAGGTGGCCAAAGTATTGAAGTTTCAGCTTCAGCATCAGTCCTCCCAATGAATATTCAGGACTGATTTCCTTTAGGATGGACTGGTTGGATCTCCTTGCAGTCCAAGGGACTCTCAAGAGTCTTCTCCAACACCACAGTTCAAAAGCATAAACCCTTCAGTGCTCAGTTTTCTTTGTAGTCCAAATTTTATATCCATACATGATTTAGCTTTGACTAGATGGACTGTTGTTGGCAAAGTAATGTCTCTGCTTTTTAATATGTTGTCTAGGTTGGTCATAACTTTTCTTCCAAGGAGCAAGTGTCTTTTAACTTCACGGCTGCACTCACCATCTGCAGTGACTTTGGAGCCCCCCAAAATAAAGTCTGTCACTGTTTCCACTGTTTCCCCATCTATTTTCCATGAAGTGATGGGACCAGACACCATGATCTTATTTTTTTGCATGTTGAGCTTTAAGCCAACTTTTTCGCTCTCCTCTTTCACTTTAATCAAGAGGCTCTTTAGTTCTTCATTTTCTGCCATAAGGGTATTGTCATCTGCATATCTAAGGTTATTGATATTTCTTCCAGAAATCTTGATTCCAGCTTGTGCTTCATTCAGTTCAGCATTTCTCATGATGTACTCTGCATATAAGTTAAATAAGCAGGGTGACAATATACAGCCTTGATATACTTCTTTCCCGATTTGGAACCAGTTTGTTGTTCCAGGTCCAGTTCTGACTGTTGCTTCTTGACCTGCCTACAGAGTCTCAGGAGGCAGGTCAGGTGCTCTGGTATTTCCATCTCTTGAACTATTTTCCACAGTTGTGATCCACACAGTCAAAGGCTTTGGCATAGTCAATAGAGCAAAAGTAGATGATTTTCTAGAACTCATTTGCTTTTTCAATGATCCAACGGATGTTGGCAATTTGATCTCTGGTTCCTCTGCCTTTTCTAAATCCAGCTTAAACATTCGGAATTTCATGGTTCACAAACTGCTGAAGCCTGGCTTAGAGAAGTTTGAGCCTTCTTTGCTAGCCTGTGAGATGAGTGCAATTGTTCGGTAGCTTGAGCATTCTTTGGCATTACCTTTCTTTGGGACTGGAATGAAAACTGACCTCTTCCAGTCCTGTGGGCACTGCTGAGTTTTCCAAATTAGCTGGCATATTGAGTGCAGCACTGTAACAGCATCATCTTTTATGACTTGAAAGAGCTCAACTGGAATTCCATCACCTCCACTAGCTTTGTTCATAGTGGTGCTTCCTAAGGCCCACTTGACCTCGGATGTCTGGCTCTAGGTGAGTGATCACACCACACTGTGTTCTTTCCACCTCTTCTTAATATCTTCTGCTTCTGTTTGGTCCATATCATTTCTGTCCTTTATTGTGCCCATATTCACATGAAATGTTCCCTTGTTGTCTCTAATTTTCTTGAAGAAATCTCTAGTGTTTCTCATTTTATTGTTTTCCTGTATTTCTTTGCACGGACCACTGAGGAAAACTGTCTTATCTCTCCTTGCAATTCTTTGGAACTCTGCATTCAAATGGGAGTTTTTAACCTTAGCCAGGCTAATAATTATTTTACTTATTTGTAGTTTATTACTAAAATATTCCAAAAGGCAGCTATTTGTACATTTCCAACATCACTTTCAACTACAATCTCCTCTCCTTCCACCTCACCCTAGATGACCAGTGCTCATAAGACAGTCATCAAACATCATCTCCAAAGCTTGCTCCAAAGCATCTCTTCACTAAGCTTTCCTTCATTCTCTTCCACTTTAACTAGTTTTAAGGAATTTGTGGTATTCCATTCTCATTTAAGGCCAACTTCAACCTTTGTGCTATAAATAGTATCCCCTTCTATATTTTAAGAATTTTGCTTTATGGATTATCCCGTTTGTCACTTTCAAACTTCTTCTCTGCTAGCTCCTTCCTCTTGGCAGATAATGATATTGCTTCCCAGTCACCTAGAGGTTTTTCTTTGATTCCATAAAGCTCGTTGGATTCACCTTATGTAGTTATCTTTTAAAATGTGCTTATACTAAATGCTTCTCAAGCTAGTCTATGGCCACTTCTTCTGTGGCTATGCTGTTTCCATTCTCTTCAGTTAATTGAGATCTAGCATGGATATTCATTCCCTCTTTACCAAAAATGATCTCTCACAGATCCTTGATAATCTGCAATTCACAAAGCGGAGACCTCAACAGCTGAATTTTTCTTAACTCCTGTTACACTGCAATACTTTCTAATTTTTTATATCCCTCTACTCCTCATTTCATTCAAGCTTGGTTCTTTTTCCTCCATTTATAAGTAGTTTCACTCACCAAAATTTGTCCTTGAGCCTTTGTGTTTTTCAGTCTGTACTGTATCAGGGACCTCGTATCAGGACGTAGCTATCACTTCTAGAAGAATGACTCTAATATCCTTTCTTTTGCCCAATTTCTGGATCTGTATTTGTGTCAACTACAAATCAGCAGTTGCCATGGTTACTTGCCATCTACTTCTGCAAGGATGAAATCATGTGCTGCTATAGCTGCTGATCTTCAACATCCCCTTAAAGAAGTTCAGGGTAGAAAACAGAAATGAGGCACTCTGTCGTTTAGGAAAAACTGGCAGAACAGGTCTTCAGATAGATGGTTTTGGGAGCCAATTTTATAAGCTCAATTCTTATATTTCCTTATATCTAGAAAAGCACTAAAAGCACTAACATCTACTCCTTATGACTAGGTGTAACCTTCATGACACTAGCAG
This sequence comes from Redunca redunca, assembly GCA_006410935.1. Classification (NCBI taxonomy): domain Eukaryota; kingdom Metazoa; phylum Chordata; class Mammalia; order Artiodactyla; family Bovidae; genus Redunca; species Redunca redunca. The sequence goes on from SJYQ01001423.1 coordinate 139,316, forward strand.
AAACTTTTTACAAAAAATTTGTGCTTGATTGCATGTACTCCCCCTTCTCCAAAATTACATATCTAATAACTCTCCCCCTGCCTCTTTGGAGCAGTTTAATGCTATTTGAAATGTTATCTTCTGGGCTATAGTCTTCATTTTGCCCCCAAATAAAACTTAACTCAAATTCTCACATCATACGTACATTTTTTTTAAGTCAACAATTGTTATTTATCAATAATCTGATTACACTTTGGGGCGCCTAGCAATCATTCTCCAAGTTTATCTTGCTGTCCATTCATCCTCAAACTTCATCTTTTTAATGAGGCCCTTCATTATACTCTTTTCCATTATATTCACTCTAGTATTTCAATCTTCTTTAATTCCTTTCTTTGTAATCATTCTCTATTCATTGTCCAAAGATCGATCTTTGTTACAAAGCTTAGTTCTATATTTATCTCTGATAGAATGGGTCTCATGTTTCTCTTTTATTCCACTACTCTGTTATGGTTTTCAATCTATAAGGAAATGCTATGAAATAGTATTTTCATTATATAGAGAAGAAAATGAGAATTTACTGAGGTAATTCAATTTTTAAGATCACACATTAGTTTACAGGAGAACAAAGGCTTTAATTTTTATCTCTGTCATTTTTAAATTAGTATCCACATTCTAAGTTCTATAATAACAGTGGATATGTCTGCTTTTGTCCTTCACTGATATCCTAGGACAGAAAAGCATGCATGAATAATGCATGGAAGAATGACAGAGTTGGGAACATAAAACATTTCTGTAGGTTGGTTATGGTGACTAAAGCATAGATATACATTTGGCATTTGCAAAGAACCGGGAAAAAAACATGTATGTCATATAAGGTATTTGTTTTTTAAGTCAATGAAGATTTTGATATATTTTTAGAAATGTAAATGAGAATAATAATACTTGGACTTTTTTGGTCTAAGACTTTCCAAGCTATGCTATAAGATAAAGACTTTATGCAGGTGCTTGAGGTAGGTAGGCCAATTAGGAAATTGTCACTACTCTGCAAACACTTGATGAGACTGTAAATTAAAGCAGAAGTTACAAGTTTGAAAGTGAGATTTGAGGGATCTTATGAGACAAAATAATAAAGCCTGGTGACTTGACTGCCTGTGGCTGTTAAGTCAGATGAATGATTAAGGGCAGAATAAGGAATAGTGATTATTTTATTCATCAGTATGTGAAATACAAGACAAAGTTTAGGTTAGAGACAAAACAAAAAGAGTAGTCATTTGAGACATTCAAATTTGTGTTGTTTGGAGAACAACCAAGTGGAGATATCTATTAAACAGATGAACATATGGGTCCGGAAATCAGGAAGGGTAACTCAAGTGAGAGCTGTTAATTTGATGTATTCAATTCCTGTTCTCTTTTTCCCAGCTATACAGTATATAAAGGCCAACTGTATAATTAACCAAGGTCTTAGTTCGAAGAATTCATACAAAATGCATAACTGTTCCCCAACTAAGGAACACTTAGATAAATTCTATCTATCAATCCATCCTTCTATCACCTACATTCTATCTAAAGCAAACCTGTGTGGGAAATATCACATAATTATATATTTCATTGGTGCCCCCTCTTTGTAGCCTAAGAAGTACATTAAAAAGATAAGAAAAGATAGAAAGAAAGTGAAGTCGCTCAGTTGTGCCCAATTCTTTGCAACCCCATGGACTATAGCTCACGAGGTTCCTCTGTCCATGGGATTTTCCAGGCAAGAATACTGGAGTGGGTTGCCATTTCCTTCTCCAGGAGATCTTCCCTGCCCAGGGATTGACTCCAGGTCTCCCGCATTGTAGGCAGACGCTTTACTGTCTGAGCCACCAGAAGGACACCATCTGAGCCACCAAAAGGATTTTGAAGTATTTTAACTTCAAAATCCTAGAAGGCACACACACACACACACACACACACACACACACACATATATATATAATGTTTTAAATATTATCAACTATTTTAAAACAAGTATAAAACTGGAAGTATTTAAATAAATTTTCATTAGGAAGGAAAGAGTACATAGCCACAGCATTCTCACAAATGAAATACGCTTGTCTGGCTGATGACTTTTTACAGTTTCGGAATGCTCATCATTACTACATCATAGAAATAGGTACTTGAAGTAACACTAGTAATTGAAATATATCTGATGCCATATGACTACTAATGTGATTCACTATAAAAAATCCCACAATATTACTTATATTTATGCTAAGATATTTATACCACACTGGATCTAATCACCACACAAATACAGACTATTGGACATTGTATAATAAGCTGTCCTAGACTTTAGAAAAATGCCAGTTATGAAAACAAAATAACAACAGCAGTGTAACATGGGAAACATTCTAAATTAAGAGTTTAAATAACATGATATACAGAGAAGGCAGTGGCAGCCCACTCCAGTACTCTTGCCTGGAAAATCCCATGGATGGAGGAGCCTGGTAGGCTGCAGTCCATGGGGTCGCTGAGGGTTGGACACGACTGAGCGACTTCACTTTCACTTTTCACCTTCATGCATTGGAGAAGGAAATGGCAACCCACTCCAGTGTTCTTGCCTGGAGAATCCCACGGATTGGGGAGCCTTGTGGGCTGCTGTCTATGGTCGCACAGAGTCGGACACAACTGATGCGACTTAGCAGCAGCAGCAGCAGCAACAACGTGATATACAAAGGAAATGTGTAAGACTTGATTGGATCCTGGATCCAAGAAAATAAAAGGTCTGAAAAACATTTTGGGAACAATCAAATAAATATGAATATGGAGTATATTTTATATAACATTTTGGATTTGTATAGATATTCTTAAGCATGAAAATAGTGTTGTGATTTTCTGGGACAATGACCTATTCTTAGAAGATGTATTCTGAAATATTTACAGGTGAAGTGTGTGATTGCTTTCAAGAGGTTCAGCAAAACAAAGCATAAACATAAAGACAGATATACATGTATACATGTATATATGTGTATGTATGAATTTATATATATTAAAAAATACAAAGGAAAAAGTGTTAATAATTGGTAAGGTGAAGGGAATAAAATATAGGTATCTTGAGTCTGAGTGAACTCTGGGAGTTGGTGATGGACAGGGAGGTCTGGCATGCTGCGATTCATGGGGTCGCAGAGTCGGACACGACTGAGCTACTGAACTGAATGTACTATTTTCTCAAAATTCCATAGCTTACAAGTCATTAAAATTAAAAGTTTGGGGAAGATAAGTGTTATTTTTCTGATAAAAGAAAATAGGCAAATATATCTGCAAATTCATCCATATTATTTTGCAAATGAATGCTTTCAAATACTTCATGAGCATATCACTTTAAAATCATAAAACCTTTTAAAGGAAATCCTTCTCAATAGATTATTTGATAAACAACAAAATTTGACAAAAACAGGCCAACTCCTTCATGAATCTAGATCCACACACCAAACCAAAATATCACCAAATTGATTCCAACAATGTAAAAATGTATATTAAAAGGAAAAAGCCAGAGGGAAGAGAAAACTCAAGAATGACTTGTTGAAATACTATAAGAACATTAATATTATTCACATTATCAGAGGAGAAAGATTGTGATTGTGATTGTGATTATGTGTCACATTATGATTGTGACAGGAGATGCACACGCATGTGCATGAACACACACATACACGCTAAACAAACTTTTCTTATACATTCCTGATAAAAACTTTTATCACACTAGAAGGCAGTTCCCTTAACAAAATAAAGAGTATGTACAAAAACCTGTAGTAATGGTCATACTTAACAGGGAATATTTAGCATCATTAACTACAGGTAGTGAACAAGGACTTATGATGATGAATGGACTGATGGTTTCCTGTCTTTGACCTTCTCCTCTTCTATGTTCTCATCAGGGATTTGGGTGAAAGTGGATAAGGCAAAATTTCCCATTAGAGTAAGATTGAGAATTTGGAAGTCAGTATTCCAAGTGATCTAAACTAACAGAAATGCTTGGCCCAAATGAACAGAATTTAGCAGATATCTTTAATTCAAGTTCAAAATCAGCTATACATATGTAGTATAACCATATAGTATGTGGGAAAATCAGTTTGCTAAGTGATGATGTAAAAAAGTAGAAACAAATTAACTGCTAAAACCTCAATATAGGTTAAAAAAAATACAGCTACCAAAAAAAAAAAAATAGAAGAAGAAAAGAGGTAAACTAATCATACTGTCTATTAGGAAAAGTGTTCTATTTAGAAATAAGTACTAGGATAGAGGCAGATCTATTTTGTACCTCTATCTTACTAAACCAGAATATCAGTACCCTTAATAAAATCACCTATATCTATGGCAAAATTTTAAGTCGATAGTGTTTCAGAAGGTCATCGGCTCTCGCATGGAGTGTGATTCAGAGGGTAAGGAATCTAAAAATCATGTCCAGAAGAAAGGATGAAAGAAGTTGAACATATTATAATTGAAACATCTCTTGGAAAAGAGGTGGAGAATGCTTCAAATAATACAGAATGTTGAGAACTCATTGTAACTTAGACTTTGAACCAACTATTTCAGTCTACCCAAACCCTAGGAGATAGATATCAGTAAGTCAGTCTTATAAAGGAAACTCTCAGAGATTAACTTCCATCAAGACACCCAGATTCAGCAATGAGTACAACCTCACATTCATTCTAAAACATGCGTTTGCTTATTACGTTTCACTACCGACTATCTAGGCGATATGAGACTCTTACTTCCTGGAAGAAAAGTTATGACCAACCTAGATAGCATATTCAAAAGCAGAGACATTACTTTGCTGACTAAGGTCCGTCTAGTCAGGGCTATGGTTTTTCCTGTGGTCATGTATGGATGTGAGAGTTGGACTGTGAAGAAGGCTGAGCACCGAAGAATTGATGCTTTTGAACTGTGGTGTTGGAGAAGACTTTTGAGAGTCCCTTGGACTGCAAGGAGATCCAACCAGTCCATTCTGAAGGAGATCAGCCCTGGGATTTCTTTGGAAGGAATGATGCTAAAGCTGAAACTCCAGTACTTTGGCCACCTCATGCGAAGAGTTGACTCATTGGAAAAGACTCTGATGCTGGGAAGGATTGGGGGCAGGAGGAGAAGGGGACGACAGAAGATGGGATGGCTGGATGGCACCACTGACTCAATGGACATGAGTCTGAGTGAACTCCAGGAGTTGGTGATGGACAGGGAGGCCTGGGGTGCTGCGATTCATGGGGTCGCAAAGAGTTGGACACGACTGAGCAACTGAACTGAACTGAACTGAACATGGAAGAGACAGAGAAGTTTGTTGTTGCTCAATGAGAAAGAGGAATAGTGAGTGAAATAGAATTGCTTCTAAACAAGAAACAAAGCTAAAATATTTTATGTCAATAGTCTACCAAAAGATTAACCATAAACTGCACACCCATATGTCTATGAAAGTTCACATCTTCCATGTTAATTTAAAATAAGTGATTTTAAATTTATGTCTTGACATCATATTGATATTGACATTACCAGTTAATAATTTAAAAGAAGGCATCATTATAAGATTAGTATTAGGCTGTATATTGTCACCCTGCTTATTTAACTTATATTCAGGGTACATCTTGTGAAATGCCAGGCTGGATGAAGCACAAACTGGAATCAAGATTTCCAGGAGAAATATCAATAACCTCAGATATACAAATGACACCACACTTATGGCAGAAAGTGAAGAAGAACTAAAGAGCCTCTTGATGAAAGTGAAAGAGGAGAGTGAAAAAGCTGGCTTAAAACTCAAGATTCAAAAAACTAAGATCAAGGCATCTGGTCTCATCACTTCATGGGAAATAGATGGGGAAACAATGCAGTGTCAGACTTTATTTTCTTGGGCTCCACAATCACTGCAGATGGTGACTTCAGCCATGAAATTAAAAGACACTTGCTCCTTGGAAGAAAAGCTATGATCAACCTAGACAGCATATTAAAAAGCAGAGACATTATTTTGCCAAGCAAGGTCCATCTAGGCAAAGGTATGGTTTTTCCAGTAGCCAGGTATGGGTGTGAGAGTTGGACTATAAAGAAAGTTGAGTGCTGAGGAATTGATGCTTTTGAACTGTGATGTTGGAGAGGACTCTTGAGAGTCCCTTGGACTGCAAGAAGATCCAACCAGTCCCTCCTAAAGGAAATCAGTCCTGAATATTCATTGGAAGGACTGATGCTGAAACTCCAATACTTTGGCCACCTGATGCAAAAAACTGACTTATTGGAAAAGACCCTGATGCTGAGAAAGACTGAAGGCAAGAGGAGAAGGGGACAACAGAGGATAAGATGGTTGGATGGCATCACCAACTCAATGGACGAGTCTGAGCAAGCTCTGGGAGTTGTTGATGACCAGAGAGGCCTGGTGTGCTGCAGTCCACAGGGTCGCAAAGAGTTAGACACAACTGAGTGACTAAATTAAACTGAACTGATAGTATTAGTGTGGGAGTCAGGAGCTTAATTTCGTTGTTTTATTTAGGTCTAGGACTTCAGATGAGTATCATAATTTCTATAGATTCAATTTTCTCATGTATAGGAAGAAGATGCATGCACAGCTGGTTGGCTTCTAAGGTTTCAGTCTTCTGCACAGCTATGGGATTTTAAGAGTACCTACAAAAAAGCTTCTGCAGGAGTATAACTCAAGGTTTATTTTCATTTTGCCTATTTTAACAAGTTATGAAATGAGTGAGCAGGATTTGAATGTGTTTAGGTGAAATTTATTTACTGGTATAGAACTATAATGGCTTCTCTGATGGCTCAGAAAGTAAAGAACTCACCTGCAAAGCAGGAGACCTGGGTTCAATCCCTGGGTGTGGAAGATACCCTGGAGAAGGGAATGGCAACCCACTCCAGTATTCTGGCCTGGAGAATTCCATGGACAGGAGCCTGGTGAGTTATGGGGTCCTGGTGACTCATGGTGTCTCAAAGAGTAGGACATGTCTGCGTCACTAACACTTTCACTTCATACTTCACTTCATAGACATCATGTACCCTTAAAAATGTTTGAGTATATTTGCAAAGAAAAATGTGGAATAAAACCTCTAATTTATACTTATTAAGAATAAAGCATTTATGAATATTAAAGTATGAATTAAGTATAAACTTAAATATTTAATTATTTGAAACGTTTTCTACTTTGAAGAAATAAATAGCTTGTTAAAATTCCCTCATTACACTTTGACCCAGATAATAATATTAGTCACCATCACAATTAGGAAGGAACAGATTATTTCAGGATGCCCTTGGCTTGTGTAAACACGCTATTTTGATGTCTATATTTGGCTGTGTAGCATGATCTAATCTTACAAGAATGGAATGATTATTGTGAACTAAGACCTAGAAACATTGTGAGAATGGGACTCAATAATTTATTCCTAAAAAAACTTTGCAGCAGGGCAAATAATAAATTAGATTTCAGACAGATGGGCTTTTCTTCAGGAATTTTCATCTTATTCCTATAGTTGCCTATACTGGGCCTTCATATAGAAGCCTGAAGTCACCACATAGAGCAGGAAATTATTCAGGTAGCTATTTAAATATCTTTCAAAGGAAAATACTGCTTTCATACAGAATTTCATTAAAGAGTAATGCTGTTTTTTCAAAAGTGATTATTCTGCCTATCTGACACACATCTGAATGATCAGTTATCAACATTCTCTGTATAATAACATACCCATTAGCATCAGAAATAGTTCTGGAAACTTGCCAGATCTTAATGAAGCGTAGTTGTGACTATTTAAAAAATTGTTATGTGTTCAACAGTGGTTCAAATGTATATCTGTCCATGATATATATGCTGGTACAATTCTGGAAAATTCTTTACACAGATTATTCTTCTCAAGATAGATAACTGAAATTAAATGAAAATTATCTAAATTATTTTCACTTCATTGTAGAAATTACAGATATTATACCATTATGTAACTGATAGTTAAAAATGATACATTCTCAATTTTTCAGATTTTCTCAAAAATTTTTTCATTCAGTGCTTCCACTCTAGTTGAAGAAAACGCAACATTAAATATTTCTGAATGGATAAGTCCTGGGGTTTCTATTGGGCCAATTGGTTTTCCTCCCATATCCCCAGAACTCTGCAATTTTCCATCTAGCAAAACTGAAAACATACTTAGAGAAGTTAAAATATACTACAAATCTTTTAGTTGTGTAGGATGATGCTGCGATTTCTAATGTCTACTTCTACTGTTGGAGTTTTTTAAAAAAAAACTACCAAGAACAATTTTATAATCTTTTGAATAACTTTTCTTTCAAAGCAATGCAGTCTGGAGCAAGATAGCAAATTACATAAAGCCAGTAAACCAAGATATTGTGCAAAGCTCATTGATTTACTCTTGCCATCCTCACAAACATAACAGTTAGCCATGGAAAATAATATAGCCAGTTGTCTTCTGAAAACAAGTGAGGTGATATTTTAATGTGATTTTCACTTTAATCTCAAATTTCTCAATCTTGGACATAGCAGCCTCTATTAAGTGGTTGTGCCCCATCTGTGAATTTTGATTAGATTTAAAATCTATGAAGAAAGATTAGCAAATTTGCTGAGGATGATTTTGTATTTATCAACTTTGTTGTATCATTTCACACTGAGTGGTGTGGAAAAGACTAGCATTAAACCACAGAGCAAAGTATGCTGGAGGTTTATCCAAGAGGAAGAATCTATAAATCATCACCAGCAATAAAATTATTTTATTTACCATAGCTTCACTACTTTGATTCCTCAGTATCCTATAAGGTGCTCAGTTTTCAGATAGCTACAGATACATAATTTTCTTGGAAAAACATAAGAAAATTTTCCTTTGAGTAAGAAAAAAACAATTTTCTGTGAAGCAGAATTAAACTGAGGTGTAGTTGTATTTGCTCATCAGAGTTTAAGAAAACATTGAGTCAGGGAGAAATCATTCAATATGAAGAAACTGATATAAAACACAAGGACAAAATGTTACTTTTGAAGTACTGTCTGAGTTTAAATAATGCGTTTGTTTCGCTGAGATTCTACTATTAAGCACTGTTCTATGTGCTTTCAATATGTGAGTGAACAAAACAGACTAATTCCCTTGCCCTTGTGGAATTTACTTTGCAGTGCTTGCAGACAGACAGGAAAATTTAAAAACTATATGTGAATAATGTGTTACTTTGTAGAGTGAGGTAAGTGCTAGGGAAAAAAGTGAGGCAAGGAAAGGACAATAGTGGGTGACAGTGGGTTTAGAAATTTAGATAGTGTAGTCAAGATCCTCTGATTCAATATAGATTTTCATATAATTTGAATAAAATTCTTAGATTTAGGGTTGCCAGCAGTCATGACTTTTGTTCCATAAAATTATACTAGTTTTGGTAAAACAAGGCAGTTGATTACCATGCTGGTAAGGGATATGTTTACATCTATTAATCAGGCTTCCTAACTTTGGGCTTTTCCTGGAAATTTTAATTGTCATAGTAGTGCTGCTTTGAAATGTGTCCAGAGTTAACAGGCACACAGATTTTAAAGATGTCCTATGATTGAATTTACAATAACATATCAAAGCCTTTGCTTCTCTTAAGGATACAGAAATTAAATATTCACTCATTGATCTTTTTTTATAGGCCCTTCATCAGTATTATATTTCAATATCACATTTTTATTGATAAATGTTAATTATAACCTGAGGAACATTGAGTTTTCCTCAATTTATTAAAGTTTAGTGATTTTATATAAAAACTTTATGAACAGATTTGTATTATTCAGGTTTTATCAAGTCTTGATGACCCCCTGCTTTTCTCCCATTTATAAACCCAGAATCCCCAAATTTCAAGAAGTTGCCTGATATCACTAAAATGTCTGCAAGTTACAAATGCTGGAGAGGATATGTGGAGAAAAGGGAACCCTCTTTACCACTGTTGGTGGTGACATAAGTTAGTGCAAGCACTATGGAAAATAGTACAGAAGTTCCTCAGAAAGCTAAAAATAGAATTGCCATATGATCTGGCAATCCCACTCTTGGGCATATATCCAGACAAAACTATAATTTGAAAAGATACATGCACCCTAATGTTTATAGCAGCACCACTCACAATAGCCAAGACATAGAAACAACCTAAGTGTCTATCAGCAGATGAAAGGATAAAGATGTGGTGCACATACACAACGGAATACTACTCAGCCATTAAAAATGAAATAATGTCATTTGCAGCAACGGAAAAGCAACCAGAGATTATCATAAGTGAAGTTAGTCAGAAAGAGAAAGACAAACATCATATGATATCACTTATATGTGGAATCTAAAATATGACACAAGTGAACCTATCTATGAAATAGAAAGAGATCAGGGACATAGAAAATAGATTGGTGGTTGCCAAGGGAGGGAGGGGTAGGAGAAGGGTGAATTGGGAGTTGTGGATAAGCAGATATAAACTGGTATATATAGAGGGGTAAACAACAAAGTTCTGTATAGCACAGGAAATTTTTTTCATTAAAAGTTTATGTTTTAAAATTTTTAAATCATGTGAATTTTGTATCTTTTTACAAGTTTGCCAACAATACTAAAATATAGTTGAATAGTCTATATCATCAACTAAATAGATGCCCCCAGATAAATGCAGTTGGTTCTCTATGGTATTACTGCCACTGCCTTCCCCTCTCTCAGGAATGTGTAATCCATAGTGAGACATTCATTCCTTTGTTACTGTTATTTCAGCAGCTCTTAGGTTTGCTTAGTATTGTAGGCAGCTTTCTATTTTTAAACATAAAATTCCTATGTAACAAGATAAACGTGATGATGAAAACAAAAGCTCATCCTCAATCAGAATAGGCTTTGAATAGTTCTGGAAATAAATTATTGTCTTTTTTTTTTCCTTGCTATTTAATCACATAGGATATAGGAAGACACATTCTGGAATGATCTAGAGACTAGTAGCTGAGACAGTAAAGCATCCGCCTGCAATGCCAGAGACCCTAGTTCAGTCCCTGGGTCGGGAAGATCCCCTGGAGAAGGAAATGGCAACCCACTCCAGTGTCCTTGCCTGGAAAGTCCCATGGACAGAAGAGCCTGGTGGGCTGTATAGTCCACGTGGTCACAAAGAGTTGCACCCGACTGAGTAACTAACATACACACAGAGACTATAAAGTTGGAACCATTTGAGGGGAGAGTTGAAAACTCAGGAGAGAAAAGCTTTTGTAAGGTTATATTCAAATCCAATAATATATAAATGTGTCATCGCCAACTCAATGGACATGAGTTTGACTAAAGTCTGGGAGCTGGCGATGGACCGGGAGGCCTAGTGTGCTGCAGTCCATGGGGTTGCAAAGAATTGGACATGACTGAGTGACTGAACTGAACTGATGTTTTCCTGATGGTATACACTTCTTGATTTACAAAACACATTCTACCTTGGAGCCAGAACTATATCTGACTCTAGTATCAAAATAGAGGGGTTGTTACTATCTTAGAAAGTAGACAGCCAATAATACCTTTCAAGTCCTGATTGATTACTCTCCTTCTTTACATAAGAGGGTGGTATGTAAAAGACTAACCCACAAGAAAGAGAGTCACAGGTTTTAATGTCTATAAGAACTTGGTTTATCAGTTGATAACACTCCCATATTTCTATTGCAGGAGCAGGAGAATCTGGAAAAAGTACCATTGTGAAACAAATGAAGTAGGTACCCACTATTTTAAATATTTACTGTTTGATGTCTGTCCATGTGGGCTTCCCTTGTGGCTCAGCTGGTAAAGAATCCGCCTGCAACACAGGAGACCATGTATTTGACTATGACTTAAATAAGTGCTTTTGGAAAAACTAATTGATAGTCTCTAAACCACAGATAGTGGCAGAGCTGTCACATTTCCTGTGCAAATATTCCTCCAATCCTTTATCTGTAAGCATAACAGATGAGTAATATTATAATTTCCATTTTTCTTTTAAATTTTGCCTCTCAACAAGATCACTACTAAAAGCAATTATGTTTTAAATATATTAATATAGGTATGATTCAGGGTCTTAATATCATAAGCATAAGCCATAAACATTTCAAAATATGTCAGTGATCCATTTGAAACTAGGAGGAAACTATTTTTAACTTAATTGGCATTTTGCATGCATGGGAATGAAATGCATATTTAAAGTTATTATCATGGATTTCAATTTATTTTTGTATTTCTTCTCTATTTTTTTTCTCTTTACAATAAAATAAATAGGCCTGAATTCTGAGTAAGGATATTATGAGCACAAAAATGCTATAATTTAAGAATGCAATATCTAAATGAGTAAATGAAATACTAAGGGGAGATGAATACGTGAAATCTCATGAAGATGTCACTGCTGGAGAATTTCAAAGAACCATCATTGCTAAAGGAGAAGAAGATAATCATTTTTTTCAACTTATTTTTTACTATGCTTGAGGATCTTTTTCTTTGGAATGTATCCTGGTGACGTAATGATCCCAACCAATGATGAAATTGTCTATTTGAAGTCTGATGTTGTTTGGTCAGTATATCCAACTCTCGTGACCCCATGGACTGTAGCCCACAGGGCTCCTCTGTCCATGGGATTTTCCAGGCAAGAATACTGGAGTGGGTTGCCATGCCCTTCTCCAGGGGCTATTCCCAACCCAGGAATCAAACCTGGGTTCCCCGCACTGGCAGGTGGATTCTTTACCTCTGAGCCACCAAGAAAGCCCTACTTTGAGCTAGGGAAGCATATAATATCTGCCTCTATATTCTATGGATAGGTCTAAATCAGAATAAACAACATTAAACTTATCTTCCCATGTGTCCTTTAGTCCCCTGCAATGAGTTATAGCAACAGCAGCCTCTACAGAAATAAATCTATGTGTAGTTACAGTGACCCTTCACTCTTTCAACCAAGTTATGCAACATCTACACAAGTTATGTCTCCAAACATGTCACTTAACCCTACTGTCAATGCTTCAGTTCAGAACCTCAGCATTGCTAACGTGGATTACAGTAGCATCATGCTATATCGTTTCTACTTCTCCTCTTCTTTCCACTGTGTTAGCCACACTGCCACCAGCTATCTCTGCAGAAACTATTTTATCTCTTTCATGAATTGAACTCTTCACCTATATTAACAAGATCAAACTCCTAGAACTCTTAAACACTTCAGAATCTAACTCTTGCCTATCTCTTCATCCTAATATCCCATAATCCCTCCCCCTCATTTCTGCCTAAGATATGCTGAATTTACACAGTACTAGCAGTGGCTGTGCTTTGCTGGAGCAGCCATGAAGAGCTACCCAACGGCCAAGGTAAGAGAAACCCAAGTAAGATGGTAGGTGTTGCAAGAGGGCATCAGAGGGCAGACACACTGAAACCACACTCACAGAAAACTAGTCAATCTAATCACACTAGGACCACAGCCTTGTCTAACTCAATGAAACCAAGCCATGCCTGCGGGGCAACCCAAGACGGGCGGGTCATGGTGGAGAGGTCTGACAGATTGTGGTCCACTGGAGAAGGGAATGGCAAACCACTTCAGTATTCTTGCCTTGAGAACCCCATGAACAGTATGAAAAGGCAAAATGATAGGATACTGAAAGAGGAACTCCCCAGGTCAGTAGGTGCCCAATATGCTACTGGAGGTCAGTGGAGAAATAACTCCAGAAAGAAGGGAGGGATGGAGCCAAAGCAAAAACAATACCCAGCTGTGGATGTGACTGGTGATAGAAGCAAGATCTGATGCTGTAAAGAGCAATATTGCTTAGGAACCTGGAATGTCAGGTCCATGAATCAAAGCAAATTGGAAGTGGTCAAACAAGAGATGGCAAAGGAGAACGTCAACATTCTAGGAATCAGTGAACTAAAATGGACTGGAATGGGTGAATTTAACTCAGATGACCATTATATCTACTACTGCGGGCAGGAATCCCTCAGAAGAAATGGAGTAGCCATCGTGGTCAAGAAAGAGTCTGAAATGCAGTACTTGGATGCAGTCTCAAAAATGACAGAATGATCTCTGTTCGTTTCCAAGGCAAACCATTCATATCACAGTTATCCAAGTCTATGCCCCAACCAGTAACGCTGAAGAAGCTGAAGTTGAACAGTTCTATGAAGACCTACAAGACCTTTTAGAACTAACAGCCAAAAAAGATGTCCTTTCATTATAGGGGACTGGAATGCAAAAGTAGGAAGTCAAGAAACACCTGGAGTAACAGGCAAATTTAGCCTTGAAATGCGGAATGAAGCAGGGCAAAGACTAATAGAGTTTTGCCAAGAAAATGCACTGGTCATAGCAAACACCCTCTTCCAACAACACAAGAGAAGACTCTACACATGGACATCACCAGATGGTCAACACCGAAATCAGATTGATTATATTCTTTGTAGCCAAAGATGGAGAAGCTCTATACAGTCAACAAAAACAAGACCAGGAGCTGACTGTGGCTCAGATCATGAACTCCTTATTGCCAAATTAAGACTTAAATTGAAAGTAGGGAAAACCGCTAGACCATTCAGATATGACCTAAATCAAATCCCTTATGATTATACAGTGGAAGTGAGAAATAGATTTAAGGGTCTAGATCTGATAGATAGAGTGCCTGGTGAACTATGGAATGAGGTTCGTGACA
>SJYQ01001423.1:156539-203280 GCA_006410935.1 Redunca redunca
AAAAAAAAAAAAAAATAAGGGCCAAACAGGATTAGCAATTTGGCCTGCATTAAATAACTAGAGTTTAGGGCAAAACTCAATTCTGCTGGCTTCTATTATATAGTGTTTTTCCCTATGCAAGGAATTTTGTAAAAATATTTTAAAGAATTAGGACTATTTCTTTTCTTTTCTTTTAAACAATAACAGTTCTTAGAACAGGTGTTCCTTCCACATTCCTCTGAGAACGATTTAGCAAGTTCGCATGTGTAATATTCCATATATTTGTGTCACAACCTTGCCTACTGATACTTAGTTAATTATATTTTTTGCTTCATGAAGCCCAGTGTTTGCAAATCAGATAGCAGTCATCACTAAAGACCTGGAATGTGTTGGTTAAAACTCTTAATGATCTGGCATGAAGGTGGAGTGAAAACAGATTCTGTACATTGCTGCCATTATGCTAACTACAGAATAAAAAGAAATGTCATTTATTCAAACTGTACATCAAATGGTGTAAACAGAGGAACTTAAGCAGCACTAAACAACTGACATAACTTCTCAGGAGTACCTATGTCCTCAAGTATCAAGCATCACAGTTGTCAGGTATTACATAGCTCATACTTTTATTTCAATTCATGTAGATTATAGCAATTTCAATCACATTCTTCTTCAGTATTTGATCTTGAGATTAATATGCTCTCTACCTGACTCAGACTATTTGTTTGACAGATTAATTGCTAAGCACTTAAGTGTGGCTTTCACAGTTCTGGTGTCCCATGACTCTCAATTTAGCTTCCAACTTATATATACAGTATATATATTTTTACATAACCATTTATACCTCACCACACAGATTGCCATTCAAAAAGAGAAAGATTTCTAACAGAAAATATACATAAGCTTTACTGGTCACTGGTTCTGCACCTTTGGACAAGATACTTAAGTTTCAGGTTTTTTATCCACAAAGTGTTAGCTTTCGTCATCAAATTACAATGACTATTACAAGAGGAAGCAAGAATAATAAATCCACACAAACTCTAATTATGAGAGAATATAAGCTCCCAGTATTAGATATTATTACTTTCTAATAATCACAGTGAATATAGGCTCGTTAACATTTATATATTTAAGTACACATCCAATATCATTTGAAAAGTTGTTTTTCACTAAACTATTATTTATTTGGCAGACAATTAACTGGACACTAGGAATATACTGAAGAATCAGCCATAAATGAGATGGAAACAGTATTTGCCCGCTAGAGAAGAAAAAGTGGTGTTGGCCAAGTAGTTATAAAGCATCAGCTATTTCAAAAGCTTTTAAAGACGGTAAAGTCAAAGAAACAAAACAGGGAAATAATAAAGGCATTTACTTATTCTCCCTCAATATTACTATATTCTATCTTAGAAATCTAAAACAGTCACTAGACTGCTTTAGAATGTTGAAAATTGCAAGACGCATTGTGGGTATTGTGACCATCTTTGACAAAGCACCCTATGAAGTGAATCCTATAATTTGAAGTAAAGAACACTGATTACTCAAGATGGTCTATGATGAAAGTTCTACAATCAAATAAGTTTGGGATACATATGCACTGTAACAAGTTTTAGGAAATTCACAAACAATATTTGTAAGCAAAGCTTCTGAAAATCCTGTAATTAAAACTTGACGTTTTAAAACCAAAATTTCTCCAAATTATTAGGCTATGATATCTTTTCCTTCCCTGATGTATTTTTTCCATAATCTTTCAAAATATGATTCTAGGGTTCAGAATGAGTTACACAAGGTTCTAGGTTCATCTGAGGTTCCTAATATTGATGAAGAAAGTCTGGAAAATTTATTGAGGAAACATATTTCACTTTCTATGCAACATAGTTCTAGAGCTACCCAACGTAAAGAAAATGAGTTATTCTAGAACCACCATAATTCCCAAACTTTCCCAAATATGTGATAGGGAAATAAAATTTATTTAGGATGCCACTCAAACCTGCAGTGAATTATTAATATTTAGAAAGTGATTAAACATCCCTTAAATTTATCTAGATCAGATCTGAGCTAATTAGTGTATTCATTTTATTGATTCATTCATTCAACAATATTTCAGGGATATATACTATGTGTTAGGTTCTGTTCTTGGTTTTAAGGATGTAAAAACAAAAAAAATTTTTCTGTCTATATATACTTATAGTCTAACATAAAATATGTAAAGAATTGTGCACTATACAGGTAGTAATAAGTATACTATGAAGAAAACTCAAGACAGTTAAGGGGGAGAAAGTGCAAGAATGAAAGAAGGGGTGTTAAGGAAGCCGTCCTTGAGGTGGTAGTAGATTCGAAGAGATCTGAATGAAGTAGGTAGTGAGTCACAGGAAAGGCATGAAGAGGTCAGCCATTCTCAACAGCTTTGAAATGGGGGCTTGGTGAGTTCAAGGAATAGTAAGGAGTCCAGTGGGTCTTGAGGGAAGTGGGACAAAAGCACAGGGTGGTAGTGAGGTGAGGGGGAGAGAGGAAATAAAATTAGAAAGGAGGACATGGCTAGCAACATAGAACCATAGTAAGGAGTTTGGAATTTTGTATTGCGTTTGATGGGATTAAGATAATCGGTAGGATTTAAGTGTTCAATCCATTAGACTCTGATATAAAGATAATTTCTCATATAGCTGTTAATTTTGGTGCGATGTATTTCAAAAATTCAAATTTCATTGGTGGGCCCAATCCCCTAAACATGATAATTAAAGAGACCAAATTTATATGTATGTTAAGTCACTTCAGTTATGTCCAACCCTTTGCACCCTTGTGGACTATAGTCCCCCAGGCTCCTCTGTCCATGGGATTCTCCAGGCAAGAATACTGGAGTGGATTGCCATACCCTCCTCCAGGGGATCTGCACCGCTCGGGAATGAGTGTCTGTTGCACTGGCAGGCGGGTTCTTTACCACTAGCGCCCCCTAGAAAGCACCTTAATTATCATAACTGTAGAAAAATTTCAAGAATTGAATTGCAGTATGTCTAATAAGATATTATTTATGACTTTAAAAAATATGTTGCAAGGAATTTTCAACTCAGGCTGCACATTTGAATGACCTGGGAGATTTTTAAACCTACCTTTGCAGACTCTGAGACCCAGAAATTCAGATTCATTTTATTTGAGTTGGGGGTCCTGGTATCATTTTTTTTTTTTAGTGCCCCACGTGGAAACAATGTGTAGTCTGGTATGAAAATCACCACCGTCGACTTTACCTCTGCATGCAGCTTTAGTCATCTCCAACTCTTTTTGCAACCCCGTAGACTGTAGCCTGCCAGGCTCCTCTGTCCATGGGATTATTCAGGAAAGAATACTGGAGTGGGTTGCCATACCCTCCTCCAGGGGATCTTCATGACTCAGGGATTGAACCCTCCTCTCTTGCATCTGCCTCATTGGGAGGCAGGTTCTTTACCAGTAGCTCCACCTGGGAAGGCCCACACTAAAATATAAAAGATCACCAAAGACAAAAACCAAATTGACTGGGTGTTTTGCCTGTAGCTCATAGTAAATGATGACCAAGAGGACTTTCTGACATTTAAATGTTCAAGTTGAGACTATATTCATGACACCTCAACAAATAAAGAATATTTAAATTAACAAATGGTATATATTTAAAAGAATGAAACAGTACATAACAGCTTGGTTTATAAAGCTTACAAGGGATGTGATTGTTTTTTCCCTCCTTTAAGGACAATATTGTTTAAGCAACTATTTCATTGCATCATTTGTCCTAAATGGCACTTTAATGTGGAAAAAGGCAAATAGAATGATGCCAGCAAAAGTGACTGGTCATATTTCACTAATTGCAGTTTCCTGTCATATCCAACTAATCTGGAGGAAGGATTTTAAAGTTCATCTTGTGTTGACACAATAAAACGACAGGTCAAAGCCTTTGATTTGGGCCAGTTAAAATTTGTGGCCTAAGAGTCATCTAATCAGTTTGGCTTAGCAGTAAAATTGGATTGTGAAGAAAGATAAAATGAAGTTTTTAGTCTTAATGAGCCTTTCTTTAACAGTGTTACAGACACTCTTCATTTTTTTATACAAACAGCAGATTTTTAGTAAATGGTGACACAAGCCTATCATCAATTTCAAGTAATAAATTGAGTTGTATCAGAAAGGTATCAGGATCTTGTTGGACATACTTCACTAGTAGCCACCTAATTTTTACAGAAAATATGTTTAGGTTTGACTCTTTTTCTGATGCTTACATCTTTATTGATTTGGCAAATTTACCTCCAAGTTTTAGTTTCCTCATTTGTAAGATAGAGAAAATATAGTGTCTATGTCACTCTTGTAAGGATTGTGTGAGATATCACATGTGCTAAATGTCATGTGAGTTGTTATGAAAATATGCACGAAAAAGAGTCAGCAAAAAGAATATGGGCTTTGGAATCTGACCACCAAGACTTGAGCCTAGATTTCTCCATTTGTCTGGTCTAGCATCATGGCCAATAATTGAATTATTCTGAAACCCACATTCTTAATGAAGTTTTTTTAGTCATAAACCAGTTTAGATCATTAGTTTAAGTAAACTGTGGACTATGTTATTTACTCAAACTTCCTTTTGCCTTTGTCACCTCCAAATATCCCATCAGGAATGACACACACACAAAAAAAGGAATGACACAATACTTGGTTTTCTTTTCTCCTTTTCCTCTTTTGTTCTTTCCTTTACTTTCTTCCCTTCTTTTCTCTTCCTAATGAAATCTCACCTCTACCCTATCAATTTGCCCTAAAATCACGCTCATGACAACACCTACAGAGATGTTCAAAAACTTTATGTGGATCAAAATGTTTACCATTGGAATTTTTATGATTACAAAGAGGTATGTGATGGTAAATCAAGACAATATGTTTCTAAACTATAATTTTAGAGTACTGAGTTTTGATTTCCATTGGTACTCTAATTCTTACTTGGTATTTTTATTTCCTGGAAAATATATGGCCATGATCAAAGGAATACAATGTGCTCGATTAGATTAGACTTGTTGTTCTTTGATACTAGCATTCTGGTTCTCTAGAAGCCTAGTGGACTTACACCAAAATACTGTTATCCCTTTTTCCATCATATTTAGAAGTCAGTGATAAATACCAAATATCTTAATTTTATCATGTATATTTCACAGTTTTCGCTTTGTGGACATAAGCCAGAAGTTTCATTATAAGATACTTGTGTTCTATTAACCTAAAGATACAATGGGCTTCCCTTGTGGCTCAGCTGGTAAAGAATCTGCCTGCAATGCGAGAGACCTGGGTTTAATCCCTGGGTTGGGAAGATCCCCTGGAGAAGGAAAAGGCTATCCAATACAGTATTCTGTCCTGGAAAATTCCATGGACTGTACCAGTCAATGGGGTGGCAAAGAATCTAACATGACTGAGCTACTTTCACTTCACTTCACTTCATAGTGAATAGATTTTCAATGAAATTGCTGCTAAAGTAAAAATCATCAAATTGAAATGATCTTTTGGAAAACAAAAGAATTTGTGAGTTTAAGTAACAACACATTTTTATCCTTCTGACAAAAACAATGCTGCAGGAAGACCAACAGCAGCTTTGTGTGATGGCAAATACCCTGGAAGATGGCAGCATGACACCTGAATTGGCTGAGGTAATAAAACGACTGTGGAGAGATCCAGGAATTCAGGCCTGCTTTGAAAGGGCATCTGAATATCAGCTCAATGACTCAGCAGCATAGTAAGTAAATGCATTTTAAGAGGAACTGTAGTTGAAATATTTACATTTAAAAATTGTAACTCTGTATACTCTGTATTTGTAATCACAAATGACAAAAGTAAATAGTTTTACATTTTTATCATGCTAAAATAACAAGTAAATGAAAGGAAAGAAAAAAGAGCAAGATTATATAAATAAGATGTAAAAAACATAACCATGGAAGCATTTTAAATAACTAATTTTGAAGACATATATATTAATATATGTCTGAAAAGATATATATGTTGTAATATTTTCTCCCAATTAGAAAAATTTAACCATTATGTGGGCTTCTCAGGTGGCTCAGTGGTAAAGAATCTGCCTGCCAAGCAGGAAATGCGGGTTTGATATCTGGGTCAAGAATGTCCCCTGGAGGAGAAAATGGCAACCCCCTCCAGGATTCTTGCCTGAAAACTCCCATGGACAGGAGCCTGGCTAAAGTCCATGAGGTTGCAAAGGGTCAGACATGACTTAGTAACTGAGTGCACTTGTGCACCCATGCACAAACACACACATACTCATTATGCACCAAGCTCAGTTCAGTTCAATTCAGTCCAGTCACTCAGTTGTGTCTGACTCTTGGCGACCCCATGAAGCGCAGCACGCCAGGCCTCCCTGTCCGTCAACAACTCCCAGAGTTTACTCAAACTCATGTCCATTGAGTCAGTGATGCCATCCAACCATCTCATCCTCTGTCATCCCCTTCTCTCACCTTCAACCTTTCCCAGCATCAGATTTTTTTCAAATGAGTCAGCTCTTTGCATCAGGTGGCCCAAGTATTGGAGTCACAGCTTCAGCATCAGTCCTTCTAATGAATATTCAGGACTGATTTCCTTTAGGATGGACTGGTTAGATCTTGCAGTCCAAAGGACTCTCAAGAGTCTTCTCCAATACCACAGTTCTTTTTTTTTTTTTTTTTCATGTGAGCAATTTTCTGATTTATAAAAAGATGCAGCAAATTCTAAAATGACACGGAATATAATCTTAAAAACAACATTGAAAAGTAAGTATATTTAACTATACTCAGCTCATTATAGAGCAAGTGGGTGAGTGCAATAGTAATTCACACTATAGCATGTTTAATGGACCTGTAAAAGAGAAAACGGGTCAAAGGAAGGTGGAGAAATTTTCTCTTCTCATTAGAACCGAGGGGCTCCATAATCATCTGGCATCCGCTCAATGTTGTACCTATGGTTAGAAATGTACATGATGGGAACTCCAGGGATCTTCCAGATTCTTCGTTTAAGGTCCCGGTCAACTGTGGCCACAATGTAACACTTGTGCTGAGTTACTCTTTGTACTAAGCAGTCATCTGCATAGGTTCCTTTGTGTGTACATGGTAATCGTTCAAATCTTGGATCCTTGGCAATCCTTAAAGCCACTCTATACTTCTGCCCCAATTTCTCAATTTCAGCCATTACACAGTCAGTTATACAAGGGATACACTTGGCATACAGACAGTCCATCATTGACTGCACTAAGTCCAGTTTGGCCTTAATGGAAAAGTTGATAAAGTTGGTATCAACCAGGATATGGTAAGGTGGGCCCAGCTGTGTGTTATATTGGAAGAATAAGCAGGAAGGGTGTTGGGGGACTTCTCTTTCCTTGAGTGCACTGGGATCTTTCTTTTCTTTCTTTTTTGGTTTTAATCTATCCTTTTCTTTAAGCCTCTGATCTCTGAGACTAAGCATTCGCTTCATGGTCGCATACTTCCGTGTTTTCTTTTGCTTCCCCATGTTCACGCCGCGCTCTTGTTTCTTCCGGAATCACCGGCGGCAGGGCTCGTTTGCATCATCCGTTCGCCACTTCCGGCAAAGGCTAGCTCGGAAGCGAATACCACAGTTCTAAAGCATCAATTCTTCGGCGCTCAGCTTTCTTTATATTCCAACTCTCAAATCCATACATGACTACTGGAAAAACCATAGCTTTGACTAGACGGACCCTTGTTGACAAAGTAATGTCTCTGCTTTTTAATACGCTATCTAGGTTGATCATAATTTTTCTTCCAAGGAGCAAGAGTCTTTTAATTTCATGGCTGCAGTCACCATCTGCAGTGATTTTGGAGCCCCCAAAAATAAAGTCTACCACTTTTTCCCCATCTATTTGCCACGAAGTGATGGGACTGTATGCCATGGTCTTAGTTTTCTGAATGTTCAGTTTTAAGCCAACTTTTTCACTCTACTCTTTCATCAAGAGGCTCTTTGGTTCTTCTTCACTTTCTGCCATAAGGGTGGTGTCATCTGCATATCTGAGGTTATTGATGGTCCTCCCAGCCATCTTGATTCCAGCTTGTGTTTCATCCAGCCCAGCGTTTCTCATGATGTATTCTGCATACAAGTTAAATAAGCATGGTGACAATATCCAGCCTTGACGTACTCCTTTTCCTATTTGGAACCAGTCTGTTGTTCCATGTCCAGTTCTAACTGTTGCTTCCTGATCTGCATACAGATTTTTCAAGAGACAGGTCAGGTGGTCTGGTATTCCCAAAAGGCTTTGGCATAGTCAATAAAGCAGAAATAGATGTTTTTCTGGAACTCTCTTGCTTTTCCATGATCCAGCAGTTGTTGGCAATTTGATCTCTGGTTCCTCTGCCTTTTCTAAAACCAGCTTGAACATCTGGAAGTTCATGGTTGACGTATTGTTGAAGTCTGTCTTGGAGAATTTGGAGCATACTTTACTAGTGTGTGAGATGAGTGCAACTGTGTGGTAGTTTGAGCATTCTTTGGCATTGCCTTTCTTTGGTATTGGAATGAAAACTGACCTTTTCCAGTCCTGTGGCCACTGCTGAGTTTTCCAAATTTGCTGGCATATTGAGTGCAGCACTTTCACAGCATCATCTTTCAGGAATTGAAAGAGCTCAACTGGAATTCCATCACCTCCACTAGCTTTGTTCATAGTGATGCTTCCTAAGGCTCACTGGACTTCACATTCCAGGATGCCTGTCTCTAGGTGAGTGATCACACCATCATGATTATCTGGGTCGTGAAGATCTTTTTTGTATAGTTCTGAGTATTCTTGCCACCAAGCTCTAGATGAACACAAACTGGTGACATGCATGTTGAGGTGTGGACTATTCACTTCATTTCTAACCAAGTTACCAAAATCATCTTCTAAAATAACCTTATTAATGACATGTGCTTTGGCTCCCCTGGTTTGATAGGCATGATATAGAATTTCAGAAGAAAGTAATGTATTGATTTGAGGAATGTTTGTATATAGTGGGATTCTTTTAGAATCTCAAGCAAGATTATCTAATTTTCACAATAATATCAACCAGTTAGAAATTTTTAGCCATAAGCAATAGGAGGTTGTAACAGTATTTATAACTTCATTATTAAAATGATTTTAAATATCCATTTTAGTAAATGGTTCCTGACCTGACCCACAGTTACATGCCTATAAGCATGTGTGCACATGCATACCAATATAATGTAAGGACATATTCTATATTTCTGTCTCTGCAAATGAATATGTGAATGGGTATATATGTAGTTCTTCTGATGGACTCCCAACTGAACATACTAGATGTACTTAAAAAATAAAACAGTTAAGGTTAAACAAATGAAAAATTTTTGAAGACAGAATTAAAAAATCCTTGCATGATACTTCAGATTTTAAGCATAAGAAGAAGAAGGATTATGGAGAGAAAACAAACCATATAAATTCTAGGAAAACATAACAGAAACAAAAGTTCTCTGTGATTGCTCATTCATGTTCATTTAAAATTCCAATATCCAATGGACATATTACCCTTGGAGGAAAGTCCTGTTCTTATCTCTCTGATGACATAGAGAACGGGTATCGCCCTTTGATTACATAAACAATGATTTAATATTACTCTATGGTATAGAAAACATTGCTTTTGATATCAATCATTGAAAAAGGGCAGTCACAATTAATCAGAAACTGAATTGTGGAATATTCCTATAAGATGTTGCTTAGCAAAGTTCTGGAGAAGGAGGAAGAGAACGATAGGTCGACACTTGTAATTTTAATATATTTTGTTTTAGATACACATTATTGGTTAGACATTTTCCTTTAAAATAATGTCAGAAATAAGTTTGCAATTATATTACATTATGTTTACCAAATTCTTTTCTCTTTGATATCAAAAATAATTACATACTGCATACCCCAAATGGGCAAAAAAAATGACATTTTACTGTTTTTCTTAGACTTTCCTTAATGTTAGCTTTTTTTCTTTGTTTTGACAAAATATATTTTACAGTGAGACTATCACATTTCAGATATAAAAATATGTGTCCGTTCTTCAAGTTAAACAAATCTATAAATCTCTGCACCAATTTTGTGAATGTTGCCAGTAATGCAGTGATTTTTAACTGCCCAGATCAATTTGCAAAGAGCAGTAGAAAATAAGAAGAAAGTTGACTTCCTCCCTCTGTGTCTAAGAAAGTTTTCTTACAACATTTTTTAAAAACAATGTAAACTTTTTTGCCTTTATCGATTCTTAAAGTGAAAGTTAAGGAAAGCTTACTAAATTAGCTGAAACTCCATTGCTTTATTCCAAAAATTAACAGCAGGTTTTTTTTTTAATACTTAATTACATTAATATTTTAAACTAAAATTAATGTCAGATTGATACCACATCCAGTTTACTTCATATACATTCTGTAGTGCAATTGTATTTCTTTTCCTTCCTCTCTCTTTCTCTTTTTCCCCCTCTCTCTTGCTTTCCTTCCTTCATCCCATCTATCCATTCATGTACCTGTCTATTAACCTATTCATCCAGTTTTTCTGGAAATGAGATATTTGATTTTCTGTCAAACCTAAAGACTCTTTTAGTTGAGGTCAATAAAGAGACGAGTCCTGATCAGGGAATGTTGGTGACATAACACCTCGCCCTCCACAATCAGTACTAGCAAACTTACAGAAAAGCATCATCAGAGCGGGAAAGATTTTTATTAATTCTTTGCAGTTTGCTGATTGGGGCTGTCTAGTGTACAACAAACTTCACATGCTTTAAGATTCAACATGGACTTCACTGAAAAAGATGCTATTTTTACATGATTAGGAAAAGAATGATATTTAAGTGATTTGAACTATAGGTATTTCAGGCCTCTGGCTTATTTTAAGTTTTAGACCACAGGCTTGAGCAGCCAAATTCTATATGTTTATTAAAATGAGTATTTTAGATGCAAATTTGTCACTCTGCCAATGCTTCTGCTTTGTTTGACATCATTTATGTATGCAAATAAAAGTACATTACAGTGTGTCTTTACCAAAGCATTCATTTACCCATAACTAAAATGGATTTAATCTCTATCACAGCAGGTATGTTTCTGTTTGGATTACTTTTGTTTTTGCTCTTGCATGAACCAACTGACCAACAGTATACTACCACATATGCAGCCTGAGTTAACAAGAAATTCACCAAAGACCTTGCTTCAGAAATAGAGAAAATAGATAAAATATCTTCTAACATTTTCGTCTGATGTAATAAAATTAAACTATTAGAAAAAACATGGTGATCAATTTTCACATTATACATATATGTGTTTCTGAAGTCTGTCTATTTGTCCTTGACCAAAATCCCTTTGGGACACTTGACAATCCTTAGTTTATTTCAGCTTAAAATCCGAACTATCCTTCAAGAATAATTATCTACATTGTTACTGAATTTATTTTCAAAAACAAACAGCATTAACTTTTAAGGCATTGTGCTAGGGTTTAAGGTATAACATCTCTTCAACTTAGTCTCTGAAAAATTGAACTGTTGAATAATAATACTCAGTTATATTCTACCTCTCAAATTCTGTCTAGATAAATGCATGTCCATTATGATCTTTTTATTTAGGTTATGAGTATAAACTTGGTTCAATATAAAAGCCAATTTGATCATAAAAACTTTACTAGGCTATCAGTATCCCTATTTAATATTTTTATAGAAATAGCCATATTGCTAAGCTCCTAAAACCTTAGTATCAAAAGTATAGAACAGGTGAATTTCAACTGTTTTTAAAGCAATAAAGCACTTTGTTTTACTCCAGCGGCATGATCTGGCTTGAAGGATGAAGCTAAAAGTGGTTTATTTCCTCTAATTTAATATACTCTTCTAGAGCACACAGTTTAATCATGCTCATTCCAGCTTCTCACCATCCCTAGATCCTGTGGGCAGAAAGAGGGCAGTATTTTGGCTGATGATAGTAGGTTTTTTAAATGTGGCCTCTGGAGAAGAGCAGAGGACGTGCTGAGGCACGCTTGGAAGAGAAGAGGAGGTAGGAAAGTATACAGTGTATAAATTCAGCTTTCTGTCCTCAGGAGCATTGACTCAGGAGTGGGTCAGCAACGTAACTAAGTAGTTCCAGCATGAACCAGAAAGAAAGTGAAAAGGTTCTTCTCCTACTGACCCAACTGGATAAAATCATGGCACTTAATAAAAACAATTCCAGTTCCTAAACTAGATGATCCAGGAGAAACAACACAAAACCAACAGACCACAACACTAAAACGTTACTCTCTTGAAACTCCAACTGCCTAAATACAAACTACAGCATTTTGAGACTAGTCTAGTGACCATCATCCCAAGAAAGTATTTTTGGCGGAGGGATGTCTAAGTCCTGTAAGGAGAGCCTTCTTCTCAATGCCTGTTCAGACACCAGTGAATCCATCATATCAGCCTTGTAAAATAGAGCTAAGGCAGCACTCACCCAGCTGCCTTTACAAAAGGACCCGCAGGTCAGTCGTGTGTCACACCCAGTGCTCTGCAACATCCCAGCCACTGAGTTCTTATAATGTTGAGAAGCACAGTTTGAAAAGCATCAGTCTGGAGGTTAATCACTTTAATGGACTCTAAATGAAAAATTCATTTGTACTGAATCCTAGTATCTTCTAACACAAAGTTAAAACTATATATGCTATTTTTTTTTATTAGCTACCTTAATGATTTGGACAGGATAGCAGCTCCTGGCTATGTCCCGAATGAACAAGATGTTCTACATTCTCGAGTGAAAACAACTGGAATCATTGAAACTCAATTCTCCTTTAAAGACTTGCATTTCAGGTATGAGCAAATGTCTTTTTTTAAACTCTCTACAGAAATATGCATCAGGCACATATTCTTTATGGAGAAGAGCTCTAACCCACGATCAAGTGCAGTGAGTCCTTGGGCACATTCACAAGGCCTCATGTACTTCAGTTCCATGGTCTTTCACTGCCCTCCTGTAGCTCTCCATGCCAATCCTGATCCTGAGCCTCATCCTCCTCTTCAAGAAAAAAATACCTCTTCTTGAGCAGGTGGGAGCTAGATTTTACTTTCCTCATACTTGATATCCTACTTTGAAAAAATCAAAAGGAAATACATTTAAATAATACTTGATATCCTACTTTGAAAAAATCAAAAGGAAATACATTTAAATAACACTGATGCAACAGGTGCCAAGGATCTTATTTCTGTACCTTCCTACTCTCCCATTTGCTTGAAATGTTATTTTGTTTACTTCACTTAAAAATGCAAATAATTTAGAAGAGAATTATTTGAATGTGATTCTAGATACTGGAATAGCAAGAGCTATTTCATAAGCATGATTTGAGTATGAGTCCATTATTTTCATTGCTGTCATATTATCAAGACCCTCCTAACAATTCTGTTGTAAAATTACCCATTTAATATACCAAGAAATAGAAATCCATACTATAGTGTTAGAAAATGTCCCTTGACACTTAAGTACCTCTCCCTATGATTGTGGATGAGATAGAATGCTGCTGCTGCTGCTAAGTCATGTCAGTCGTGTCCGACTCTGTGTGACCACATAGACAGCAGCCCACCAGGCTCCCCCGTCCCTGGGATTCTCCAGGCAACAAGACTGGAGTGGGTTGCCATTTCCTTCTCCAGTGCATGAAACTAAAAAGTGAAAGTAAAGTCGCTCAGTCGACTCTTTGCGACCCAGTGGACTGCAGCCTACCAGGCTCCTCCACCCTTGGGATTTTCCAGGCAAGAGTACTGGAGTGGGCCGCCGTTGCCTTCTCCCTGAGAAAGAATATTAGACATTAAAACCATGTTGTAGATGTACCCTTAAAACATAATTAAGGGTACATAAGTCCATGGGGTCGCTGAGGGTCGGACACGACTGATGCAACTTAGCAGCAGCAACATAAACATAATTATTTAATTAATAAAAACATAATTAAGTCATTCATGTATTCAATAATGGGAATATATTTTAAAAGTCGAAAAAAATGGGAAAAGGTGACATGAATTATTTGTATCCATTGAGGAAAGATTGTTTCAACAGGATCAAAGTTTAATTGCTTTAGAACTATTGTAATTATTGACATATAGTATTTAATTAGAATATTATCACACAGATGGCCAGGACACTTTCAAGTTAATATGGAAGAAAGCCCTGAAAACGACCCATTAATGTCAAGCACACAAATAATTAATTTTCTGAAAGATGAATGAAAGACCAAACAGGATAAAGGAACTGCAAAAATTGGGATCAACATCTCTTGGCAAACATAAGCAGCTTGTCTTCAGGCCTGTCACCACTGTGGTACAGTTCCTCTTTGGCAACTACTTTCTCCAGACTCCTGATCATTGATCCAGTTTTCAGGGTTGTACTTTGAGAGCCCAGATCCAATTGCTCCTCTGTTCTACCCCTCCTAAGCCTCTCAAAGCAATTTTGGCACACTCACATTTCTTTGACTCTTTCTCCTCTCCAGATTTCTCCCTGAAACAGGCTAGACGCTGACTGTAGGCCTTGGGGCTAATCCTACCAAGGTTCCAATCACAGAGTCCCCATTAATTAGCAGCAATTGTTGAGAAATAAAATTATCTCTTCTTTGCTTGTCTAATGTGGCTGTTGTAAAAAATTAGTTGAAGTCCCAGGAGAGAATTATAACTTGGTGTTAGCTTATCTTACATAAAGCTAATGGAATTTTCTGGATCCTAAATTGTCTTATTATTAAAACTGGCTCAGTTTTAAGAATTAATGTCACATTTTGAACATCTAGAAACTCCCAACCCTAGTTTTTCTTTACCACATCAAACAATCTAGTATCTTGTCAGAAACGCTCACTAGCATAAATTATCTTTTTTGTATCTCTGTTCCTTGAACATCCTAAGTCTTAGAGTCTTTGCACTTACTGTTCTTAACTAAAATGCTCTGACACTAGATCTCTGTAAGAACTGGCCCCTTCTTATTAAGTTTCCCAATCAAACACTGTCCCCTCATGGAGTCTTGACCACCGTATCTATTAACCATCCCTAAATGCCCCTGTTATAACTATATCCTGCAGAGTGTGGGTAAATATGTAACAAGCCCCCAGCGGTGGAGGGGGTTCAGACTGATTTTTGGCCCTTGAGGATTTCTTGGGTGTAAACACCCTAACAATAGCCATTTTCAGCTTACAAACATGACGACATTAAATGTAGAACTGGGAAGATATACAAACAGTTCTTTCCAGCCACACCAACATGAGCCAGTATCATTACACAACTGATAGTACACCATTTTCTCTTTGAACTTACCACTACATGAAACTGCCTTGTTTATCAGTTTGCTCTTTTTGTTTCATGTGGTCTGAGGTCCAGAAGGCCAGGGGCCATGCTTGCTTACAGCTGTATCTCCTGTGATTACCACAGTGACTAACTCAGAGTAGGCACTAATCAGCCTTAATCCTGCCCGGAGGAATAAATGTCCTATGCCAAGCAACTATGAACACGGTCTTTACACCCTTACTGTAATATGATGAATGAGTATTGTTATCCTTACGTAAGACAAAGAGTCAAAAATGGAGGCTGAAGACAGGTAGAAGGTTTCTCCAAGATCACACAGAGAAATGCGAGAGATGTGATTAAAATGGCTATCTTTCTAACTTCAAAAACCACACTTCTTACACTGCTCAACCCTGATGGGTTGTAAGGTAAACTGGGCTGGAAACCACTCTTGTCCTGTAGAGTAAGTGCTTCTTCCAGTGTTGCTGGTCATCCATAATTCCCTTCAGAGAGAGGAGGGAAGAGGGATAAAGACAGCCTGCTGGGGAGATCAAGTCCTGTTGTCAGGGCTCTTTGGCACCTCACAAGTCTGTGCTCCTAAAAGGAGGGTATGTGTGAAACTGCCAGCGAACACACAGAAGCTCAGGAAATCATCATCATTTCCTGAAACATCAGGTTCACTCAGTACCAAGTAATATCATTATCCACACATTTTAAAAAACCAAGTAGAATACAGCATTTGCATCAGGACACTAGACTTTCATTGGTGCATCATTTTCCTTTCCTTTTCTAATTCTGCGGTTAATTCTGTAAAGCATTTTAAGTTGTATAAGTAATCTTTTGTGTATGTATATATATGAAAATATGCTTTCTTATATTGTTGGCTCATATGAAGGAATGAGAAAGGTCTTGCTAATTCTTTATACAGTAGCAATGCTAAAATGTAAGATATTTGTGAATGGGACTGAAGCTCAATTAAGACTCATTTTGACATAACATTTTCTATAGTATGCAAACACTACCTCTTTCCCACCCACTAAAACAGGTTTTGAGCTCTTTTGTTTTCTTATTAGCTTTTGCTTTCTCTCTGGCTCAAGAGGGTGTGTAATTAAGGACATCATTTATGAGGAAGAGAATGTAGGGAATTTCTCTAGAAACAATATTTAAGCAATGAAATTTTGAATATTCAAATTTTACTATAAAGTGTAAAAACCACAGTTATACATACTTTTAGGGAACTATTTTAAATCATTAAAAAACTTCAAATCATTTAAATAGTCACAGCAATTGAGATAATTAATCCCTTAATAAATTCTCACAGCTAAATCCCTTTTTTTTTGAAGTACTAAATAGGATTATAAAAGTACATAGGCATTCACAGTATAAAATTTCATAGTATTTTAAAATAGGAAGTATAAAAATAAGATACCTTCCAACTTCATTTTGGTAAGTGCCTAGGTACTTACATTAGCACTGATTTGTATTCACATAGCATAAATCATCCTAAAACTTTTAAAGATAAAGTTAATTTACATATTAAATTCAAGACTGTAGAATTTTAAACAGGAACATCAAAATGAAAAAATTCTGTCAATGCACTGTATCATCTTCATGTATCACCTAAATTAATGCAAATTACCTTGGAGTGTTTTTTATCATACTAGAACCTTCAACTGTCAAACTGGTAAAATTATTTCTCTTTACAGAAGTTACTATGTAAATAGTAAATGCAATGCAAATGTGAACCCTTTTACATTTGAGTTATCAGTATATAGAGAAGTCCTTTCTTCCTATTGTTCTATGATTAAAATAATTGAAAGGAGATAAAACTATATGGAAGCAAGGGAAAAGAGGTCAGCAACTATTACAATGCAGAGCTTTAGATTTTGTAATTGTAACTATTTTCAACAATATCATAGATTTACCCAATCTATGATACAAAATAAATTATAATTGTTTTGAATTTGAAGTTAAATCATGCCCACTATGTTCATTTCTGTTGGAACATGAGACAGCTTAGGAGTGTCTCTGGTTGTCTATCAAGCAACTGTAGCCCAACTTAGGTTTGTTATTCTCTATGAGATCTCACAGAGCAATAAATCATGTATAATTATACTTTTGTTATAGGTATGTTCATGGTTAATGTTATCAAAATTATGTTATATAACATGGTGTCTAATTTATTCTCATGATAGAATTTACTTTAATGACTTTAAGCATTGTATTATTCAATAATCATAGAACTCTTCTGTAGGCATTTTAAGTTACACACAAATTTAGTAGAAAATATATAATGATATTAACAATTACGGGAGTTTAGTGACCCCAGGCTACCTTATGGTGGTTAATCCTTTTGATTCTGTTTTTTAATAACAAGCAGTTAAGGGATTTAGAATGACCTCAGTGCATATTCTTTCTATCTGCAGCATCTGCCCTAATTTATTTTCACAACTGGGCACCAGGGAAAGACTTAGTGAAGCTCCTTTGCTAAGACGTGCAGTGGGAACACAGATACACCTGGTGGCCCCGACTCAGGTAGCCACCTCAGGACCTTATACCTAGATTTTTTGTGGGGATCAATTTACAATGTATATAAATGTCAAATCACTACGTTGTAACATGAAATAGTATAATTTTGTATGTCAACTATACATCAATAGAAAGATAAAATTTAAAAAGTTATACCAATTCTGATATAGTCAAATATGTTGAATACATCCCATTCAACACAAGAGCTTAAAATAAATTTCTACTCAGATTAGATCTTATTTTTCTGTGGTCAAATACATAAAGGATGTCAGAAATTGTTATTTTTTCTAAGAGAGTCACATGCTTATAGGATGAGCAAAGACACGTTACAAAAAATTAGCTGCAATAGCATTATAGCTATCCTAGACTATGCAATGACTTTGAAAGTATATAAAGGGCCTATTATTTCATAATAACCTATTCTAATATGAAGTATGAATAATCTTATGTGGTTAAATATTTGTGTGTTCAAGTCCCTTCAGTCATGTCCAACTCTTTGCAATCCTATGGACTGTAGCCCACCTCTATCCATGGGATTCTCCACGCAAGAACACTGGAGTGGATTGCCATGCCCTCCTCCATATTTGGCCAATTGTTTAACATAAATTAGTAAAGTTCAATAGCTTTTCCAACTGTCTAAAATGGACTATAAAACTCAACTGCTTAGTCAGCTGTTTAACATAAAGCCATAAAAGTCTGATGGCTTGCTCTATATTAATACCATGGGCAGTTTAACAAATAATTGATGTTCAATTGTTGCTTAAAACCCTGACCTGTGAATTTTTAGTTACATCATACATGTCAGGCATTTAAACACATTTTAATATTTAAGAATCCTTTCTTAAATATCAGACTTAAGGAAACATGTATTAATCAAGCAATTAAAAAAAAGAAAAAAAAACTTTTCAAAATGAGAACTGAAAGTTCCATCTAGTGTCATCAAAGCTCTAGTTATCTTAACTATACAGACAATTAAGGATATTCAAGCCACATCACATATCCATTCACCTCATTAATTGTCCCAGTATATTTAAACAATCCAGATATTCAGTCAGCAAACATACAGGTTGCCCTCTGATTTCTATTATTGTTTTTCCCAGAAAAGTGATGGTGAAGTGTGTATTTATATTTCTTACATGCTCCACTTTGGGAATCTCCACATTTTTTTCAATAATTATAATGCTTTAGTGTTATCTGCTCATCATGTCTGACTCTTTGCAACTCCATGTAGTATAGCCCACCAGGCTCCTCTATCCATGAAATTCTCCAGGCAAGAACACTGGAATGGGTAGCCATTCCCTTCTCTAAAGTAAGCCCCAATTAAAATTTAGAGAGGAGATAAACATGAAAAGACATGTAAAAAATAAATTACTACAACAGCAGCAAAATAAAATGTAATATCCAAGAGAATCAATATAAAAGCAAAACTCTAGCCACTGATCTGCTTTGCCAATGAGCATTTCAGTTCAGTAACAGCAGATGGCATTAGAAAAAAGGTCAATGCTCCCTGGACCTGTGTCTCTAACATCACTCTGCATAAGGAAAAAAAAAAAAAGAAGTTTTATAAAGTGAGTCATAAAATGAGAAGATTATTAGCATGCAATCAAAGATTTTTCAGAAGCCATTTTATCAACATGAATAAAACCTTAAGACTAAGTAATCTCTGTCCTCTCTTCCTTGGGAGACTGTAAGA
Organism: Redunca redunca; assembly: GCA_006410935.1. Classification (NCBI taxonomy): domain Eukaryota; kingdom Metazoa; phylum Chordata; class Mammalia; order Artiodactyla; family Bovidae; genus Redunca; species Redunca redunca. The sequence continues at coordinate 175,938 of SJYQ01001423.1, forward strand.
TACGCTGAGAGAGAGAATGGTGGGCTAAGGATCACTCACATAACTTATACCTCTTATCAACTAAATATTTGACTAAAAAGGAGAATAGCTACTTTTCACACATATGTGTTAATATCAACAGCAGAGTTCAGAGAAGATAAATGATCAAAGTCAGGAGATAACCAGATGGTCCATTAAAGGAATGTAACACAACCCTTGGGAAGGGGAAAGTTTTAAAGTTTTGCACTGTTATCTGTTTGGCAACACAAAAAGGTATTTTCTGACCTGGGGAAAGAAGGCTCCACAGCAAATTTGCTTCTACTCTACCTGGTGAGGATTTGACAGCTAACAGTAGACAGATGTACTTGCTAGGACCTGTAGTCTAAGGAAGTAGACCTAATGAGCTTCACAACAAAGCTTAACATTCACAACATAGCTGTCATACATAAAGAGCCTAACATGGCACCTGCCTCACAGCAGCCTCAAATATCAACTGGATTCATGAGCCTTGGGCAAGCTGTTTAAAGAGATAATTGTCTCTCTCTTATAACTCTATGGTGAAGTTTAAATAATTGTTGACTAAAAGTTTTAAAGTCTGAATGCATATTTATCATCCTTGCTTCCATAAGGATGTTTACTAAATTTTAAAAATTAAATTTGTTGGTTGATTTTTACATATTATAACCTTTAAGTCAAAACTGTCCTCTTCCTCCATTTATATTGCAAGTCTGAAACTACAGCTGCTGCTGCTGCTGCTGCTGCTAAGTCGCTTCAGTTGTGTCCGACTCTGTGCGACCCCATAGACGGCAGCCCACCAGACTCCCCGTCCCCGGGATTCTCCAGGCAAGAACACTGGAGTGGGTTGCCATTTCCTTCTCCAATGCATAAAAGTGAAAAGTGAAAGGGAAGTCGCTCAGTCGTGTCCAACTCTTTTCGACCCCATGGACTGTAGCCTACCAGGCTCCTCCCTCCATGGGATTCTCCAGGCAGGAGTACTGGCGTGGGTTGCCATTTCCTTCTCCAGGGGATCTTCCCGACCCAGGGATCGAACCAAGGTCTCGCGCATTCCAGGCAGACACTTTAACCTCTCAGCCACCATGGACTGTATAGTCCATGGAATTCTCTGGGCCACAATACTAGAGTGGGTAGCCGTTCCCTTCTCCAGGCAATCTTCCCAACCCAGAGATTGAACCAGGTCTCCCACATTGCAGGTGGATTCTTTATCAGCTGAGCCACAAGGGAAACCCAAGAATACAGGAGTGGGTAGCCTATCCCTTCTCCAGTGAACCTTCCCAACCCAGGAATCAAATCTAGGTCTCCTGCATTGCAGGTGGATTATTTACCAGCTGAGCTACCAGGGAACCCCATAATAGTCTTTATTGACACCACATTTAAATTTCTAAACATCTATTGAACTCCTAAACATTGTCTTCAATAATATGAGCAACTTCTCTTTCAATATACTACTAAATGGAGTGATTTTTGCATTGGTACACACATATTTGAGGAATCTTAGTTCTATATGACTGTTCTTTACTGGATTAATATGTGAAATATTAAGCACTAGAGAAGTACAATGTGTGGTACTTCTGATTATCTTCAATAAGTCAGCTGACTGATGTCTAATACTCCAACATAGTTATTATGTTTGAAATATCTGTACAGGTTGGGTGTTCCTTGGATTGAATATTTAGTATCTCGGGATCAAGCTATTTTATGAAAACCCTGTAATTTTTCCTTTGCCTCTAGTCTCTTCCTCATCAAATCTGTCTTCAGATTTTAACTCAGATCAAAGTGACCTAACAGTAAGCACACAAGCAAATGTTAATTCCCTAATTCAAAATCACGTATGGATTGCCATTGACCACAATATAAAAACTGATCTTCTAGTGTAATAGAAAAGACAGAAAATCTATTTCTGGTCTAACACCTCAGGCGTACTCTTGGGTGCTCAAATCCTTTGCTCTTGCTTTTGCTCTTATTGCCTCTATCTGGAACATTCTTTTTTACACACTATCTTCTCTGCAGTTTCTGATCACTCCATTTCGCATACGTACATACACACACAGACCACACACACAACTACCACCACTACAACCAGATCAGAAGATTCTCAAGACTGAAACTCTGACACTTAGAATGTAATAAATGCTCAATATATATTTGCTGACTCAGGCCATAAATTTCAATATTTTACCATAATCTTCACATTCTCCAAAATATAATTATTTGTCTCAAGCATGCCATGTTCTCTCATTCCTTGATGACTTAGACATGCACTTTGGGTAAAAATCCTCCCTCCATTTCATTAACATGGAAACGCTTCATTTATTTGCAAGTATTTATTGCATGTTTGGAGAAGGCAATGGCACCCCACTCCAGTACTCTTGTCTGGAAAATCCCATGGACGGAGGAGCCTGGAAGGCTGCAGTCCGTGAGGTCACTAAGAGTTGGACACGACTGAGCAACTTCACTTTCACTTTTCACTTTCATGCATTGGCGAGGGAAATGGCAACCCACTCCATTGTTCTTGCCTGGAGAATCCCGGGGACAGAGAGCCTGGTAGGAGGCCATCTATGGGGTTGCACAGAGTTGGACACGACTGAAGCGACTTAGCAGGAGCAGCAGTGTAGATAAAGTCCCTGCCCTCATGAGACCACTATTCTATTAGGGAGATAACTACTAAACATATGAAAAAATAAATCAGTCATTGATTGCGACAATTACTATAAAAGAAATGGAGTGATACAACAGAAAGTAAATGGGCAGTGGAAAGAGTTAACAGTTTACAAAGGATGCTCTAGGTGACTATCCTCAAAGTCTCAATATTGATGTTAAGACCTGAACATTGAGGGAAAAAACAGTCTTATGGAAGGAAGAACTGAACCATGTTGCCTGGAAGGGAGATGGACTATGCAAAAGTCCTAAGATAGCAAAAAGTTAGATTTATATTAAAGGAACTGAATGAATAGCATTGTGATTGGATTGCATTGAAAAGAAGAATGGTAGGATCTAAGCTTGCAAAGGTAGGAATGAACAAAAACAGGTAGAACCTTAGAGGTCATCAAAAAAAAGTTTGTGTTTGATGCTACGGGCTTCACTGGAGGCTCAGTAGTAAAGAATTCGCCTGCAATGCAGGAAATCCAGGAGAGGTGGATTCACTCCCTGGGTCAGAAGATTCCCTGGAGGAGGGCATGGCAACCCACTTTAGTATTCTCGTCAGAAAAGTCCTATAGACAGAAGGGTCTGGTGGGTTACAGTCCATAGGGTCAAAGAGTCAGACACGACTGAAGTGAGCGAGCATACACTAAGGGGAAAGGAAGCCTTTGAAAAATTGTAAGCAGGAAAGTGGTATAATAAGGTTCACATTAGGAGAAAATTCTGAGTGCTGTGAGAATTTGTTTTTAGAGCTTTTAGAAACAGGGAGACCAATTAGAACATTTGTATAGCATCCTTGGTGAGAAACTGTGGTGGCTTGTACAAGAGAGGAGTTTCAAAGGAGTGGATGAATTAGAAACTGCATTTTGCATGTGCACTATAAGGAAGAAAAGGGAAAGAGGGGGATTACAAAGGATTCCTAGCTTCGTTATTGAGTTTCTCTGTCCACATTGGTGCTTTTTACCAAAACTCAAAACCAGAGGGAGGGCCAAATTTTCTAACATTTCCTTTAAGTTTCATGATCACTCAAGGTGACATAAATTTTCCTCTGGGCTCATATTTTACCTTCTATGTTAGACTATATATATATATATATATATGTATGGACATGAATCTGAGCAAACTCCGAGAGACAGTGAAGGACTAGGGAGGCTGGCATGCTGCAGTCTGTGGAGTCACAAAGAGTCAGACATGACTTAGTGAATGAACAACAACAAATTATTATAATATTTTGTAATAAATATTCTAACGTATTTTTCTTTTTACAAGACAGCAAGCTCATTGAAGACAGTAACTGTATCTTTTTATCTTTGTGTCAGTAGGCTTAGCACAGTGTCGAGTACATAGTAGGCAGATGATAATTGTTCAAATGGATGAATGAATGAATGTAGGAGGAGCTCAGCGAACAAGCAAGACTTGTAGCATAGAACTATGACAACTTTCAATCTTCTCTGGGCTCTAGTAATTTAAGAATACAGATAGTCTCTGATCAAAATCTCTAAGGCCAACAGATATCTTACTAAAACTTCAAACTGCTGTAAATTTCCCAGTTGCTCAAAGTCAGTATGTGAATTGTTTTACTCTACCCTGTGTAAATACATGCTAAGTTGCCTCAGTCTGACTCTCTGCAACCCTATGGACTCTTGCCCTTCAGGCTCCTCCATCCAAGGGGATTCTCCAGGCAAGAATGCTGGAATGGGTTGTCATTCCCGCTTCCAGGAGATCTTCCCAACTCAGGGGTCAAACCCACACCTCTTACATCTCCAACATTGTCAGGCGGGTTCTTTACCACTAGCACCACCTGGGATGCCTGAATGAAAACCAAAAAATAAATAAAAGTTCTCTTTTTCTGTAGTCCTTGAGCTGCAAGTTGCCCAAATAAGTCTTACTTCATAATCAATAAAAATTAAAAGACTACCTTTAAGCATATGAGAGCATTCATTTATAATTCCAAATGTTCATCTTAATGTACATTTTGGAGGATATTTGTAAGATTCATTTTTCTGTTATCCTTACTCTTTTAAAGAATGTTTGATGTAGGTGGACAGAGATCTGAAAGAAAGAAATGGATTCACTGCTTTGAAGGAGTTACATGCATTATATTTTGTGCTGCACTCAGTGCCTATGACATGGTTCTGGTGGAAGATGAAGAAGTGGTAAGTCTAAACGGAAGACAAGATCAAGATAAAAAATAAGCTTTTGTGATTTCCAATATGACTACCCCATTCCCCAACTCGATTAAGAACTTCCAAAGACAGATGCTATTTCTAGATCCTTGTTCATAATCCCCACCATTAATATCTTGCAAACAACAATCCTACACATTTTCATCTTTTATATCTAACAGAACAGAATGCATGAAAGCCTTCACCTGTTCAACAGTATCTGTAATCACAAGTACTTTGCAACCACCTCCATTGTCCTGTTTCTCAATAAAAAAGATCTCTTTCAAGAAAAAGTTACCAAAGTGCATCTTAGTATCTGCTTTCCAGAGTATACTGGTAAGATTCTTTTCCTTTAATTCCAAAGTAGTAAATTCTTGTATAAATATACACTTTTCTATCTGGACAATGTATAATATTTAGGAGTTTTGAGGCTTATGATACTTTTTGAATCATGTGTATGATCTACATTGGAATGAATTATACAAATAAAAGAGGAAACCCTCTCTACACTGCCTGCATTAAAGCAAAGCTCTAATGAATAAACGGGAGGTGGTTAGACCAAACAGGGCTGAGGCTCCATATAATGTATCAAATGGCTTTGCAAACTATATTATCTTAAACATTATGATAAGAGTATAAATTTTATTTCAAATTGGCATCTTTTAGATTATTTCCCAATGAAACTTTGTAATGCTGTACTAGATCTCAGTGACTCTTCAAAGTCAGAATTAAGTTTCCAGAGGAAGATCTTGAATCAATTTGAGAATGGTGACAGCTTTTTTCCAGTTTTCCTACCTCCTAGAGTCTTAATACTGACCCTGTTTGCTATTGACTATAAATGTCGGTTCTCTAGAAGGGTTGTATTTCTTTTGGAGACTATTTTTTTTGGTAAATAGTTATATGGCTCTGTTGTTAATGAAACTGTGTTAGATGGACATATTTATGGTTTAAACACAAATATGGACTTCCCTGGTGACTCAATTGATAAAGAATCTGCCTGCAATGCAGGAGACCTGAGTTTGATCCCTGGGTTGGGAAGATCCAGTGGAGGAGGGCATGGCAACCCATTCAGTATTCTTGCCTGGAGAATCCCCAAGGACAGAGGAACCTGACGGGTTATAGTCCATGGGGTCGCAAAGAATTGGACACGACTGAGCGACTTAGCTCAAGCATAAATATAAACCTAGTTTACCACTTAGATATGTGGGTAGCCCAGATGTGCTAGGGTTGTGGCACTTTGTCAAAATAGCTACTTAGGCTAATCTATAATGACTGCTTATAGCTTTTTTATTTATAAATATTAATTATATGCTTATACATTTGTCATGTAATTAAGTATAATTACTTGAATGTTGTATTGAATGTTACAAATTAAATACAGAATCATAATTAAGCACTTTATGTGTTCCAATAAGTTATAATCTTAATTTCTTAGAGCAATTTTGAGTTGATAGAAAAAGTGAACAGAAAATAGAGAGTTTTCATATATTTCCTCTCTGGTCAGCTCCCATCGTTTGCCCTATTATTAACACCTTGACTTGGTGTCATACATTTATTTTTGTTACAACTGATGAGCAGATATTGATGCATTACTAACCAAAGTCCATGTTGATATTTTACATCAGAATAAACTCGGTGTTACACAGTCTGATGGGTAATACCAAACGCATGTCAGGTACCCAGCATTCTAGTGCTACCCAGAATAGTGTCACTACACTAAAACTCCCTGGGATCTACCTATTCATGTCTTTTTCCTTACCTCCAACCCTTACAACCACTGTTCTTTTTACTATTACTATACTTTTGCCCTCCCCAGAATGTTATATAGCTGGAATCTTACAGTACATGCCTATCACTTTTTCACTTTCAGTCACACAATTTTTTTTTCTCTCTCTTAACCTACCCTCAAAGTCCAGCTCAAATACTTATGTATTCCACTCATCTTCAATTTCTGTTCTTTTCTACTAGTTCCTATTAACACACATGCACACAAGCATGCACATATTTACAAGCATGGTCTTTGACATACATCTAGGCTTTCTTACTCACTTTGTGGCAGAAATACGATAGCTGTTGCTGTCGTTTAGTCACCATGTTATGTCTGACACTTTTGCGACCACAGGAACTGTACACCTGCCGATCTCCTCTGTCCCTGGGAATTCCCAGGCAAGAATTCTGGAGTGGGTTGCCATTTCCTTCTCTAGGGGAATCTTCTCGACTCAGGGATCGAGTCTTCTGTATTGGTGGGTGGGTTCTTTTTCACTGAGCCACCAGGGGAGCCCCAAATATGTTAGTAGTTCTTCTATATTTTGATGTTTTCATGCAGAGGTTACATTTTAACCACTTGAAACCCTCAGTAGGGTAAGCATAGTTTCCAATACAAAGTAGATTTTTATAAATCCCTGATAATTAACCATTGCCATTTTGATTTTTTAATCCTGAGCACATCAAACAGCGCACACAGTAAAATTCTAAAGATTGTTTATAATTGTATGCTTTTTAAATGCAATTACGGTTTACTTCTTTAACTTTTTTTTTTTTAACAAGGTCCAAATACATTTGAAGATGCAGGGAATTACATCAAGAACCAGTTTCTAGACCTGAATTTAAAAAAAGAAGATAAGGAAATTTATTCCCACATGACCTGTGCCACAGATACTCAAAATGTCAAATTCGTGTTTGATGCAGTTACAGATATAATAATCAAAGAGAATCTGAAAGACTGTGGGCTTTTCTAATTGATGCTTTTTTTCTTCCACTCCTGCTCATGTACACTTTTCAAGATATAAAAGGTGCTGTGTGATGTACTTGGTTTTAATAGATACTAACTTGTATAACTAGTGTTGTAAGGCAAAAATTTTCACACAAACATTTTAATGTATTGTCACTTTTCTTTGGTAAGCTTTGATTTATTTGAGGTAGCAAGGATTGGGGGTGTCTGATGCCTTCAGTTCTGAAAACTGATACATTTTGGTAGCACTCTTACTGTACATATCAATGACATGAATTTTCTTGGAAGTAAATTCTGCATTGTGGCCTATTCTAAAATCATAGAACCATGGGGGGAAAAAAACAATGTATTCTATATTATTTCCATTGGCCAGAATTTGAGAGGCATTCATTTTTGCTGATAATATATCTGTGCCTATACCATAGAAACATTCAAAGATGATATACGTGGTGTTTTATTGGTCAGTTACTCCTTTTCAACCAGTGCAAATGAAATGTTCGCTCTACATGTACCTGTTGATGGAGATTACACATGCCAAAGAAATGCACGCAATTTTATCTGCTACTTTTCCATAGGAAGAAAAAAGTATTAATGCTGAATTTACCTTTAGAATTGAGGATGTTAATAACATATTTTTGTACCAATCTAACTGAAAACTGGGGACCATGTGTGACCAAGACAGTGTAAGACTGCTCAGGCTGAAGAGTCATCCTCGATGGAGTACTCCTTTCCCCCATTTTATTTCAGAGCAACATGGAACATTATTACAATTAATGGTTTGAGGACAATACATCGTGACCGCAAGAGAAAAAAAATTAAATATCTTAGCACTAGTGTGTTTTAGCTTTGTGAATAAGAAGTAGGAAGTAAAAGTAAATAATTAGGAGATTTTTTAGAAGAGAAACTGAGCTTCTTGTTTGTAGCATATGCTCCTTTCTAATGTTCTATGGTATGCTAGTGGTCAAAGCCTACTCTTCAAAAGATTATTTGGTGCATTACCAACACAATCATTATTTATGAACAGAAAAGATGACTTTTTTTTCCCCTTTTTTAAAGTGTGCATCACTTACAACATATTTTAAAAACACGTCTGATATCATTTAACTTATCCACTTTTGAAGGTGATATATAGGTCAGAACAGGACAGCAGTGCATAAGACCTATAATTACTCCAAAAAGAGAACTAATTAGATAATTAGATGAGATGAAAGGAATATAAAGTAAGCAATTTGCCAGTCGGTAGCTCTGGTGGATTTAGGGAGCCCTGTCTCAGTGTCACTCTTCGCTGCTCTAGAGTACATTTCCAACCTAAGCACGCACGGATGAGCCCCATTCAGTGAGTAACCTTGACAAGAGCATTCCTGGCTTTATTTTCAAAAACACAAGGAGTTATCAATAAATACGACTGAATAAAAATGTTAGATTAAGAACAGTTAATTTAAAATATCTTTGCAAAATACAAGTTATTAAGGAGCCTAAGATAACAGGGACAAACAATGCACAAGAAATCATTTAGTTTGGGCACCCAATAAGTTTTTCTGGCTGAAAACCATTATCTATTAAACAAGTCCACATTTTACTAGGAGCTATATAATGCTTTGAGATTTCAAATTAAGATTACAAATTTTATCCACTACTTTGTCTTTTTGTTCTCCTGTTCTACTTTAATCAATTTTTCTCTATCAGTGTGAAGAGAATGTTCCAGAAAGTAATTTTTTGAAATAGTATTACTATTATAATTTATATTTTGACTCTTACCTATGCTTAGAGTTCCTATTTTAGATAACATAGGTAGAAAGGGTAAGGTCAGAAATGGTCTTTTAAAAATACATAACTCATTTTGATCTTAGCTAAAAATTAATAGACATCATTTATTTATAAAATCTTGTTCTGAGAACTTTAAAAATATGTGTTAAACTACCAAACTAAAATTAAAGGTCAGTTGGGTTTATCTTTTTAAAAACTGTTCTGTTCCTTCCAATTCTATAATTAAATTAAAAAAAACTTTTCTTCACAAAAGTGGATACAAAGAATTTGAGGTTAAACAAAGTAACAGAATGGGAAATTTAGGAAGTTACACTTCAGCTAGAAGAAACTCACCTTGAGACTAATAATGTTACAATTGATGAGACTCAAAACTTCTTTTTCAACTGAAAATTCAATCCTTTAACTGTATAGTTAGTGTTTTTGCTTTCATAGTACCTCAAGGAAGTAGTATTTGTCATTCAAAAGTTCAAATGTGATTATAATGCTATGTTCCTTTTCTGTTATTTGAGTCTTTTCTTCCTGACTCACAATGTTTTATAACCCTGCTTGTCTTAGATTTTTAATACCCCCAACTCATAACTGTCTAACATGTGTCAAATTGTAGACACACTGCGCTGCCTCAGAAATCTGGTGTGGGCTTACATCTAATAGGGTCACTAATAACTAATTCCTGCAGAGTTCTTCCAGAAGCATGAACTGATCAACAAATAAGCTTTTGCCTCTTAGAACTAGTGACTGGAGAGTTAAATGAAGAAGAGTATTAATTGGGTAATATCTTTGTGTCAAAATACAAAAGTTGGCAACTCTATGAAGAAGGTCTATGGAAAGGGGGTTTCAAATTCTGTGAAATCTACAACATAACTTATAGATATCCAATATCCTACTGATTAACAACAGTTATAAACAACAGTTTTCATGTATATCACAAAAATAGGCTCACTACTTTTATAGGCCATGAGCCTGTCCTAATACACATTTTCTTACTCAATCCAATATCCTATTTTAAACACAAAAGGTATTTTAAAATACTTAACAGAGAATTACTCAGGCTTAATATAATCAAACAGTACATATACGAGGGAAAAAATAATCTTTTCTGTTGAATTAATGTGTTTTCACAGTGCTATACCACATGCAGAAAGGTTGATTAATGTGTATCTACTAAAAACAAAATATTTGTAAAACCTATAGGAGATTTATGCATTCTCTAACTTGGAATAACTTTAAAAATAGGAGAGGTAACAATCTGCCTAAGGGGAGGGTTATAACCATCACTTCTCTGCCTAAGGTAGAGCCAGGATTTACTGGAGAATATAACCAGCTAAGGCCCTCACTCAAAACATTTAGGTATTTTTCTACATTTTTACAAACTAGCCTATAGCCACTTGGGGGCACACTTATATCATGTGTTTTTCTTCCCAAATGTTGCAAACAAAATGAATTTGGATTATTGGTAACGTTAATGACACAGATAATAAAATCCTATTAGGAATCACGGATCATTTTGTGTTTCCAGCTCAGTAGTACATGATAATTTTCTGGTAATCATAATGTGCACGATCTTAATCAAATTTTTGAGTAATGGCTATTAAAACAGCTTAAAATTTGTTTGGTATTATACAGATATTTAGTTTCTTTGCATGCTTTTATTGTCTGCCATTTTCAAACTATTATTAAATCTAAGTAACCATTAATTTTGCAAAGTGTATTTTTCCATTAATTTGAATTGTTTCTAAAATCTTGATTAGCTTATAGTGAAAGAATAATTTGAAGCCTAACAATTATGTTTTGTGAATAGTTATTAATTAGATGCTTATTAGTGTGTAATCTTTTCAATAAATCAAAGTAAAATTCCACTCTTCTATAATATTAGCCATTCCATTATTCTTTTTATTACAGCTTTTTCTGTTCTGTAACCACCACTGCACTAAATCAAGAGGAAAATGAGCGCTCTGTGACATTTTTCTATCAACGGCACTGCCACTACCAGCACATTTTTCACTAGTAATAGTACAATTGTTATTTTAAGCCACATTTATCACACTAGTTAAGAAATAAAGAGAGTCACAAGAAAGAAAAAAGAAATAAAAAGACCCTAATTTACTTCACAAGGACAGTAATAACCCTCTAATTATTATACCTTTCAGATAAAGAACAATATATGTGACACACAAAGATAGCGATTGTTTGAAAGACGTTCACATTTTCTGAATTGGTCAGATTAAAACAAACAGCACATATATGGAATGGAAAATCTTTTCTTCAATGTATATTGCTGTGTTTTGAAAAACAAAAGCGGTCAAATATGAAATGCCAGCGTAATATCAAAACCAATGAAAACTGTCTTCTAACATATTAAAAGTCTTACATTGGAGAAGATGCTAGATGACTGAACATAGAGTTAGCACATGAAAGTTCACCCCAAAAGCACCCCATGTAAAACACCAGAGAAAAGATGGTCTATGCTGCGATGAGCTCACTCAGTTAAAATCTGAATATTTGATGACATTTTTGAAATACTGATGGACAAGTGTACATTTGGGGCTTTCCTGGTAGCTCAGCTGGTAAAGAATCTACCTGCAATGTGGGAGACCTGGGTTGGGAACATTCCCCTGGAGAAGGGAAAGGTACCCACTCCCGTATTCTGGCCTGGAGAATTCCATGAACTATATAGTCCATGAGGTCGCAAAGACTCTGACACAACTGAGTGACTTTCACTTTCTTTCAAATGTACATTTATATATTGCATAAATTAGGGAAGACAATTCACCAACAAATGAAGTGATTTTATTTCCCTTGGAGTTAGGCAAGTTATTCATCAGCCATCCATTAGCGTTTATCTTCTAGCATATCTGAGAAAGAACAACAAAGAGCAACTTTGTGTTGTTACTCACACATATGATGTGCTCCCCTATAATACCTTCATAATTATCTGTACCTTTTGAACGAAAAGGTAGAAAATTTTATTTAAAAAAAACTCACAAACCACATGGATTACATCTAAAACAGAAAAAAGTACATACTCATTTTGATAATTCTGGTTTTTGGTAAATACAAAAAGAAGCATTGCTTCATAATCTAAAGCAGCCGCCACACTGTTTTGTTCTAAAGCAGGAGAAGAAGTATCTGGGCAGTTATATTCTAGATCACTACACATGAAGACTTCATTAAACTCAGATTTCAAGAGCAAATTACTCATCAGGCATTTTATCCTGAATCTGAGGCACAAAGTCCTCTTGAACTACATTTTTCCTTCAAGGATAGGTGATATGATCACTGTAGGAAACCCTTGGCTGTGCTTGAGAATTGGCATTTAAATCTCAGTTTTGTCACCAATCATGCCCCTGTGAGACACTGAACACAATTTTGTTCCCACGTGGCTGCTTTTCTTACCTACAGATGAACAGAGTACATTAAACAATCACCACAAACCAATACACTCTGAGCTTCTGGATCAGCAACATCTTTGAACACTGGTACCAGAGTAAGATTGTCTTAACTGTGTATTGAAAGAAAACAATAACAGGAAGAGGAATGATATGTAAAGAGTCTTTAATTAGCACTTACAATGTGACTTAATAAAATATGTGACTTTCTTCTCTTTTCACTGCTCAATTGAGTGTTATTTCTAGACGTGTTATTTCTTCCTGGAAAGAACAGTCTAGCACCTGGCATTGTCCCTAGTTAAGACTTCACCAGGAGGACAACTCATAGTTCAGCCAGGTAAAGTAGAGCATCCATTACCATCCAAAGAAGTAAAACTTCATTGATTCATGTTTAAAAAAAATGTTAAAGACCAATGTAACAACTTAGAGAGTTACCAAACACTCAATTACATGCTTAAAATGAATGAACATATACATTATCCCTCAAAACAATAAGAACTTTTAAAAAGAATAATATGACATCCATTCTATCCCATAGTATCTCACATATGTAATGGCATTAATAAGTTTTTAACAAATTAATAAACAATAAGGTCATATCCCCATAATGACCTCTCTGACTGAAACAGATGAGTGCTAAACTCCAATATCTCTGTCTACCCTAGGATATAGGTCTGCCCTCCCCACAAACTGGGTTGCCCAAGGGTAATACATCAGTTCTACTTTTTTAAAATTCCTGAAGGCTTAGATCACTCTTATTCTAAAATATAGTTTCAGGTTAAACCTGGTAGTCAGGGCACAGGCCCTGGTCCTTCACACAGTGGGTCCTTAGCTCTTGCTGTTTTATTGTCGGGACCGCCCGCTCCCACTCCAGGCTTTATGGGCTCCTGCTTTTTCTTCAGATTTTAAATCAGTGTTGACATCTTGAGACAGGGATCCCCAGATCTCATAGATACAAGTTCACCTGCTTCATACTTTTTATAGCTTTTTATAATAAACCTACTTACAACCACCTTACAAACAAATCATATTTTCATCAAAGTATCAGTCCCTTTTAAAGTTAGTTCTCTCTATACTATAAATAACCCTTATCTGGAACATTCCAGAAGATTATCAAACATACTTGATCAAAGTTCTATTACAGCTTTTCAGAAAATGCTTACACTTCAAAACTTGCAATGTAACTTGGAGAATTTATAAACAGATCAATAACCTTTTAATATCTACAAATATAAGTAGATAATCTCTGTTAGTCATTCAGTCGTGTCTGACTCTTTGCAACACCTTGGAATGTAGCCTACCAGGCTCCTCTGTCCATGGAATTCTCCAGGCAAGAATACTGGAGTGGATTGCCATTCCCTTCTTCTGGGGATCTTCCTGACCCAGGGACTGAACCTGGGTCTCCTGCTTTGATTCTTTACCAACTGAGCCACCAGGGAAACCCATAAGTAGATAGTAGTGGAACTCTTATGTTTTCCATAACTTGGATCTATTATTTTCCTTAAAATTTCTCACATTTAAAAATATTACATAAAAGTTACTTCCTTCACTAAGATGCATAAGAATATTGGTGATAGATTTCAGTGGAAAGCCAATAAAGACTTAATCTTGATGAGGTTAGTAACTGTGATCTTTGATACAGATTCAGGTGTTTAGTAATTTCCATTAATCATATGAGTGTGTATGTATATTTAACAGGAAGAAAAATCATAACATTTTTAGATTTCTTCTAATGTCCTTTCTTAAATTTTTAAATCTATCAAATCTAGTACNATTTCTTCTAATGTCCTTTCTTAAATTTTTACATCTATCAAATCTAGTACGTCTTTTTTTTTTTTTTTGCTGTAAATTAATTGAGCCAAGTTGCTAAATACAATTGCCTTCATCACCTCATGCTTCATGAAGACCTAACATACCTTTGCTAAACATTGTTTTTAAAATGTTTTTTAAACTATTGAAACCTACCTGTCTTTCTTGAAATCACAAATTTAAGCCAACCAGTTGGGATTTTTAAATTTTTCTGATATAATTCATGAGACTTTAAATGATTACATAGAAAAAAGCTTAAAGATTCGATAAATTTCTACTGTCTATGGACTGTCTGTGCTATCTTTCAGTTGTATTTCAATTCTAAAAATGTAAGCTTTGAATTTTAAAGATATTTGAAAAAGCAAATTCTCCTTCATGCATGATCAGACAAAATGACAAGCAGCTTGCCATCTATTAAACTCACACAATATGGATGGTGAGTGTAGGCAATTTGACTTTCTGATTATCAGGTAACAGTGTAGAAAAAGTGTTGTGATATTTACCTTCTGAAAGTAATATTTTCACTTTGAAAGTCTTTTTTTCTCCCCCCTAAGTTAAATCAAGTATTACTCCATGAGAGGCCTGTCTTCAAACCCCATCTCAGCAGAGGCCCATCAGATTATTTATATTACATTTGTGAGCTCTGGCCACAAAAAGCCCAGCTGAGCCCACAGCATTTTACAAGTGTTCTAAACCCAGGAGGCAGGCATATCAAACATCCACATACTAATTGTGACATTAATCTCTAGCCATCAGCTGACTAAGGATATTAGAGCTGTAATAAAAACATGCTGCAGTTTTAATCACTTCACCGAGTAACCCATGTGGTGCCATCTCTTATTTCCATACCAACAAGGAATGGCAACAAGCAGGAACAGTATAGCTGAGCACAAATTTTGAAAGAGAAGATGTGTAAGTTGTGTAAGCAGGGTATGAAAAACTGCCAATTTAGAGCTCAAACAGCATTCACTTTTGATCACCTGTCTGTACAGGAAACTTCTTACTAAACATGATATTTTTAGATCAGTAGAGGATTTGCTCCATTCAAATTCTGGTATCTTAAACCATAATGAATAATTTAACTATATTATAAATTATTCTGTCTTCTGAGATTGAATATATTCAACATATTTTACCCTTTCCTTAAAGTCCCATAATTAATATGATACATAATTACTATATTGTACTGCAATAATACTCAGAGTTACAATTTTGGCATGTGGGTTTCTTTTTATTCATTGTCACAGGGACTCATATATGTGAGAAGATGCTATGAGTCACCAAGAGAAAAGGTGCTTGCTTTTAAAGGCAAACACCCAAGTGAAACCTGCTCTCTAATGTGGACAGAACATAAATAGAGAACAATGGTGCCTGAAGGTTCTTTGTCATCTGGGCTGATAACTTAGTTCTGTCCCTGATGAGTTGCATAGTCTGGAATAAGGTTCTTAACTACTCAGTATCCACATTCACACAATGAGGGCAATAATAACAGCTATAGGTCAGAGCACAGGAATAAATGAGATAATACATGTGAAGTGCTTAGAAGAGATGCTTGTTTATTAGTAGAAGGGGTAGAAAGCGTGACATGGAGTTGTGAAGCTGCATAGAGATATATAAAGAGGACTCATGGTATAACAGAGCTCTTGGCTGAGAGGGAGGAAGGGATTTGAGGGAGGTGGAAGTTTAGAAAATATTTAGAAGTATATCCTGTGAAATGAAAATATCTCCTGCCATATCGATAAGCAAGAAATGACATCGTCATCAGCAGTTTCTGTCCCCCGAATGTGAACAAGGGCTCCTAAAGTTGCAGTACAGCAGATGCCGCCACTCCCACAAGGGGGCTGCTGAAGAGCTAGGGGAATGCAAGAAGCAACCATCTGCCACTCCTTAAGGTCACCTAGGAAACAGGGTTTGCCCCCAGATAGCTGAGTGAAGGGAAAGTACTCAGTCCTGTCTGACTCTTTGCAACCCCATGGATTATACAGTCTGTGGAATTCTCCAGGCCAGAATACTGGAATGGGTAACCTTTCCCTTTTCTAGGGGATCCTAACCCAGGAATTGAACTCAAGTCTTTGACACTGCAGGCTGGCTCTTTACCACCTGAGCCACAAGGGAAGGCCACGAATAATGGAGTGGGTAGCCTATTCCTTCTCCAGGGGAACTTTCTGACCCAGGAATCACACCAGGGTCTCCTGCATTGCAGGTGCATTCTTTACCAACTGAGCTAAGAGGGAGATAGCTCAGATAGCTGAGATGCATATGAAAGGAAGGAATTCAGGGAGGCCAGAGGCTTGCATCTTCCTATATATACAATGCTAAATCCCTCAATTTGATACCTGATCTTTGATGTTCAGACTTCCTGCTCCCTTTGCTGCAAACTTGTATATAGCCTGACTACCCCTCCTGCTTCCTTGAAGCAGTTTTCTCAGAGCTACCGAGATGCTGTCCCCTGGGCTCTGAGTCCTAAATATTCTGTCAACTACAAACTGGCACTTGCCCAGAGCACTGCCAAAGACTGAACGAAAAGGACACTTGCCATCTGCCTCTGAGGAGACTGAACCCTGTGCTGCTGCAGCTGCTGACATTCAACACCCCTTGAGGGAGTTCAGGGTGGAGTGAGGCACCCTGTGCTCCAGGCAATCTAGTGAAGCAGTTCTTTAGATAGTCAGATGTTTTTAGAAACTGATTTTCTGATCTCAACCCCCTGTATCCCCTTATATCTAGAAAAGCACTAAATCCCTTCACGGTGACATCAGATCCTCAGAACTAGCAGAAAATCTTTTGTAAAATGAGTGCTTAATGGTACTGAACTTCCTCCTTTCACCAAAAATCTTATATATTGACCTTCCCCTACTTCCTCTTTGGCGTAGTCTCTCAGAGCTATCTGGGGTGCTGCCTCCTGGGCTGCAGTCCTCATTTTTCCCCAAATAAAACTTAACTCACAATTGTCCAGTTGTATATCTTTTTCTAGTTGATACCACCAAATAAAATCACTCTCTATTTTCAGGTTGTGACTATTTTTTAGTCGACAGGATTAAAATATGATGCTAAAGGATTTTTCTTTATCTTTTGCAAAAATTTTCTTTATCTTCTGCAAATATAGTAACTTCCCTGGTGGCTCAGAGGTAAAGCATCTGCCTGCAATGCGGGGGACCCGGGTTTGAACCCTGGGTCGGGAAGATCCCCTGGAGAAGGAAATGGCAACCCACTCCAGTATTCTTGCCTGGAGAATCCCAGGGACGGAGGAGCCTGGTAGGCTGCCATCTATGGGGTCGCACAGAGTCGGACACGACTAGAGTGACTTAGCAGCACCAACGTATATACATTAGTCCCAATCTCCCAATTCATAACCTACTGTTTAGCACAGGAAACTCTACCCAATGGTCTGTGGTAAAAATGAGGGGTTTTATATATATGTATAACTGATTCAGTTTGCTGTATACCAGAAACTAGCTCAGCTGATAACGAATCCACCTGTAATGCAGTAGACACCAGTTCGATTCCTGGGTTGGGAAGTTCCCCTGGAGAAGAGATAGGCTATCCACTCCAGTATTCTTGGGCTTCCCCAATGGCTCAGATGATAAAGAATCTGCCTGCAATGTGGGAGACCTGGATTCGATCCCTGAGTTGGGAAGATCCCCTGGAAGAGGGTATGGCAACCCACTCTAATATTCTCAGCTGGAGAATCCCCTTGGACAGAGTAGCCTGGTAGGCTACAGTCCATGCGGTCGCAAAGCATCCAATACAACTGAGTGACTAAGCACAGCCTAAATTAACAACATTGTAAAGCAGCTAAACTCCAATTCAAAAAAAGAAAACCAGGATAAAAGGGCCCTCCAGATAGCTAGATGCATGTCTCCAGAGTATTTCAATGAACCCAGATTTGTACATCTTCCCACACATCACAGAAAATCACTAAAATCATTAAGTTGAGATCTCTGGTCTTTGTGCTTGGCAGTTATATATTTAACCAAGATGTATGCTTGACTACATGTGTTTCCTAGCTAAAAATTTAACTAGGTATTGGTTCCTCTCTTATCTCTTCAGAGCAGTTCCTCAGAGCTGTCTGAAAGGCTGTTTCTCCAGCTATGATCCTTAGTAAGATCCCTGAAAAAAAATGGAAACTCAAAACACGACTCTGACATTGTGTATTTTCCTTTCAGTTGACAAGTTAAATTCAGTTAAAAGTTTCTTTAACACTGTGTACCTTTGAGAAGGAGACACAGTGTAAGAACTTTTTTGGATCCATTATTTTTGCAGCTAATGTTTTGGGAAATACTGTGTGTGTGTTAATCACTTGGTTGTGTCCAATTCTTTATGACCCCATGGATTGCAGTCCACCAGACTCCTCCGTTCATGGAATTCTCCAGGCAAGAATACTAGAGTGGGTTGCTGTCTCCTTCTCCAGGGAATCTTCCGGACCCAGGGATCAAACCTGGGTCTCCTGCATTGCAGGTGGATGATTTACCATCTGAGCTACTAGAGAAGCCCCTTGGGAAATATTAGGTAATAAATATAGTGATAGCATTATTGCAAAGACTTTGTGATAGGTCCTTGGGACAAAAGTCAGTTTCTACTTACTTTCTGGTTTTCAATTCTGTTCAGCATATCATGATGTGTTCACACAGTTTGAATGAAATAAGGGTGCTGTTTCTATTCCTTTAGATCATGGACACAGGGAACAGACTCCAGCACCATAAAGGGCAGTCATAATAACTGACAGTGTGAAGATTGCAGGAGAGAGAGCAATGAACCGAGCCTGGTGAGGCCATATTGTGGATGATGGTTTTATGCCAGGAGCCAGCGCTCCTGCTTTTTTTCTGAATGATACTACTTGGAATAGCAGTTTTCTATTAAAAAAAAGAAAAAGGCCTGAATAAAGAGAGGTCCTGGGAGTTCTCCAGATATCTGGCTTTTATCCTGAGTATCTGAAGTGAATTGAACACCATTTTTAAGTTATGAAATTGTAATGCTGAAACACAAATCCTACCCTGACAGAAATCTTAATTGCTCCAAAACTGGAACCATCAGAATGTCATTTATCTGATTTGTCATCATTGTAAAATGCTGAACCAAAGACAAGATTCTCTGCTTCTCTAGGAAATCATTTGTTCCTTTGCATAAAATTAATATGAGGTCACTCATCTGCATACAAGTCTTCCTTGACACTAATTTTTCATGGAAACACTGTTGAAATAATCTCAATGTGGCTTTCTCAGCCAAGCTATTTTCCAGACGATTTAACCTCCAGAGTTGAACCTAGAAAAATGTTATTGCTTAGGTTGAGACTTCCCAAAAAAATAGGCAATAAAATGTATGAGACATCATTAGGATATAATGCACATCATTAGATACGAACACATATTCAGCATCTAATTTTAACTAGTGAATCACTGACCTCTGGTCACAAGTAACAATTTCTTTATCACACAGGACAAAGGTGTTTCTGCCCTTAGCAAAAATTGGTCAGATGAAATCCAAAGTGCACTTATGAATCAGGGGATGAGAAAGGCAAGATTTGTAAGTCTATTGTAAATAAACTTGACTCTGATTTTGGGCTATATCAGTATTAACATATGGATGAAGAAAGAAAGTAGGAAGACTGTAAGAAAGATACATTTTTTCCTTAGACATGTGTGCATCATGTCATTGTTTTTTCCTTATCACTATATCTATTGTAAATATAGACATATCACTGCAGATGGTGACTGAAGCCATGAAATTAAAAGACACTTACTCCTTGGAAGGAAAGTTATGACCAACCTAGATAGCATATTAAAAAGCAGAGATATTACTTTGCCAACAAAGGTCCGTTTAGTCAAGGCTATGGTTTTTCCAGTGGTCATGTATGGATGTGAGAGTTGGACTGTGAAGAAAGCTGAGCACCGAAGAATTGATGCTTTTGAACTGTGGTGTTGGAGTAGACTCTTGAGAATCCCTTGGACTGCAAGGAGATCCAACCAGTCCATCCTAAAGGAGACCAGTCCTGGGTGTTCATTGGAAGGACTGATGCTGAGGCTGAAACTCCAATACTCTGGCCACCTCATGTGAAGAGTTGACTCATTGGAAAAGACCCTGATGCTGGGAGGGATTGGGGGCAGGAGGAGAAGGGGACAACAGAGGATTAGATGGCTGGATAGCTTCACGGACTCGATGCACATGAGTTTGGGTGAACTCCAGGAGTTAGTGATGGACAGGGAGGCCTGGCGTGCTGCGATTCATGGGGTCACAAAGAGTCAGACACGACTGAGCAACTGAACTGAACTGAACTGCATTAAATTGATGTTTCATAAACTTTTCTTGCTAACACCAATGGCAATTGTTTAAAAATATAGATTAAAGGATTCCTATTCCAATTCTGTTGGTTTGAAGAACACCCAAGAATTTGTGATACCTATGAGTAGGCTGTAGGAGAAACATGGCTTTAAACACCAAAAATAAAACACTGATTTGAGTTAAATTTTATTCTCACTTGTATTTTTTTCAGTTTCAATGTTAATGAAGCTTACTTACTATACATTAGTTAATATATTCCAACTTAGACAGTTGAGGGAATTGTGAGTAGGTAAGATTAGTGTCCACTTTCAAAAAGACTATTCTGGTAAGGTAGATAAGCTATGTATATTCAGAAGAATTATATAACAAAGGTAGGATTGCCAATCTTAAATTTATTAAACCTTTCACTTATTAATTTACTTAGTAAATGTATATATATTATCCACCTATTAATGAATGGCATTCTATCAAATTAGAGAGCTCCAATGATGAGCAAAAACAAGCACAAATCCTGCCTTCCTGGAACTTCTAGTTTAGGAGGGAGAAATTTGCTACAGAAATTAATAACATTGTAAATATAAAATGCAGCATGTGTTAGGAAAACAGTGAATAAGACACAATTAGCTAATAGCATGCAAATAGTGATCTAGTCAGAGGGGCTAAGAAGTTTTTTCTTAGTAAATAAACTTGAACTGAGGATGAGGAAGCAGTAACAAGAAGAAGGGAGGAAAGGAATGCTTCCAGGCCACAGTAAGTGCATGAACAAAGGCCCTGAGGTAAAAGAAATTCTGTGTATGTAAAAGGCTCTGGTGGCCAGAGCTCTAAGAGGAAGCGGGGGAAAGGCTAAAAAGATCAGATCGCATAGGGTCTTTTAAGATGCATCAATGATTTCTGTCTGTATTTTAAGAACAAGTGTTCAAAAATAGAATGGTATGATAAGATTTGCAATTTGAAAAGATCACCTTGGGTGTGGTATGGAAAAATGACTAGAGGAAGGAAGGCTAGATTAGTACAATAGGTGGGCAGCTGCTCAGTGTTCCAGAAGGAGATAACAACCGAAACTAGGACAACAGAGATGGAGAATAAAAGGGCAGACAGACTTCTATTGTATTCTGGAGGCCAAACCAAAGAACTTGGTGATGAATTCACTGCTGTCAGATATGGCAAGGGCCTCGTGGGCAGTCAGGGGGAGGAAGTTCCAGGAGTGATGGAGACATACTGAGGTAGGAGATGGTAGAAGAAGAACAGATCTGAGGAAGGAAGAGGGAATAGATGAAAATGGTTTTAAAAAATGAATTTGAGATGTTTTGGATATATCCCCTTAGAACTGAGTAGGTAATTAGAAATTCTTACCCAGAGGTTAGAGAAGTATCATCTGCAGACAGACATTTGTGAAGCATCAGGAAAAATAGAAAATATGGGTTCAAGCAAGATTAAGGACATACAGTAGGAAGGAAAAAGAGCTTGGGATACAGCCTATAAGAACTGTGGAAGTTTTTTTTTTTTTTGACCAAGAAGAGAAGATTGCAAAGTACACTGAAAAGGAAAGGAAAATAAAAGAAGTAGGATTCAGACCAGGGAGTGTATAAGAACAAGACAACAGGGCAGAAGTTTTCAAAACTGGAGAAAAAGTATCAATTCTTTTACATATTGTTGTTTAGTCACTAAGTCACAGCCAACTCTTTTGTGACCTCATGGAGGAGCCTAGGCTCCTCCGTCCATGGCATTTTCCAGGCAAGAATACTGGACCGGGTTGCCATGCCTTCCTCTGGGGGATCTTCCCAACCCAGGGATCAAACCTGTATTTCCTTCATTGGCAGGTGGGTTCTTTACCACTGAATCACGAGGGAAGTCTCAGTTTTACATATACAAAAATAAGTAATCTGGGAAGGAATGTCTGAAACATGAAAAGAATGATTAAATAAATGATAAACATGGGTAAATCTAAATTATTTTAAAAATTAGTTTTATGTATATATCCATTGGATTTAGGGACACTGGTGTCACTGACAACATTTTGACAAAGTGACATTTGACAAAGTCAGATAGTCATGACTCAAGGAATGAAAGGATAATGGTGACAGTAAGTAATAAATTTTTTTTTTTTTAAGAAGTCTGACTATAAAGAGGACAGGTAAGGTCGTACTGATTTCAGTTTTTCCTAATAAAAACATCATCTTTATTTTATTACCCTTTTAATATCCTTTCACATTTCTCTTCTATGAAATATGCCACATGCCTCTCAATCACCAAAGCATATAAGTCTGTTCTAACACACACCATCTAACAAGACTTTAGTGGTCCCGTCTCATTCTTCCGTAAAATTTAAAAGATCTCTCGTACCCTGAACTCTTTCCCCTCTACTCCAATGAACATGTGGCTTAATTTCATGAGCAGATCCACCCTAGTTCTATTATTTAGCTAACCTAAGCTTCAGTAAATGATATAATATTTTTAGAACTTAGTTTGCTTGACTAAAAGGGAAGAATCATCTGTATGTCATGGTGTCCACGAAAGTAGAGTGAGATAGTGAGTCCAAATTGCTTATTACATTTTCTGGTCCCTGTAGATCTCAGTGATTACCAGTTGAATTTGAATTTGATTCATCTGTGCATGATGTCTTTTATTCAGTGTTAAAAGAAGAGAACAAGCTCAAAATGGAGTCACTTATGTTAAAGTCCCATTTCACCAAACTGAGACTTGACTTAGTTACAGTTTGGCTTTCTCAGAAATGGAAACGGAAACCAGTCAAACAGTAATCACCTGGTAAGCAGTGAGGTCATTTGCCTGATAGACCCTCAGCAACTTCTAAAGGAAAGAAACCTTGCTATGGGCGACCTGCTTTTTTGCCTAGTATAACTTACTTGTTTCCGCTCCTTTCTTCCTGTAAAGGTCCTTCATTTTGCAAAGCTCCTCAGAGCCCCCTTCTCTCTCCTAGAATGAATACTGCCTGATTCATGAATCATTGAATAAAGCCAATACGATCTTTAAAATTTATTCAGCTGAATTTTGTTTGTAACATGATTTTCACTCGTGTTTCCCATGAGTTTTCACACAAGTTTCCAGTAACTACATGTAAAAATGAACAAGAATCATATAAAATGTTGTTGAGTAAATTAACATTTAAATAGCAATTCAGATTGGGTTAAATCATGAAGAGACACTCCTCTAAACTTTATATTTATTATCATATTACTTTAAAATAGTTACTGTGCTATGCTACTTGGATCCAAGTGTTTAAAAAAACTACTAAATGAAGGTAGGTTAGTTCAAGTCATGAGCAAGAACATTCATATCATTCCTCTTCACTCTCTCAGGCCGCAGCCTTTCAAGGGAATGATGCCATGTGATGTAGTCTAATGCTTAGGACTGTAAGAGCTCAAGTTCAAGTGTAAGATTCAGACTCTGAGTTCACACCCCAGCTTTGCTATGTGAGTTCAACTATGATCTTCAGATTCTCTGTCCTTAATGTCTATTCAGGTTGCTATAAGAGAATACCACAGATCAAGTGGCTTACAAGAAACAGAATTTTATTTTTCATGGTTGTGGAGGCTAGGACGTCCAGGATCAAGGTGCCAGCAAATATGATGTCTCATGAGAACAAATTCCTAGTCCATAGAAGCTTGTCTCCTCACAAGTTCTCACAGAGTAGAAGGAAGAAAGGGCACTAATCCGATTCTTCAGTGCTCCACCCTCATGATATAATCACCCACCAAACACTTCACCACCTAATACCATCACACTGAGGGTTAAGATTTCAACACGTGGATTTACGGGGACACAAACATTCAGTCTGTAACAGTGGTGATGATAATGGTTTCCTAATTCAATGAGTTAATGTAAGAAGTAAGTAATGTATATAAAGCACACAGCATAGTGCGTGGGGAATATTAAACAGATAATGCCTAGCTGTTATATTGTGATTGTAGCTTTCTAAGAAATACAGAAGTGACGAGATATAAATCTCACTTTGTTAAAACACAATATCTAAGTTTTATCAGAGGCTATGAGGACCTGTATCTACTTCAGCTAATTCACAAAGAAAATATAAAGTTTTATCGCATATCAATACATAAGCACAATGGACGTGGCCTACAGGATTTATACACAAACCTGCATTGATCAGTCTCTGAAATAGCACAAGGAAGCCAGAAGGGACTCAGTATACATGCAGCATAATGAGAAATGACAGGAATTGATATGGGTAATAAGCTGGAGTCAATGGGATGCTACCAGAGAAAAAGCAAAAGAATGTGCCAGTTGGGGTGTAACAAAGGATAGTGGTGGGGGAGTCGTGGGGATAGTAAGTGAGAAGATAAATAGCATGAGCAACTCATCTGGGCAAGAGTCAGGGAAGTCAGGGAGGCAAGGTGGAGAGGCCTGGGGTTGACATTATGAGGACTTCTTTTTCCTCATTTTGCTAAAGATTTTACAATGTTGCTATTGCTCTTATAGTTTAAGTTGTATTTTAAAGTAATTATCTGGATTAGCATGTCTATAATCAATATGATTTTCAGTGAATGAAAATAGATAGTTCTTTGGCAATTTTTATTCAACATCTTAAGACATTTCAAATTCATGTGAGAAATAAGGCAATTATCCTTAACATTCATGTAACAGGTTGAAATGCTTATGTGCTTATTTTTAAATTGTTTGTCCTATACTTCATTTTAAACACTGATCTACTGACCCAAGTATTATACTTATAGAATACATTATTTTATGTCTCAAACTTAGCTCAGTGTAGTAGGGGGAAATATAAGATGACCCCGAGATTCCT
Source organism: Redunca redunca (assembly GCA_006410935.1). Lineage (NCBI taxonomy): Eukaryota > Metazoa > Chordata > Mammalia > Artiodactyla > Bovidae > Redunca > Redunca redunca. The sequence continues at coordinate 201,489 of SJYQ01001423.1, forward strand.
CTCTCTGGTGTACACATCTTATAAAATGTGGGCATTTGAGTGTGGGCAGGGTTATGAACATGATGGGATACCACTCCTGTGATTAGATAAGAGTTAATCAAGAGAGGCAGTTCATGTGTGGGCCTGTCCTAGTCAGGTGAGCCCTTTAAAAGATGACTGTCAGAGAGATACTCTCCTGCATTGTAAGAGGACCTATGCGGGGGTCAGGGACCTAAGGCTTCTAGGGGCTGACAGCCAGCAAGAAATCAGGGGTCTCAGTCACACAACCATTAGCCTTGCAGGAAACTGGACTCCTGAGCCCGAGAAATTATAAGATAATAATTTTGTATTGTTTCAAGTCACTATGTTTGTTGTTATTCATAGGAATAAAGAACTTATACAATGAGAAAAGTAATATAAAAAATTCTGTAATATTCAAAGATGTGAAATGTAAATACACAAGGTATAATATGTCAAGATGGATGAATGGATAAAAAGAGATGTGGTACAATTTATGCAATGGGATCTTATCCATAAAAAGAATAAAATAATGCCATTTTCAGTGACATGAATGGACCCAGAGATTGTTATACTGAGCGAAGTCAGATTCTAAAAAAAATGGCATAAATGAACTTGTTTACAAAATATAAGTAGTCACAGGGTTAGAAAACAAATTTTTTGTTACCAAGGGGGGACAGGAGAGGGAAGGGATAAACTGGGAGATCAGGATTGGCATACACCCACTGCTGTATGTACAGCAGATAATAAGCGTCTACTGTATAGCACAGGGAACACTGCTCAGTGCTCCGCAATGCCCTCTATGGGGAAGGAACCTAAAAACGAGTGAATATACGTGTATATATAACTGATTCACTTTGCTGTACGGCAGAAACTATACAACCCAGTAAATCAACTACACTCCAATAAAAACTAATTAAAAAACCAAAAATAAGAATTCTTATTAGCTGTTAATTCAACAACAATTAAAAATAACTTCTCATGCTAATACGAGCATAGTAAAATGTGCTAGTATAAAGGCTAGAAGGCTGTATTCACCCATTTAGGAGGTCTGGTAAGATGCTTCAATTTCTGCACCAGGTAAAATCTCACTAAGGTCATTACAATATTAGTTATTTAATAAATAAAATGTTAAGGAATCAGCATTTTTGGAACCATCTGACATTTGATTCACATTTTGGGAAAAAGCAGGAAAATGGCAGGCTGAATCTGGTGGCTTTGTGTTGGTTGAGATTTGACTGCTACAAACTAGCTTATATTATAATCACTTACCAGCAATTCTACCTTCTAGCATTTATATTTTAGATGAACAGCTGTTAAATCTCACTATCTGCTAACACTGCTAATACTAACATTACATCAGTGGCTGTGTACCACCTCTCCTCACATCTCCTGGCCTCCTCTCTTACCTCAGCCAGTGTTTCAACATCACCACACAAGTAAATTTCTGCAGTGCCTTGTCTGGTTCATGCAGCATCCTTTCCCTGACTGGAGGCTCCTCTAATCCAATGGTTTAGGGATACCCTCAGAAACCACTGGGCATTCAGACAAGTGCAACCAGTAAGTAGGGGTCGTTAACACACCCATAGGGCCAAGTATCAAAGGAGATCAGAAGCTTATTGTTAACGCTTTCTGCTTTTGTCCTCTCTGGATAGACAAAACAGATTTAAAGTGTTTATTTTACAGTACATCTGATTTGATCACAGATATTTTAAGACTTAATTATGTTTTGAATTCTAAGTCACAATTTTGTGGGAGTGTAGGTTTGAACAAAAGTAAATAAGTATAAATCAGA
>SJYQ01001423.1:212608-290871 GCA_006410935.1 Redunca redunca
TATAAAAAAAAAAAAAAAAATACATGCTTAATAAATGTTAAAAATGATAATCATTTAATGAGCTATGCATTTTTTTTTAATTTTAAATTTAGTTTACTTTACAATACTGTATTGGTTTTGCCAAACATTGACATGAATTCACCATGAGTGTACATGTGTTCCCAGACATGAATCTCCTCCCACCTCCCACCCCATAACATCTCTCTGAGTCCTCCCCATGCACCAGCCCCAAGCATCCTGCATCCTGCATCAGACATAGACTGGCAATTTGTTTCTTACATGATAGTATACATGTTTCAATGCCATTCTCCCATCTCATGAGCTATGCATTTTTTGGCAATTAGAATAAATATTTATCCCAAAGCAGCTTCCTTCCCTACCTCAAATTCTATTAGAAAAGTGTTTGCTTCTCACAGAGGTGCCAACCTATGCTTGTTTTCCATGTCCTATGCTCTATCACCTCACTTGCTACTTTTGTCCATTAACGATTCCCTCACACTTAGGGTTTCTTTTCTTTGAAATGACTTTTCTTCTCCAGTTATAAACACACTTTCCTACTTTGACCTAGAGCCTTACTACAGTCTTCCCTTTCAAAATCAAAACTGCTAAACATTATTTTACGTTGGCCACCTCCCTGTCTCTTACTCCTTAAACCTTTTTGTACAGTACCACTTTTCTCAACCTACCAAAACTCTTTTCTGCAAGGTCATCAATGTTTGATCTGCTTTTCTCCACAGTTAGTATGCAAGTATCCATGCCCCTATTCTTGCTCTGCATGAATGATTTATAGCATTGACATAGTTTCTTCTTCAGTTCCAGAACATAGCTCTCTTTTACTCCCTTCCTCAATTTCACCTTCCCATCAACTGCTTAAATGTGGACATGCCCTTGAATTCACGTTTTGTCTCCTTCATCGCACATACCATGTAACTCTACGATTCCACCCCTATTTGTATATCCAAGAGAAAACATGCTTCCACACAAAAATTGGAACATAAATGGTCACAGCAGCATTCTTCATCAAGCCAAAAAGTATAAACAACCCAAATATCCAACAACTGATGAATGGATAAATAAAATATGATACATTCATAAAATGGAGTATTACTTCACAATAGAAAGAACTGATGTTATTGATACATGCAGCAACATAGACAAACATTGAAAACATGCTAAGTTCAAGAAGCCAGTCACACAAACCACATGTTATATGATTCCTTATATATGACAGATTTAGACTTAGAAGACAGAATGTAGATTAACTATTGATCAGAGCTGGAGAATTAGAGAGTTGATTAACTGCTAATGAGTCCATAGGTTCTTTTAGGAGAGAAGAAAATATGCCAAAATTAGACTATGACAATGATTGCATAATCATATGAATATACTAAAATATTGGACTGTACTTTTTACATGGGTGACTTGTTTCGCATGTGAATTATGCCCCAATAATGCTACTGAATTTAAACACACACACAAACAAGTCACTAATAAACATCCAAGTGATCTATTAGAAAATTATTTATCCTTAAAATAAGACATTTTCATGTTGAACGTGTTTCTGAATTAACTCCATTTTCACATCTTCCTATGTTTTATATAAGTATTTCTTATCTAATCAGGCAGTCTTTGAACCTAGATAGAAGCTTATCCTTTAATTACTTTTTTCTAAAAAAACACAACTAAGGAAACTAATACTAGATTCATTCTACTTAATCTGGAAACTACACCTACTTTTTTTCCAATTTGCAGTGACAACTAAAAGCCTATAACCTTGAGATTTCTTCATTGCTAATTTTTAACCCTTCTAATTTGCAAATGGAAAATATGATGTTTCGGATGTCTATGACTATATACTTATGACAGAGTATCCATATGTCTTTCAGCAAGGTGATGTAGCTAGTAGTTGAGGAAATGATGATATCAAGGGTTGATTTATTTTTAGTGCGGATGCCAATTATTCTGCAGAAAACTTGTCCTCTAGGGAAGCAATGTCAGGTTTGGGTGTGTGTTTTTATTTTTCAGTTTTATGCCATATATGACCTTTGTTTCACCAACATTCTAACTCCTGCAATAAAATGAAGGTAAGTGGCAGAAAAATGGGACCTCTTTTTTTCAGAGTGAATTATCTGTCAAACACACAGTGAAGCTGCTCAACATCAAAATTAACTTGTACTTAATATCTTACTATGCTGCTGCTAAGTCACTTCAGTCGTGTCAGACTCTGTGCGACCCCATAGATGGCAGCCCACCAGGCTCCGCTGTCCCTGGGATTCTCCAGGCAAGAACACTGGAGTGGGTTGCCATTTCCTTCTCCCATGCATGAAAGTGAAAAGTGAAAGGGAAGTCGCTCAGTCGTGCCCAATTTAGCGACCCCAGGGATTGCAGCCTGCCAGGCTCCTCCATCCATGGGGTTTCCCAGGCAAGAGTACTGGACTGGGGTATATCTTACTATAACCACTGCTAAAATTAATTCAGCATCATTCAAGATATAGAGAACAGGCTTGGGGAGTTTTGGCTTTTTTTAATGCGCATATTATTTTTCATTGGAAAATCCAGAGTATTGTTTTCTGTCAATAGGTCCTACTGAACCTGATGAAGAGCCACTGATCTTGACTAATCTCATCTGATCAGATCTAACAATGTTAGCTCTATTTTCTGAAATATACACTGAAAAACTTAAAAGCAGAGAAATTCAAAAGGAGAAAGATAAGCTTAGCAGACAGAGAATAACTGAATACTGCCATGAAAAAGATAAGAACCGTATCACTGGAGACATGTGACACCTCAGAATAGTAATGTGCTCTTTGTTCCCAAATATGGCTGTTGATGTCAACAGTTTCAATTTTCACTCCTTTTCAAATGACTGAATAACTTAAAAAAAAAAAACCCAAACATCTTTATAAATATATTACTAATTCTCAAAGTTCCATGTCTAGATATTTTTCCCTTCATTTCTTATCCAGAAATATGTTTTCTTAACATCTTAATGCAAAGTTAGTTATGATATACTGTATATATGAAAAGTATCTTTATGGTTTCTGAAAGTTTTCCTATGTTTTATCTGTTTATACCCTACAAAATTTACATAGGCAAATATTGCTATAAATAATTTACAAACGAAGGGATTGAGGTTTAGAAAGTTTGAGTAAGCAGAATGCTTGCCCAAGGTGTGTGCTTAAAAACTAACAGAATCAGGAAAGGTATCAAAAGTATCATTTTGATCCTAAACAACAGCTTTCCTCCTAAAATTTTAATTCTGATTTACTTTTTAAATAAGAGCACCTTTTTCTTTTTTCACATCAGAATCATAATACAAAAACATTAGAAAATAGTTATATAATGTACATGTTTATATAGTGAAAAGTGGGAAGCCCTGAACTTTAAATTTCAGTGCTAGCTACTGTTAACTATTTTCTGCCTCTTCCATTTTCTTCCCTTATACACGTATTAGGATTTTTAACAAAGTAGGTTTATATAACTAATTTAGCTCAGGGTTCCATAACAAAATACCATCAACTAGGTGGCTTAAACAATAGAAATTTATTTCTCACATGTTTGGTGGATGGAGAGTCTAAGATTAAGATGCCTGCAAGTCAGGTTTGTTCTGAGGTCTCCTGTCTTGATTTATAGGCAGCCACCATCTCCCTATGAGCTCCTCATGACCTCTTCCAGCACCCATGGAGGGAGAGAGCAAGCTTTCTCAGGTCTCCTCTTATTAGGGCACTAATTCCACCATAAGGACCCCACCCCTTCATAAACTTCTCTAACCCTGAATACCTCCCAAAGGCCCCACCTTCAAGTAGTACCACATTGGGTGTTAGGTCTTCAACATGTGAATTTTGGGGGGACACAAACATTTAGTCCTTAACAACATATACTTTTATGCAAACTATTTTCACAAACTATATTTGTAAAATACTCCTTGTTAGTATAAGCACACTATTACATTAACAGAATAGCTCTATATTAATCTATGAAATAGATTCAGTAAGTCATTGAGTCAATGACTTATTGAATTATTACTAAATTTATTACTAAAATGAATATTCTTATATATATCATTTGTGCTTGAGTTGGCAGTTGCTATTGCTATAGAAAACCATATTGTCAAGTATGAACATTTATCAGTTTAAGTATTATTGCTATTAATATTTGTCTCTTGAAAGAAATACTATTAAGAAATGACATTGGCCTTAAAAAAGTTAATAGCATAAAGAAACTTTATATCTACTATGCTACTTGATTTTTTCAAAGACCATGTAAAATCAACAGAGTAAACACATTTATTTCTATTTTTATACACTTGGAAATCAAGGCATAGAGAGTTAGAAATTACTCATCCAAATTCACATTTGACTAAGGACCAGAATTAGAATCCAGGCCCAGGTCTGTAGGAGTCAGTGATTAATCTTCAGCGATTTCTTGGCTGCATTCACAGGAACAAGAAGGGACCATGTGGGAAATGTGTACTATTTACCTTGGGCCTAGAGCTCTCTGCTGCTAGGATTCTCCTCAGACTACTTCCATCATCTTTGCCCAGTCTCACGTTTCCTCTACAGGGTTCTTTTTCCTAGATGCATTTCACTCAGAAAATGGCAACTTTCCATTTTTTTGTCCCTTTCCTTGCACTTGACACTCTAGATTGTGCCTTTAGAGACACAAGAGAAACTTGGAGAACAAGAAATATCAGTGAAAAATATACAAAGCTCCATATCACAGTTGTGCTACCCACACACAATTTCTTCATAACTTAATGGGAGATGTTCAAGTTTACAGAAAAGTCGATGGATAAATACGTGTATTAGATACCTGTATGCCATAACCTTTAGTTAAAGAAAGATATATAAGCAAACCTCTTTCTGACTACACTGACAGCTCTGTTAATTTTTTGTCATTGCTTTATCTACAGAGGTCACTTTGCCTCTGTTTATAGCTATCTTTTCAACAAAACAGAACATGTTCTACCAAAAATAAAAATTCACTATTCTAATGAACAGAAATTCAATTATCACGGCCTGGAAAGAAACTGGAGCATGACAAGGATTATGCTTATAAATGTGTGCTGCCAACAAACACCAGAAATTTCATCAAGGAAATAACCAAGATAAATCTTGTGCCTAAAACACTATATGAATTAATATATGTAAAAGTGAAAACAATCACCAAAAATGTGATCAGGCACTAATTAGCAAATACCAGTGTTTCAGAATGGTCGTGCACTTTATGCCCAAATTCCAAATTATATCGTGAGGCTTATAGAAGTCATTAAATATGCTCCTCCTGCCCCAAAGCTTCTCACAATCCCATTTCCTTCCTTTTTCACTTTCTCATAGTGACTGAATTATCATCAACTGAATATTTATTAAGGTTAAAGTGTCTTATTTTAAAATGTAAATTCTTCTCAAAGGATTTAGAAGTGGGTGTGGGGTTATCAGCTATTCATACTTTGGGTAACAATTAGTATAATCTAATTGCTTTCTTTTCAGATTCAGCTGCCATCAGATTCAATATAAGATTGCCAATCTGAATGGAGCTAAAAGGTTCAGTACAGAGTGATTTACAGGGAGCTAAGAAGGTGGCAATACATGGGTTCCTGGTGCATCAGGAGGTGTTGGATAGTACAAGGATGCTGAGCCAAGAGCAGGGAGAGAGTATGCCCCCAGCTAGTCTGAGACAAGGAAGAGACAGGGAGGACCCCAAAGCCAAACTCTGTCCTCACAGATGTCTAAGGGGCTTGTCTTTGAGGGGACATGTAAAGTATAAAATATGTATCTTAATCTACAACCGTTTTACTTCTATAGGACAATATCAAAGTTTCCCAATGACAGTACCCAGATCTACGTATCTCATTTTTCAGGCATCTTCTCATCCGTTGCCCTTCATAAGAGCCCAGAGTGCTTCCCGTGTGCCTCAACCCACTATTCCCCTTCCTGTCCCTCCTCTGGTTTCAACTCTATTTTGTACCAACAATCACGTAGACATTACTAGGACTCACAGCCTCATTATACGACTGCCTCAGGGGGGTTTGCCACATCATCCTTCACTAGTCAACTACAAACAAAAGGAAGGCTAAATATGGGATTCAAAAATTACCAAGCAAGTCTATTTATTCTTCATGCAGAAGAGTATCACATCAATATCAACACCAAACAGACTTTAAAAGGCCATCTCTTAAAATCACTCATCTGTCTGACTCAGAGTTCATCATTTTGTTTCTTAAATATTATCCTTGGATTTCAAAGCAGATTCACAAAGAAACATGCCCAATCTAACAGCCTATCTTGACATGAATAATCATACATATGTACTTTAGTTTTTATAATAAAATGGAAATGTCTTCCTTCCACCTAGCAGAAAAGCTCAAAAGTGTTTTCTGTGTAGTTCAAAATGCACATTTCTAAAATATAGACTTGTAAGTGTATTGTGATAGGTGTAGACTAGTTTAAGATAAGCTTATTAATTTCTGTTATGAATAACTTTTTGACTGCCATTTTATTAAACTCATGCCATTCATATCAGAACATTGGCAAAGCTTCATGCTTTGCTGGAATTTAGGTTAATATCTTGATATCCTTTTAGTCATTGTCTTGATTTATGGTGTTTTTGTACAACTTTTAAATTTTATTATCTTATTGTCTAATCATCGTTAGGGCTTCTCTCGTAGCTCAGTTGATAAAGAATCTGCCTGCAATGCAGGAGACCCTGGGTCACAAAAATCCCCTGGAGAAAGGATAGGCTACCTATTCTAATACTCTTGGGCTTCCCTTGTGGCTCAGCTGGTAAAGAATCTGCCTGCTGTGCAGGAGACCTGGGTTCAATCCCTGGGTTGGGAAGATCCCCTGGAGAAGGGAAAGGCTACACACTCCAGTATTCTGGCCTGGAGAATTCCATGGACTTAAAGTCCATGTTTTTCTTGACTGTGTTCATTGTCCTAATTTCTGTATTGTAAACCACACTCAATATCTTTAGGTCTTTTTACTCTCATTCTACAATCCAAAATATTTGTATGTTTATAACATTTTACTAGATGTTTCATGTATGTTTTTATACACGATAAATGTTTTTTTATCTTCTAACAAGGCAGTGGCACCCCACTCCAGTACTCTTGCCTGGAAAATCCCATGGACGGAGGAGCCTGGTAGGCTGCAGTCCATGGGGTCGCTGAGAGTCAGACACGACTGAGCAGCTTCACTTTCACTCTTCACTTTCATGCATTGGAGAAGGAAATGGCAACCCACTCCAGTGTTCTTGCCTGGAGCATCCCAGGGACGGGGGAGCCTGGTGGGCTGCCATCTATGGGGTCACACAGAGTCGGACACGACTGAAGCGACTTAGCAGCAGCAGCAGCAATGTATCTCTGTCTTTACAAATTAATTTCTCTGATTTCATTTCTTCTATTTTTAAAGCACATATTACTTCTTTGTGTGTTAGTTGCTCAGTCATGTCTGACTCTTTGCAACCCCGTGGACTGTATCCCGCCAGACTCCTCTGTCCATGGAATTCTCCAGGCAAGAATACTGGAGTGGATTGCCATTCCCTTTTCAGGAATCTTTCCAACCCAGGGATCAAACCCAGGTCTCCCACACTGCAGGCAGAGTCTTTTCCATCTGAACCATCAGGACCCTATTGCTTCTTTAAGTACTTTTATTATTTGTACCTATTTCTGTTTTAGTCACTTTGTACTATCTGCTTTCCATTTGTTAATTTAGTTTGATTTTCCATATTTAATTTTTCTTCAAGTGTTTTGAATAAATTGTTTTATGTTAGGGACAGTGATTATGGCCACATTAGGTAAGCGGATCAAATACAGATTGCAAGTAAGGAAACTGGGAGCCTCCTCTGACTCGCCCGTCCACAGCCACTGCCCTAAATCTCTCGATGGATGTCCTGTCCTCTCAAGGAATGCTCTCCGCAAGTCCTTGTAATAACCAGCCCTTAACAATCACACGTTATTTCTCACAGGAAAAATAATTCCCTTGATATAGATGTTTTATTATCAGACGTCATACATCTATTCTGTTACATGACAAGCTTCTATTTGTTTAATGCCTGTTCTGTGACACACATAATTATTAAACTTTGAGAAATGTGGTAGCAGCCTGTTTTGCTGAAGAAACTGTTATCTGGCTACAAAAGGTCTAGGTGGTATTGGTCCTCCTAGTAGACATTAGACATTTATGGCAAGAAGCACAGGAAAATGTTACCATTTCAACCTTTGCTTCTTGCTAATATATTATTAACAAGTTGACCCTCCTTCCTTTCTCTCAGGCCCATGGGGAAAGTTTCTAAGCACATGAGTCATTTCCATCCCTTCATTTTGATGGTCTAGGGAAAGCTGGGTAGCAGGAAGTTATCCCAATACACATTTGTATACATCATTGGTGTACCTTTTCGTGGCTCCCATCAGTTTTCAGAAACTTTCTTTGGGCCTGGATCAATGGAGGAAGATAGAAGCTAAGGTTAAAAAATATTTGATTCATTCTGTATATTTCTTGAAGTAGGGAGAGGAAGATGGATCTCTCCCTGTTTTTTGTTGTTTTGGGATGGGGTGGGTGCTGGTTTTTTTTTTTTTTTTTTTCTTTCCTTTATATGTAGGGATAAGAATAAGGTACTTTCAAAGTTGAAATTATGGTTACTGTCAGGAATACATTAGACGGATTCAACATGTAAAAAATGTTTAGCCTTTTCCAAGAGATGACATAAGAGCTCCATCAAACTAATTCTGAGTAAGCTCAAGGATACAAGACTGAAAAGTGATTATAAAAAGCTCTTATCTTCGTAAACTCTTTTTTCTCTGAAGAAGTGTGTTGATGAAAGAACATTTTTCTAAAACACATCTACAAAAAGAGAAAGAAAAGTGGCATGCCTTAGCCAGCATTTTTCAGGGGTGCCTTGTCCCACAGATATATATTCCATATGGCAAGTGTGTGTTTGTGTGTGTGTGTGTGTGTGTGTGTGTGTGTGGTGAAAGTGCAGCATTGGGTACCATGATTTAATGAAGCATTAACACCAACAAATGAAACCCCTGTGTTCTCATTATTTACATGCCTGGGGTCAATTTTATCATCTGTGAAATGGGAAAAGTAACAGTATCTACCCTATACTGTGAACTTTAAATGATATAATATAATTACATCTCTTATAACATAATAAATGCTCAATAAATAGAAGATCTCTTTAGTATTATTATATATAGTCAAACTTAAGGATTTGTAACCACTGTTACAAGCACTTCAAGATTCCCATAGACAAACATATAGTAAGTGTAATATTTTAGAGCCTTTATTAAACATAGCCATGACATTATAGAAGAATTTTTGGTTCTATAATTCCAAGAAAAGGTTTTGATTTTTGTCTGAGACTATTGTCCAGTTAACTATAATCCATAAGTAATCAGTTTCTTTTAAAATGTGTGGTGCAGTTTGTTCAACGTGTCAGCAAACCTCCTATCAACGCATCAATTAGAAACTGTTGTATTAGTCAGCTTAGGCTACCTAAACAAAATACAGATTGTGTAGATAAAACAGACACTTATTTTCTCACAGAGAGGCTGGAAAGCCGAAGATCAAGGTGTTAAGCTTCTGATGAGAGAGGTCTTTCTGGTTTGCAGAGAGCCACCTTCTAAGGCCACAGTCCTATTGGATAAGGGCCCCACTCTTACGACCTCAGCCTGGGTGCTCAGTTGCTTCAGTCATGTCTGACTCTTTGCAACCTTATGGACTGTTGCCTGCCAGGCTCCTCTGTCAATGGGATTCTCCAGGCAAGAATACTGGAGTGGGCTACCATGCCCTCCTCCAGGGGATCTTCCCCACCCAGGGATCAAACCTCGGTCTCCAGCATTGCAGGTGGATCCTTTACTGCTGAGCCACTGGGGAAATCCCTCTTATGAGCTCATTTAACCTTAATTATGTCCTGAAGACCGAGTCTATAATGTCATATTCAGTGTTAGGGCTTTAACATAAGAATTTTTCAGGTACAGGTCATAGCAACTCTGCAGTAAAATTAAAAAGATTTGTCATATTTTGAAAAATATACATCACACTTTCAGAGTGCTCAAGTGAGAAGTCTAGGAATAATACATATGGAAACTTTTTTTATTTATGAAAATAGTTATATCCTTAAATTAACATGAGAAAACACCCAATTTCATAGACCAAGATCTTTGTTTTCAAACTATGAAAGGAACAGATTGGAGGAAGAGGGCTATCTGTTATGCTTGGATGTTTACTATTAGGGATCTACTTAAAGGACTTATAGAAAAGTTTCTTCATTTTTAATAATTGTGGTAAGTACAATCTGCTTACAAACAGTGGGTTGGCCAAAACATTCATTTGGGTTTTTCCATAAGATGTCACAGAAAAACCTGAATGAACCGTTTGGCAAACCCAACACTATTCCCAAGGACAGACAACCAGGAAGGGGAGTAAAATGTATTTCATCATGGAAGGATGATGCTAATCCATTTATAAAGTAACCTTATCTCCATTTTACCTGGGATCTTTATGTCTAAGATGAGATATGTTAATTGAAGTTAAGTTCTCATTTGGTCACTGAATATGTGAAAACCCATCTAAAATTCCTTATTCCTTTGCTGATCAATGTTGATCACCACAGGTAATTACTTATACAGTATTCCTCTCCTATCAACACGGAAACCAATATAAACAGTTGCTTCACCTGTAATGTAGTCATTTCACATTCATGGAGTAATGTATCCAGTTGTAAAATCTAATACATAGTCAATATGAGATACTATGTAAGAAAATGTACATAACATATATACAACATGCATGAACTCTGTGGACAAAAAACAAGCAGAAATCCTTATGGGAAATCCAGGCCTTTCTAATACTATTGTCTAGGTAAAGGAAGATTTTGTATTAGTATACATTAGGAAGGATTTAATAATAATACAAAATTTAGATAGAATTAGCGAGCTATCCTGATCACGTTACCTGTAAATTCTGTTTATAAGAAAAAGGTTAATGTTCCAAATAGTGAGGATCAGTATTTCGCTGGATGAGAGATGTGCTGTTACTGCAAGTAAGGAATGACACTTCAGATCAGTGTAATGTATTATCGAAATGAAGCACTAATCACGTAGCAAATACCTTTTCCTTCAGGTCTGAGAAACAGTGCTCAGTTTTGACCTTTTATCTGAGTGTCTCTAGGGTGTTATTAAACATTAACTTAAAGGCCAATCGATTTTATTAGTGTCACATAGACATTTAAAAATAAAGCTTATAAAACAACAATCATTTTTTTTTCTGGAACCATTGCTCATTGTTACATTGCATGACTTATGTTTTTCCTTTACATATTCTTAATTCAATCATACTGTATCATACTTTGCCCTTATTTTTTTAAGCACTTAGAAAATAGTTCATAAAAGAATTGCTCTTGAACAACTTATTTAAATAATGACCAAAGTTATAATCATTTGTGGAATTTTATAGATTGGTCTGCATCTTATCTCCATTCTATGTAAAGGATGACTGACCATGAAGGTGAAATAGTAACTTTGCACTGGGTGTCATTTTTGGTTACAATGAAACAGTCATTTTAAAAATCTTAACAACTCAACTCTTTCAGAACACAATGCTAAACATTTTTTATACGTGAAAAATAAGCAATTCTGACACCAAAACTTGGATCTCTTGATTTAGAAGCAATTTTAGAGATGCAAAAAATAATTTGCCTAGTTACAAATGTCTAGCACAATTGAATCTTTCTATATTAAAAAGTGAATAAACTATACTTCCCACAAGTTTTTCTGGAAGTGAGTAGAACTTCCCAGAATCAGTCATAAGGCACAGCTTGAACTAATAATGGACACTTAGGATTATCTGACTAAGCAGCTCATTTGGGACTAAGACAAGCAGTTCCTATTTCTATTCTCCTGGGCCGTCATTCAAATACATTATTATTCAAATAGCTAATGAGACAGGAAGAGCTGGAACCATAATTGACTTGCATCCTCTTGGGAAGTCAGCGCTGAGAGTAGATTTAAATAAATTACCCAAGTGTGTTATAGACAGAAAATATTATAATTAATTTACTAGTCAGGCCCAAAGCATTGTGACTGAAAGGATTACCCAGTTCTTTATCGACTCCTAGATTCCAACCTCTCTAAAAAGAAAACAAAATTAAAACCTATTTCCACATATTCTGAAATACAATGTGATTCGAAACATGAAATGTGATATAATGTACATATGTCTCTACTTTTCCAAAGAATATGGTGCAAAGAAAAATAAAAGCACTCATTTATAGTACAGGACAGTTCTGGATGTCACAGAAGTTCCGTTATACCAAGTATAGCACACTTATATTACTATCAGTTCAGTTCAGTCACTCAGTCATGTCCAGCTCTTCGCAACCCCATGAACCATAGCACGCCAGGCCTCGCTATCCATCAACAACTCCCGGAGTTCACTGAAACCCATGTCCATTGAGTCAGTGATGCCATCCAACCATCTCATCCTCTGTCATCCCCTTCTCCTCCTGCCCTCAATCTTTCCCAGCATCAGGGTCTTTCCAAATGAATCAGTTGTTCGCATCAGGTGGCCAAAATATTGGAGTTTCAGCTTCAACGTCAGTCCTTCCAATAAACACCCAGGACTAATCTCCTTAAGGTGGGCTGGTTGGATCTCCTTGCAGTCCAAGGGACTCTCAAGAGTCTTCAACAACACAGTTCAAAAGCATCAATTCTTTGGCGCTCAGCTTTCTTTATAGTCCAACTCTCACATCCATACATGACCACTGGAAAAACCATAGCCTTGACTAAACGGACCTTTGTTGGCAAAGTAATGTCTCTGCTTTTGAATATGCTATCTAGGTTGGTCATAACTTTTCTTCCAAGGAGTAAGCATCTGTTAATTTCATGGCTGCAAACACCATCTGCAGTGATTTTGTTGCCCAGAAAAATAATCATTATTATTATTACTGTTACATAATATATGTTCTAAAAATAATTTATTTTCTTTAAATTTTATGGTTTTAAACATAACCCCTTTATGGATCACAGCCTTGTCATGGCAAAGGGACTTGTGTAACTCAATGAAGCTATGAGCCATGCTGTGCTGGGCCACCCAAGATGGATGGGTCATAGTGAAGAGTTCCGGCAAAACGTGGTCCACTGGAGGAGGGAATGGAAAAGCACCTCAGTATTCTTGCTGCAAGAACCCCATGAACAGTATAAAAAGGCAAAAAGATATGATGCTGGAAGATGAGCCCCTCAGGCCTGAAAATGTCCAATATGCTACTGGGAAAGAGAGAAGGGCAATTACTAATAGCTCCAGAAAGAATGAAGCAGCTGGGCCAAAGCAGAAATGACCCTTAGTTGTGGATGCGTCTGCTGGTTAAAGTCCAATGCTGTAAAGAATGATATTGCATAGAAGCCTGGAATGTTAGGTCCATAAATTAAGGTAAATTGAATGTGGTCAAGCAGGAGATGACAAGAGTGAACACTGACATCTTAGGAATCAGTGAACGAAAATGGATGGGAATGGAAAAGTTCAGTTTTCATTTCAATCCTAAAGAAGGGAATGCCAAAAAATGTACAAACTACTGTACAGTTCTGCTCATTTTGCATGCTGGTAAGGTTATGTTCAAAATCCTTCAAGCTAGGATTCAACAGTATGTGAACCAAGAACTTCCAGATGTATAAGCTGGGTTCAGAAAAGGCAAAGGAACCAGAGATCAAGTTGCCAGTATCCATTGGATCAGAGAAAGCCAGGGAATTCCAGAAAAACATCTGCTTTATGGACTACACTAAAGGCTTTGACTGTCTGGATCACAACAAACTGTGGAAAATTTTTCAAGGGATGGGAATACCAGACCACCTTGCCTGTCTCCTGAGAAATCTGTATGTGAGTCAAGAAGCAACAGTTAGAACATTACATGGAACAACTAACTGGTTCAAAATTGGGAAAGGAGTAAGACAAGGCTGTACACTGTCATCTGGTTGATTTAACTTACATGCAGAGTAAGGTAAGGTGAAGTCGCTCAGTCGTGTCCGACTCTTTGCGACCCCATGGACTGTAACCTACTAGGGCTTCTCCGTCCATGGGATTCTCCAGGCAAGAATACTGTAGTGGATTGCCATTTCCTTCTCCAGGGGGTCTTCCTGACCCAGGTATCGAACCTAGGCCTCCTGCATTGGAGGCAGACGCTTTAACCTCTGAGCCACCAGGGAAGCATCGTGCAAAATGATGGGCTCGATGAAACACAGGATGGAATCAAGATTGCCAGAAGAAATATCAATAACCTTAGATATGCAGGTGACACCACCCTAATGGCATAAAGCTAAAAGAAACTAAAGAACCTCTTGATGAGGGTAAAAGAGGAGAGTGAAAAAGCTGGCTTAAAATCAACATTCAAAAAACTAAGATCATAGCAACTGGTCTCATCACTTAATGGCAAATAGGAGGGGGAAAATGGGAGCAGTAACATATTTTATTTTCTTGGGCTCCCAAATCACTGCTGATGGTGACTGCAGCCATGAAATTAGAAGACTCTTGTTCCTTGGAAGGAAAGCTATGACAAACCTACACAGTGTATTATAAAAGCAGAGACATCACTTTGTTGACAAAGGTCCATCTAGTCAAAGCTATGCTCTTCCAGTAGTCATGCATGGATGTGAGAGGTGTGTGTGTGTATGTATGTATGTATAAACACAGCAATCACAAAAAGAAAGGCTGAGTGCGAAAGAACTTATGCTTTTGAATTGTGGTGCTGGAGAAGACTCTTGAGAGTCCCTTGGATTGCAAGGAGATCAGACCAGTCAATCCTAAAGGAAATCAACCCTGAATGTTCATTGGAAGGACTGATGCTGAAGCTCCAATACGTTGGCCACTTGACGCAAAGAGCTGACTCATTAGAAAAGATCCTGATACCGGCAAAGAGTGAAGGCAAGAGAAGAAGTGGACGAGATGGTTAGGTTGCATCACTGACTCAATGGTCCCAAGTTTAAGCAAACTCAGGGAGATAGTGAAGTACATTGAAGGACAGGGAAGCCTGGCATGCTGCGGTCTATGTGGTCGCAAAGAGTTGGACATAACTTACCAACTGAACAACAGCAACAAAACATGGCTAAAATGATTTCTTCCCAGACTCTAGTAAAATAAGTGTAAAAATATAAAATATATGTGTGTGTGTGTATAAACACAGCAATCACAAAGAGGAAAGAAAAGGAAGCAGAGGTGAGAAATTTCAACCCATTTTGGAAGACTGAAAGCATGCACTTGAGTCAGAAACTGACATTTTAGAGTAGAGAAAGAGAAAACCAGGCACTTTTAGAGAAATGTCCTGGTGAAAAGCGTAATTTTTTCACGGAGCTTAGGAGTGCAAAATATTGAAAAAAGGTAATGTGAGATATGGAGTAGATACAAAGGGATTTATTGAAAGTTCATATTAATGTAGTTAGTCTCCAGATCTGGTCCTCAAATGACTATCTGCCTTCAGTGACCCTGAAAGAGCTTAAAGTTTCATTGTTCAGAGAAAGTGAATCAGACATTTTCTATACTAATGTAGGAGAAATAGAATAGCAGGAGGTAAGAGCTTAAGATTAGGAGAACTAATTGAATGGTGAAACTCTTAGGGCTCCAGCAAAGTAGATACTTCCTGAACATCTTCTACACGCAGGGGATCATAGCTTCTTCTCTAGGAAAATGAGATGGCCTCAGAAAACATACTATAAGAATATTAGGATTAGATAGTACCTGAATAGCAACATTATCTAATAAGTCCAGAAGTCAGCAAACATTAATAACACAAATGTAGCTTCAGATTCACTAAATATAAACAGATGGCTAAGGATCACCAGGAATTTGAAGACTACTTTCAACACATACGAAAAACAGGATCAAACTGATGCTAAACCTGAAACTCCAATACTTTGGCCACCTCATGTGAAGAGCTGACTCATTGGAAAAGACTCTGATGCTGGGAGGGATTGGGGGCAGGAGGAGAAGGGGACGGCAGAGGATGAGATGGCTGGGTGGTGTCGCTGAATCAATGGACATGAATCTGAGTGAACTCCGGGAGTTGGTGATGCACAGGGAGTGCTGCGATTCATGGGGCCACAAAGAGTCGGACACGACTGAGCGACTGAACTGAACTGAAACAAGTGAAGAAAAGGAACTGAAGAACCCAGAGAGAATTTTAAAGTTCCATAATTAGTATTCTCAGAGTAGGAATGTAAAATAGTATATGAATGAAAAAAAAGAAAGAAAGAAAAACACGGGATATAGTAAATAGGCAGCAGAGAACAGGAATAAAAGGTTTTTGCAAATTAATGACAGAATAGCAGATACTTTTAAAATTCAACAAAAGTTTGGAAAGTGTAAGGAAAATATTCCCCCTACACACACACACACACACACACACACACAGGAAAGAACAGCCACCACCAAAAAGAAAAGACAAAGCAATGTATTATGGGGGGTGGGGTGGAAATGGTAAGAAAATTAGAACGTCATTTTAGGTGGGGCAACATCCAGCCAAAATTAGTTTCAGAAGGAGAGAAGAAAGGCAAGAAACTTTTATTCTCAATAAGTGAAAGACTTGTGTTTTGGTTACTATTGCCAACAAGATACCCTAGAATTTAGCTACTTAAAATTATCATTTAATCATGTTTATGGCTTTAAGGATTATAAATTTGGACAGGAAACTGTGAGAATGTCTTATCTCTGTTCCACAGTTTCTAGACCCTCACCTGGGGAACACTTGACAGCTTGCAGTGGTTGAATGATGAGGTCCTGGAATCATTTGGAGTCATTTTCATGGATATATCCGGTGACTGGTGTGGCTTACAGTGGGGACCTCAGCTGGGACTTCAGCTGAATCCATATGAACTATGTCTGGCCTCTCCATGTGGTCTTGCCTCCCACACAGAACAGAAGTTACATGGCACTGGGATTTCCTATGAAGTGGCTCAAGCCAACCAGTCTGAGTGCTTCAGCATGCAGTACAGAAGACGCATCATCTTTTGTAACACAGCCTTGGAAGGTCACACAGCATCATTTCCAACCCAGCCACTGGTTATAAACAAGTGACTAAATCTGGTTCAGATTCAACTAGAGGAGACACAGACCCTACCTGTCTCTTGGATGAGTGTCAAAGATTTGCAGATAAAACTACCACATGCTTGAATGTCAGAATAAAGGTCTACCATAATGAGTATAAAATTTCTTACACCAGAGCACTGATGGTAAAATTTCAAAACATTTAATGCTAATATAGATTTCAGAAGTTTCTGGAAGGTGAAAGATAACTAAATATTAAAGAATATAAAAGTGGTGTGGGATTTCTGAAGCTTTACACTAGAGTCTAGAACCTTTTATCAATGCCTCTAAATTTACTATAGACTCAATTTCTGACAAAGAGGACAAAAAAATTAAATGAGAAAAAGTAATCTTTTTAACAAATGGTGTGAGGACAATGATATAGCCAAAAGAATAAAGTGGTATACCTCCGACACATCACATGTAAAAAATTAACTCAAAAAGGATCAACAATCTAAATACAAGACTGCTTCTTACACATTCTAAATTAGAAGAAAGCATAGATATGAAATCTTTGTGAATTTAGCTTAGGCAATAGTTTCTTAAAATGACACCTAGAGCATAAATGACCAAAAAATAAAATAAAATGAATTTCAAAACTTTTGTGAATCAAAATTAACTATCAAGTAAAACCAAAAGCCACAAAATGAAAGAAAATGCCTATATATCATATATACAATGTGGGCCTAGTATCTAGTATACATAAATTTCTTATAACCCAACAACAGGACAAATAATTTTTTAAATAAGCAAATTAATAGAATAGTTATTGCTTTAAAGAAGATCTAGAAATAGCCAATAAGCATGTACAAAAAAGATGTTCATTGTCATTATAGATACATGAAGCAAAATTATAAGATTCCACTTGAATTCCACCAATATGACTAAAATCAAAACAGAGAATGCCACGCATTAGCAATGATGTGGAGAAATAACGACTCATGTACACTGCTGACAGGAATGCAAAATGGTACAGTCATTGTGAAATGCACTTTGGTGATTTTTTAAAAAGTTAAACATGGATTTCCCTATGACCCAGTTATTCCATTCCCAAGAGAACTGAAAATATTTTCCCACACAGAAACTTGAACATAACCGTTCATAGCAGCATTATTCATAATAGCCAAAAAGTAGAAACAACCCGAATTCCATCAACTGTTGAACAAGTAAACAAAGGACGGTATATTCATACTGTGGAATGTTACATGGCTCCAAAAGGGAATGAAGTATTGATACAGGCTACAACATGGATGAACCTTGAAAACATTCTAAGCTAAAGAAGCCAGACACAAAAGGTTACATATTGCATGCTTCCATGTATATGAAAGGTCTAGAATAGGTAAATTGAAAGTATATTAGCAGCTGCCAGGGGCTGGTGGGAGAGGGAGGTAACTGCTTATTGGGTTTGGGATTCAGGGGATGAGTGATGAAAATGTCCTGGAATTAGATAATTGTGATGGCTTCATTTTGTGATAGACTTGAGAATAAACTAAAACTCTTAAATTACACAGTTTAAATTAGTGAATTCTGTGGTATGTGAATTATATTTTAAGAATATGCATATGTGTCTTAAGATTAAACTTTTTATTTTAGCTTCACCTGTATCATCTCATTAGTTGCCCCAGGAAAATGATACTGAATGGTGGGGACCATGGCAAGGCTATTATTCATGATAAGTTTTTGAGAAGTATGAGTTTTAAAATTATATGCATACTTGTTATTTTAACATTCACTGAACTTTCTCATAATTGTTTTTCATAGTAATTATTATGATTTTAAAACTATATGATTTTTATATATAAACCTTTTATACGGAGTCCAAAATATTACTTAGTTTGCAAAGTAAGACTGAACTGAACTTGCAAAGTACATCATTTTATTTAATATGAGCAATTAGATAATTATTTATACTCTGTTTTAATTATATCATTTCAATGAGTTTGAAATATAGTTATACTTTCTACTTCAAGTTTTGTTATTTTATAATTCCAATCATAAATTCAAGTACGTACTCATTTCAGTTCAGTTCAGTCGGTCAGTTGTGTCCAACTCTTTGCGATCCCATGAATCGCAGCACGCCAGGCCTCCCTGTCCATCACCAACTTCCGGAGTTCACTCAGACTCACGTCCATCGAGTCAGTGATGCTATCCAGCCATCTCATCCTCTGTTGTCCCCCAATCCCTCCCAGCATCAGAGTCTTTTCCAATGAGTCAACTCTTCACATGAGGTGGCCAAGGTACTGGAGCTTCAGCTTTAGCATCATTCCTTCCAAAGAAATCCCAGGGCTGATCTCCTTCCGAATGGACTGGTTGGATCTCCTTGTAGTCCAAGGGACTCTCAAGAGTCTTCTCCAGCACCACAGTTCAAAAGCATCAATTCTTCAGCACTCAGCCTTCTTTACAGTCCAACTCTCACATCCATACATGATTTACCATGGATCAAATCATTCGCTGTTGGCACTCAGAATGCCTCAGTGTGCCATCTACTGTGCCTTTAAACCAGTAATGATCAGATTTTTTTTCCTGAGGCCATATATGAGCACCACCCTAATCCAATAATTTCTTATAGGCACTTAAAAGTATGTCCTTTAAAATGTTGAATAAACCTAGTTCTACTTACTGTGCTTCATTCCTCCTGATCTAATAAAATTATCAAGAAAAACACTTGTGGCTTATATAACCAAAGAATTGTTGGTATACCAAAGAAGCAAGTAAATCAGCTAATCACAGAAACCCAACTGTGAAACCCAAAGAAACTGCTCTCCAAGGGACAGACATGATTTGTAAGATTATACTGTTAACTAAAATCAGTAATTTTATATTTGGTTTCATCCCATTTACTGCTTGTTTGGTTTTGTCATTGTTATCGCTGCTTGTTTCTTCAGAACAGACAAAATTTGATTTCAGGCTAAGATGACATGCATTTTCCCTTTTTCTTATTTCTGCTCCCTCCTCACTGCTCTCTCTCACAAAGAACCTCATAGAATCCATCTGTTTAGATACAGAGGTTAGACATTGACTCTAGTACCTAATGTGAGACCAAGTGCATATATTTACATCCGGAACTTGTAAACAATACATAGTACAATAGAAAAGGAATAAACATGGTATACACACATAGCAATATGAATGATAGAAAAGGTGGATTCAGCAGATGAGCTTACAAACAAAGAACGGATAGAAAACAGAGGAAAAGGTGTTAGCCGTTGAAGCAGAGGAGGAAACCTCCACCTAAAACACTTTATATGGAAGCTGCAATTGGAGAGTGAAATTGGGAACCCAAAGAGTGAAAGTGGAAAAACAAAACAAAACAAAAACCAAAAACAGAGTGAGGGCTAGAGCATCACAAATTTAACTGATTGGAGTCTGTGAGGAAGCCCCTTTCCTCCAGTCACGGGGCTTCCCTAGTGGCCCAGATAGTAAAAAGAGCTGCCTGCACAATGGAGGAGACCTGAGTTCAATCCCTGGGTCAGGAAGATCCCCCGGAGAAGGGAATGCCTACCCCTTCAGTGTTCTTGCCTGGAAAATCCCCTGGACAGAGAAGCCTGGTGGGCTACAGTCCATGGGGCCACAGAGAGTCGCACACAACTAAGTGTGACAGCACTTTCACTTTTCCTCCAACCATGTGATGCACTACCTGACACGTTCAAATCACCAGGAGTCTCTCTTTAAAATAAGAAGTGTCTGGGTAGAAGGAAGGAAACTTACACAGAGGTTAGCACTACGGGGTTGAAACTCCCTCTTTTTGGCATTTAGTGATACACCATCAGAACTCCTGGCTCTGTACAATTCACTCCAAACTGAAGTTGTTAGTAATCCTCAACTACTTTCCAGATCTCCCAATCACACTTCTCATTGTCAAATACGGCAAACGACCAAGGGTCATATGACATTTAAAAATATATATATTTTTTATCAAAGAAAAGGCAAAGAGGAAAATGAGAAATATTTATTTTGGAGGAAACATAAACATTATTTAAAAATAATAAGAAGTTTAAATATTTCATAATATCCTCATATATGTGTGAATACATTACATTCATAAAATGCAAATAAAAATCTATGACAAATAGAATAATAGTGAGGTTTTGTACCTTAAATATATATTTGTAAACTTTTTTTAAAGACAGGAGAAATAGTAAAGAAAATCTTTCATCACATAGAATAAGAAAGCAAAAAGAATAGATGAAATACAAGAAGCAGCAAAAGACAAATGCAACGAGACTAGCAACAAATTAGTGAAAATTCAAAAAAGTGGGAATGGCAAATATGGAAGGAAAGACATTTCCAAAGAAATAATTCAAGAAAAATTTCTGCTATAGCACTGAAGAGAGTCATGGGTCTTCAATATGAAAAGGTCCACAAGTGCTGAGTGACTAAATAATGACCCACATCTAGGTATTTAAGTTAGAAATTTTGTAACAGAATGAACCAACTCCTTATACCATGTCTCTTCTTTGCTTTTTGGTAATATTTCAACTTTGTATATTTTCTTAAACTCTGCTCTGTACTGCTGCTGCTGCTGCTGCTAAGTCACTTCAGTCGTGTCCGACTCTGTGCGACCCCAGAGACGGCAGCCCACCAGGCTCCCCGTCCCTGGGATTCTCCAGGCAAGAACACTGGAGTGGGTTGCCATTTCCTTCTCCAGTGCATGAATCAGCTTATGAGATTATGACAGGTTCTGACCACTTTCATGTCGGGACTTGGGCCTATGGTCTGTCCCCAGCGGTGCTGAGGTGAGATCCAAGCTCACCGCACTTCAGGTAGTTAGTGGCCCTCCATCCCACCTAACTGAACGCTGCTATCTGCGTTCAGTCTGCACGCTGCCCATTAGTGAATTTCCCGCCTTGCTCCACTGATGATTCCCAATATCTTTCTGTGACTTTTTCCAAGAAACACCTAGTTTATCTAGTGTGTGGAAAAAGAAAATGTCTTTGAGTTTCTAAAGACCTGGGGCCTTTTGAGTGAATTTTGCTAAAACGGGATAGCCAGCTAAAAGTAAGACTTGGGAAGTTGGTTGACAACCGTACAGAAACTGAGAGAACTCCAGAGACACTGATCTAATTCTCAGGGTACATATTTACATTTCAAGGGAAAATGAGTCCTAGAACCTTGGAGACATCTTTAGTCATAAAATCCAGGGACACTGGATCTTATCTGGGCTTTGGAGAGATGTATTTACATTCCAAAAGACTACAGTGAGAATACAGAATCCTTTTCATCCATCTCCAAGAAGCATAATTTTTTTTCTCCTTTTGGGAGGGTAGGAGGAGGCAGTTGCCCCTTTCTCCTGTATATAAACAGAGAAAATACATTTTTCTCTGTTTCTCTCCTATGACTCAAATTTTTAATCTGCATTTATAAGACATTATATCTAACTTTTCTCTCATTGTCCATAAATAAAAATTAGAGTGTGGAGGATCACACAATCATTATGTTTCCATCCACATAGTAAACAGGCCCAACCCTGCTTAGCTTCAGAAATCAGATGAGATCAGGCACGTTCAGGGTGGTTTGGCCACAGACATCATTATTTGTATGTGAATAATGATAACCTATCTTTGATCTAGAAGACTTCATGTGCATATTTAGGATTAAATTAATACAGATGCATATTTCAAAACCCAACATTTATTCCGCCTTTACTCAAGAATGAACATTAGTCCTCACAACAGTAGCATAGGTCACAAATCAAAACCCTGAAATGTTAGTTTTTGAAGGAGAAAAAAGAAAAATGGATACTATTTTTCTATTTGTAATTTATGATAATGGCATAAGACATTTCATGACAATGTGAAATAATTAAGAAGTAAGGGATTTTTTTCCTCATGCAACAAAAGATAGATGATAACGAACCTACTTAGTGCAATTAATTTATAAATAGCATTTAACTGTGAGCATAAAGGAATGGCTGTGACTAGAAAGTAATACTTCCAGCTGGATTTTGGCCACATTCAAGACTGAAAAAAGTTGAATATTTTAAAGGTAATCTTATCTTATATTTCTCTTCCTCTCTAAAAGAACTATCTACTATGGAAAAATAAAATTCAAGTACCATTTTGTATTTTGAACCAAGACTAACTTTAGCTTTTGTATTTGGGGTAGGGGGAAGTAGGATTTTGAGTCTGTACTTTTTAATAAAGTTTCACTTTAATTTCATTAAGCTTTGTATCCCTGTTGTGAATATCTATGTAATGGAATTCCTTTGGAATCGTTACTCTACATCAACCATTTATATAGAATAGCAAAAGTTTTGAACTATTGATGTCATTTTGAGCTTGGTATTTCCATTCTCTTTGGTCTATGATTACAGAAAACAAATATTTAGAGTTTAAGTCTTTGAGATCAAATCATTTGACTAAGAACTGATGTAAATTTTGACAGAGGTAAACCTATACCAGAAAACATCCTGACTTAATCTTTGAGATCCCAGTACTTGCAGTTTCATTCAAATTGTCCCAAAGACTTCTTTCTCCAGTTTAATAATCATTCCTCAGTCTTTTTGTCTTTTCACAACTATCTTGATTTATCCCATCTCTGGAGAAATGATCTCCTTTAGAATGGACTGGTTGGATCTCCTTGCAGTCCAAGGGACTCTCAAGAGTCTTCTCCAACACCACAGTTCAAAAGCATCAATTCTTCGGCACTCAGCTTTCTTCACAGTCCAACTCTCACATCCATACATGACCACAGGAAAAACCATAGCCTTGACTAGACAGACCTTTGTTGGCAAAGTAACGTCTCCACTTTTGAATATGCCATCTAGGTTGGTCATAACTTTCCTTCCAAGGAGTAAATGTCTTTTAATTTCATGGCTGCAGTCACCACCTGCAGTGATTGTGGAGCCCAAAAAAGTAAAGTCTGACACTGTTTCCACTGTTTCCCCATCTATTTCCCATGAAGTGATGGGACCGGATGCCATGATCTTAGTTTTCTGCATGTTGAGCTTTAAGCCAGCTTTTTCACTCTCCTCTTTCACTTTCATCAAGAGGCTTTTTATTTCCTCTTCACTTTCTGCCATAAGGATGGTGTCATCTGCATATCTGAGGCTATTGATATTTCTCCCGGCCATCATGATTCCAGCTTGTGCTTCTTCCAGCCCAGTGTTTCTCATAATAATAATATCATGATAATAGCTAACCTGCTGTTTAATCCTGTTTTTTTTTTTTTTTTTTTAGACCAATCCATCCTTGAAAAACTTTTCACTCATGACTACCAAGGAATGATTTCCTTCTGGTATTCATGTTGCCAAATGACTTCTGGCTTCTTCTAAGTACCCTTCACTTGTTACATTTTGGGTTCATTCCACGTTTTCTTTGAATAATTGCATCAAACTCAGTTCTAATAATACCTGCAAATCAACAGCCATCAATTCTTTATCTCCGCTTCTCTTCTCTACTTGGCTCACGTTTTAGTAAATTCACCCTTGTTAGAGATTTAATTTCCCTAAGAAGTCAATTCTTCAAAATTTTTTGCAGCAACCTATGGCTGCTCTTGGAGAAGGAGATGGCAACCCACTCCAGTGTTCTTGCCTGGAGAATCCCAGGGACGGGGGAGCCTGGTGGGCTGCCATCTATGGGGTCGCATAGAGTCAGACATGACTGAAGTGACTTCGCAGCAGCAGCATGGCTGCTCTTACCTGGCAACTAGAGAAGCATCTGCACCCTAAGTATTAGCCAGGGAGAGAAAAAATAAAATATACCACTAGTTAATACATTTTCAATATTAAATATTTTTTCAGTTGAGCAAAACAGTATTTAAAGAGTATCCCCAAGGGATATGTGGTATTCCTATAGATACTCAAAAATGTATCCTTGGATTATATCAGACCATTAAGGATTCTGGTAGATTCCTGAATTGCTTTATTGACCCTTTTTCCAAAGTTACTTTTAGAGAACTTTCTTTGACATAGTTAGTCTATACTGAGAGTGTAAGAAATGGCTCCAAGATTATTATCACTGTGTATACTTAAAATGATATTGAGGATGAGAAGTAAATGGTTTTAAGTATTGGGACAGAGGGATGTCAGCATTGTGGTGGTGTGAATTGTTCTTTTTTTCTCACTCCTTTGATTTATAACTAACCGGCTATTCATAAGGGGGGTGGAGGGGCAGGGGAGCAACTGAGCAATACATCCATGTGCATTGAATGTGGACGAATTGGACATCTGGGGTCACTGTGAATGAGGGGAGTCACGGCGGGTCCAGCAGGGAGCCTGCACACTTCTGGCATGAGTGAAGGAGGTGAGTGTGTGCTGACCAGCTCCTAGTGCTACAGCTGGAAAGGTTTCGTGTGTGCGGAGAGAGTGGCAGTGACTTGGTGACTCGGGAGGGAAAGGAAAGGGAAGACAACAGACAAAGATCTAAAAAGACATTTCCTGCTGACTGTCCCAGGATTCTGTTAAAAGAACCACCCACGAGCCTCTGTTGCCCCCAATTCAAGGATTCTACCACCAGGCCATGGCACCCCCAGAGCCTGAAATACTAAGCACACATCTCCTTCACTGCTCTATTGCCAGCCTTTTCTTCTTTTTTACCCCTCTGCCAAGTTTTTGTTTGTTTGTTTGTTTAAATGCACAAGCTCCCCAGTTTAGCAGCCTGTCCATGCTGATAAGAGAAACAAAAATCTTGTGCTATGGTGCCACCTTCTGGGACAAAAAAGGAAGGCTCCTAATTACCAATCTGTTGGATTGTTGGAATCAAAGCCTTACCTGAATATGATGTTCACTACTTCAAACATGTCAACACAACTTTACATCAAACACTATGAAAAATCACTATAATACAGTATCACAAAAAGAAAATGACCATTTTTCAGCAGCAGAACCCAAAGACATGGAAGAGTGCAATCTACCTGATAAAGAGTTCAAAATAACTGTTATGAAGAAATTTAATGTGTTACAAGAAAACCCAGAAAGGCAATATCCTAATTTCAGGAATAAAATTAACAAGCAGAAGGAGTGCTCCACCTCAGAGATTGAAATTTTTAAACAGAACCAGGTAAATTCTGGAGCTGAAGAACTCAATAAATGAGATGAAGAAGGCTTTCCAAGACACGCAGAGCAAGCAGATCACATGGAAGTGAGAATAAGTGAGCTCAAGGGTAGGAATGTAGAGATGACTCAAGTGGAGAGAGATGACCAAGAGTAGAGGGAAACTAAGATATTTTAAAAGTGAAGAAACCCTACAAGAACCATCAGGCTCCATTAGGAAAGGCAACATTAATCAGTGTAACAGAAGGGGAAAAGAGGAAAAGTGTATTTAAAGAAATATAGCTGAGGACTTCCCAAACCTGGTGAAGAACTAGTTATACAAGTCCATGGAGCTAATAGAGCACCTTATTATCTGAGCAGAAAAAGAACTTCTCCAAGACACATTATATTAAATGTGTCAGAAGTCAAAGATAAAGAAATATACAGGCAACCAGAGAAAAAAGACAATATCCTACAAAGGAACCCTCATCGGGTAAGAGGTTTTTCAGCAGAAACTTCATAGGTCAAGAGAGTAGAAGGACATTCAAAATATTGAAAGCCAAGAAGACTCTACTCATCAAAGTTATCCTTCTGATATAAAAAAGAAATAAAGGCTTTTCTAGAGAAACAAAAGCTGAGAGAGTTCACTACCGCTAGACCTGCCTCGCAAGAAATATTGAAAGGAGCTCTTCAGGCTGAAATGAAAAGACAGAAGTACACACAATTTTAAGGTGATAAATAGAATTAGAAAACTGACTCTTTTTACAATAGTATATTAAACACTTAATTATAGCATAAAGATTAAAGGAAAAGAGCACTAAAATTAACCATAGTTATCCCTGGTGGCTCAAACGGTAAAAAAAATCTGCCTGCAATACAGGAGACCCGGGTTCAACCGCTGGGTCAGGAAGATCCCCTGGAGAAGGAATTGGCAACCCACTTCAATACTCTTCCCTGGAGAATTCCATGGACAGAGAAGCCTGGCAGGCTACAGTTCATGGGATCACAGAGTCAGACTTGACTGAGTGACTAACTTTCACTTTTCACTACAACTTAGTAATGAAATCACAGCATAGAAAGATAATTGATGACCTCAATACAAAAGGGGGCTTCCCTTGTAGCTCAGTCGGTAAAGAATTTGCCTGCAGTGCAGGAGACCCGGGTTCGATCCCTGGGTTGGGAAGATCCCCTGGAGAAGGAAATGGCAACCCACCCCAGTATCCTTGCCTGGAAAATCTCATGGACAGAGGAACCTGGTGGATTGCAGTCCATGGGGTCGCAAAGAGTCGGGCACGGCTGAGCGACTAACACACACACACACGCAATACAAAAGGAGAAGAGCAAAAGGATAAAGCTTTCCTTTCTATAGGTGAGGGAAGATGAATTGCTGTCAGCACAAAAAGGACTGTTCTACCTATGAAATGTTTTATGTAAAACTCATGGTAACCACAAAGCAAAAAAAATTAGAATAGAGACAACAAGCATAAAGAAAGGGAAGCTGAGCAAATCACCAGGGAAAACCACCAACTTATAAAGGTAGACGGAAAGAGGAGGAAAAAAAAAACAATGGAGAGAAAAAAATAACCAGAAGGCAGAAGATAAAATAGCAGTAGTAAATCCCTACATATCAATAATCACCCTAAGTGAAAATGGACTGAACTCATTAATCAAGAGTTAGAGTGGCTGGATGAATAAAAAAAGAACAAACCTTTTGCTACCTACCAGAAACTCATCTCATCTCTAAAGAAACACACAGGCTTATGTAAAAGGATGGAAGACAATATTCCAAGCAAATAGAAACCAAAAGAAAGCAGGTACAGCCACGCTTAGATCAGACAAAAGATATTTCAAGTCGAAAAACGTGACAGGGTATACATCATACACTTTAAATTTATACATTCTATAACAAATGTATTCAATAAAAGGAAAGAAGTATAAGTGCCTCAATAATTTTATATTGATTACGTGTTGATTTTTGATTGAATATAATTTAAAAACTTAAAAACAGATTGGGACAAATTACAAAATCATCATAGATTACTCAAATTACCAAGAAATATGTAATTTTCNCAAGCAAATATGAAAAACATAGAATGATTGGAGGCAATGTTAGAGAGTATAAAGAATATTGACATGGAAGTTATTAAATATGAATGGAATCTAATCTTAATTTTGCTACTGATCAGCTGGAAAAGTTGTTTCATATAAGCCTTAGAGTTTTCATTTACTTATCTGTAAAAAAGACACGTACTCCTTAGAAGAAAAGTTATGACCAACCTAGACAGCACATTAAAAAGCAGAGGCATTACTTTGCCAACAAAGGTCTGTCTAGTCAAGGCTATGGTTTTTCCATTGGTAATGTATGGATGTGAGAGTTGGACTATAAAGAAAGCTGAGCACTGAAGAATTGATGCTTTTGAACTGTGATGTTGGAGAAGACTCTTGAGAGTCCCTTGGACTGCAAGGAGATCCAACCAGTCCATCCTAAAGGAGATCAGTCCTGGGTGTTCTTTGGAAGGATTGATGTTGAAGCTGAAACTCCAATACTTTGGCCACCTGATGGGAAGAGCTGACTCATTGGAAAAGACCCTGATGCTGGGAGGGATTGGGGGCAGGAGGAGAAGGGGATGACAGAGGATGAGATGGATGGATGGCATCACCAATCCATCTGGTGATGGACAGGGAGGCGTGGCATGCTGAGGTTCATGGGGTCACAAAGATTTGAACACAACTGAGCGACTGAACTGAACTGAAAGAAGACTTTTGAAAGTAATTTATGTCCTAGTTTTATCATTCTCAGTCATTGCTTGATTATACTTCATTTAACTTTGCAGCCAAATCCAAATTTAATTGTTTTTACTAAGCCCTCTTTATTAGAAAATGATGCCAGTCTTGACAGTGCTACCAAGAGCAATGGGCATGTCTTATGTAGAAAATGTATACTGAAAGTACAAACTATGTGATTCACTAGGCAACTAAGGGAAATAAAATGGTTACATTTTTGAGCCATCAGAATGAAGGAGATGTCTCTTTTCTTCCTTTCTCTGTTACTTGACTAGTAATCAATGTTCATGCTTATTTTAAGAATAAAAGAGAAAAGAGAGAGAAACTGTCATATTATTCCATTTGATAAAATCAGTACCAACTTGCCATATTTTTAATAAAAAAAATTATATTATGATAGTACACATAAATTATAAAAATTTTTCAGCCAATATATGAAACAGGAAGAAAAGCTAAGATCTTAACTGCATATCAAGAGATCGGTGGTGGTTTAGTCACTCGGTTGTGTCTGATTCTTGCTATACCATGGCCTGTAGCCCACCCTCTCTCTGTCCATGGGATTTTCCAGGCAAGAATACTGGAGTGGTTTACCATTTCCTTCTCCAGGGGATCTTCCCAAGCCAGAGATTGAACCTGGGTCTCCTGGGTCTCCTTCAATCTGCAGGCAGATTCTTTACCAACTGAGCTTGACTTGACAGGAAGGTAGTGTTGGTAGTGGGTGTGTGCTAAGTCACTACAGTCACATACAGCTCTTTGCGAACTATGGACTGTAGCCCTCCAGGCTCCTGTGTCCATGGGATTCTCCAGGCAAGATTACTGGAGTGGATTGCCATGCCCTCTTCCAGGGGATCTTCCCAATCCAGGGATCAAACCCACATCTCTCATGTCTCGTGCACTGGCAGGTGGGTTCTTTACCGTTAGCACTACCTGGGAAGCCCGGCTAGTAACTAAGAGTATCCCTAAAGCCAGGTTTTCTGCTAAATCCCAGCTTTAACAAAAATGCTATTTCAGGATCTTTCTTTTGTGATGTAGTATCTGTAATAGATATTATTTATATATTTATACATATATTTTACAAGTTTCAGAGTGATATAATTACTACACTTCATGTTTAATGCTGAGAATTTCCCCCAAAACTATTAAAGTCAGTCATTTAATAATATTTTAAAACTAGGACAGATTAGAAAGGTATTACAGAATCTTTAAGAAAAATGTCTTTTTTCAAAACCCATAAATGACTCTTCTACATAATAATGATAAATTTAAGTTTATTTTGATATATTAGGAAACATATTCTCAGCAATATCTCAATTGAAAGGTTTAAATATTAATATACTACAACTAATGAACATACCTTAATTGATTTAGCAGTTCCACTATTGAGTATTTAGCTTGGCTTTAGTACTTGGAGTTTCCCTAGGAGGCTCAGTGGTAAATGATCTGCCTGCCAACGCAGGAAGCACAAGAGACATAGGTCTGATCCCTGGGTCTGGAAGATCCCCTGGAGGAGGAAATGGCAACCCATTCCAGTGCTGTTGCCTAGAAAATCCATTGACAAAGGAGCCTTGCTGGCTACCTTCCAAGCACTTGCAAAGAGTTCGACATGACTGAGCAAATAAGCACTGTACTTAGTATTTTAGTATGATAACTAATTCTTTCATTAATAAAATGGACTGACTTCAGTCCAAGTACACACAGTCTTCATTCTTCTTTATGAAATAAGATGTATAACTATTTGATAGTATAACTTGGGAAATCTTTATTGATCATATTATCCATATTCATCTAAATAAAATTCTAAAAAAATACTCCTAAAAATTTTGAAACGCTAAAGCATTCACATGTTCTCATACAAGAAAAATCAAATTTTCTAGTGATATAGCTTGATGAGAGAAGATTCAGTTGCCCATGTTTCCATAGCATTCAATCACATTCTTGCATATGCATGTCCCATTTATAATTTACTGATGTTTTAAAATATTGGATTCCAACTACATAGTCAAAGCGTTTGATGATTTTCTTAGCTATTATTCCAGTGAGGGAAGAAAGAAATCTAAGTGGGTCATTAGACATACCATGTCATGTTAGTCAATTTTTATTCTTTTGTAATCATTTAAATATTAGTTTATATCATATATAGTTCTTATGTGTGTCAACCCCTTTATCCAGAATGCTATTTCTTATTCACATCTCATCATAGTATTTAATAAAAGGTCTACTGTCATCACTGAAGATTCAGCTCCTTTTTTGGACCTATTCTGTACAGCATTTCTTCATTCTTATTGTCAAGAGTTTGTCGTTCTCTCTGATTGCACCTTGCATTTCAAATATCTGTCATATTGTTCTTTTCATGCTACATAAACTCTCTTCTTTCATACTCCTCTGTAATATTTGAGGTCCTTAAAGGCAGAAATCATTTTGAATGAATCATTCAAGGACATAGCACTTTATCATCTTTGTATACTTAGCATTAAGCCAGTGCTTGTGCTGGGTGCTAACAATGAATGAACAGAAGAATAGATATTCTGTAGGCATTTAATTAAGGAGTATTATTAAAATGTCTCATACCATTTTAATTTCAAGTCCTAAAGGAAAATGTTACTACAGACAGTATTATTTAAGAAGTAGTTGTTCTATTCTTTTCTATTTTATAGACATAGTTCTCAAAAATATATTGAGAAAGGAATATGAAATGATGATTGGCAATCTTGCAAGAATGGAATTTTTATAAATTCATCCCTGGCACAGAGAAAATTGTGATCACAACCTGTCACCATTCTAAACATCATTTTTGCGGTTTTGAAGAAAATATATCTGGTGGGGATTAATTTTAGAAAGAACAAAACCACCCTGATTTCTTAAATGGGAATGGAAAATTCCCTGCACTATCACCACCACATCAAGGTTAGCCACAGAAATGTTTTTAAATGTATGTGCTAGAGATATCTGTATTTGTAAAGTTACCACAGTAATAACTACACACAGTACAAATTC
This sequence comes from Redunca redunca, assembly GCA_006410935.1. Taxonomy (NCBI): domain Eukaryota; kingdom Metazoa; phylum Chordata; class Mammalia; order Artiodactyla; family Bovidae; genus Redunca; species Redunca redunca. The sequence continues at coordinate 244,427 of SJYQ01001423.1, forward strand.
AAGAAGATGTTTCAAAATCAAATGCAAGCCTAGAGGAAACCTAAAAAACACCGAAGGAAAACAAACATGAATATTTACATCTTGGTGAATATTGATTTTAATTATGGTTTAGTGAAACCACATTTTTTTTTTTTTAAATCACATAAAATTTCATAGGAAGCTAAGGGTGAATGTGGAGGAGGGGGTGTCCCTCCTCAAACTCCCCACACACATGGCCTGGCCTCTTGCCAGTGAACTTCTGCTCTGTTTCAGGCAAGATTCGTTTGATGACTGATAATACTGAACCCTGTCAAGTGTTTTCTCTTTGGTAGGGACTTGTGGAAGAAGTATCATCAAGATCTAAAAGAAATGCATCTTTAATTGGAAAATTTCGACTTGATTCTGGCAGTAGTAGATGGAGATAGCTTTTTAGGGGGGGCTCATTCTTAACTGAAATCACATTCCGTGGCTCCTAATGCTTTTATACTGCACCATGAACTGACTCTCTGCAAACAAAACCGAAAATACCTGCTCTCTCTCAACCGATATTTTCTGTTAGATATTATTTTCCTCTCTCTCTTTTTTTTTTGAGCTGGCTAGAACCATGGATAGAAGGAAGCAAATCGAATGGGAGAAATGTAAAATAATAATGCTACAGTTTTATAGTGGTATATTTTTATGAATTCTTTCATGGACAGTATTGATTACCAAAAAAAAGTTTTGGTGTAAGTAAGGTATATGTTGTCATCACCCCAATTTTCAGGTGAATCTAATGAATCGCTAAAATCTTTCAGTGAAATCAATTAACAGAGCTAGACATGGAATCCAACAGTTTGTAATTCTATATCCTTAGTCCATCAAAAAAACAAACTCAGACTTCAAAAAGGACAACAAATAAAATCAGTAATACTGAAACATTCTTATCTATGCTGAACCAGTCCTCTTAACCACACAGCTGTAAAGACTTAAATAGAGAAGCGTTATAGGATGAATTCCATTTAAGGTCCTCTCTCATAGGCACAGGACAGTAATGGTAAGAAAATTAGTCATGTTTTAAGGATAGTCCCGAACCCAGAGTTAAGGTCTTTAAGGATGTAAACAACTAAGCGTAACCATGAGTCTAGGGAGAAGGGACTTTTTGTTTAACTACAAAGCCTGGGATATCTCATATTCATTTCCTCTGTAACAACAGCAATGTCGTATCTTTCCCACCCCCACTTCCTCGCTACACTCAATTCCTGCTACATCACATTCTTTGCATGATTAGGTTTGCTAAGTCGCTTCAATCATGTCGGACTGTGTGCAACCCTATGGACTATAGCCCACCAAGTTCCTCTGTGCATGAGATTCTCCAGGCAAGAATACTGAAGTGGGTTGCTATGCCCTCCTCCAGGGGATCTTCCCGACCCAAGGATCAAACCCATGTCTTTTTTGTCTCCTGCATTGGCAGGCAGGTTCTTTACCACTAGCTCCACGATTAGGAAGGCATACAATAAATCAGACTTTAACTTGTGAGCATTGTTCCTTCATTTCTGCGCAATCTAATGGCTATTCGTCTTCAACTCCACTGATAACTACACTTTGCTTTTACAATTTGCATTCAGTTTTACTTGCCCATTCTTGCAGACATTTACCAAATTAATAATATATTCTATAGCCACCAAAAATCCCTGGACATTCTAAAAATGTACTGATGGAACAAAGATATGAAAAATAATTTAGAGCATGCTGAAAGAATGCTCTTCATCCCAAAACAATACCATTTATAGGATTCAACAGAGTAAGACATTTGTGTGTAAATAATTTTATGAGTATGTCATAAATTTTGAAGAATTCAGAAAAGGAAAATATATTCCACTCTTTCCATGTTCAGTACACTGAAATGTATGCCAGTTTCAGTTATGGCACGTTACTCTGTGGGAGGCAATGTATATTCATATATATGTACAAAGAATTAATAGTTTCATAGACTGCAAGAATGTCAACACTTTCAACCACCAGATGGCAGAAATAAAGCTATAGAACTTTAGAATCTGAAGATTCAGAAAAACATAACAGCAGTATCCATCTTGATTTTTTTCAGTTGAACAGACATAAGACACTTTGGTGCAAAAATTCTGTGTGTGAAGCAGAAAAAAATTTTGATTAACAACTTTCCATTTGAATGGGTTGCCAACTCATTAGATTTTTTTCGTTTAGATTGTGGCGGCTTTTCAAAGAACCATTTTTAAAGACAAACTACAGTCAACCCTAGACTATAAAAGATTTGCCCATTCCCTCAGCATCTCCTTTTGGAAGTCATTCTAAATTAGTCCTACCTGTTTTGAACCATGGACTCTCCTTGTTTCCCTTTTTCCACCACCTAGCCTTCTCATTTTTCCAAAACGGATCAGTTGTCTATGTATCTGCAATGCTCTAGGCGGCTGGATTTGCTTAAGCATTCCACCATACATGATAGCTTGTTTTCTTGTGATTTCCAGTACTGACAGTATGGGTTTTTTGATTTGTTGTACTAAGCTTTACATATTAAGTAGTTGTAATAACCATAAAGGGAAAAGGAAATGGCAACCCACTGCAGTATTCTTGCCTGGGAAATCCCGTGGACAGAGGAGCCTAGCACAGGGTCACAGAAAGTCAGACAAGACTTAGCAATTAAACAACAACAAAAAACCCTTACAAACAATAATAAAGAGGAGATGTTGCTATACCATATATAAACTTTGATTCTAAGAGTCCAGAGTTCTCATTCCAGTGGTATCAGTTTTAATATTTCAATATTTCTATTATCTTCTATAAGAGATACAATGAAAGAGATTCTGAGCTGATCAAATTAAATGGTGGCTATGAGCTCTGATAACTTGACTTCCTTAGATTAGCTAGAATTTTAAATATCTTCAGTGTAACATTATATTAACATAAATTAACAGTAGCAATGATGTGAAGTGTTGACTGGGTACTAGAAAGTTTTCTTAAATTTTAAAGGATTCAAAAATTTAACTTTATAACAACCCATGAAATAAACACAATGAAATGACCCTATTTTATATTTTAAGATGCTGAGGCATACTTAAAATACATTATTTGTAGTTTTTATTCAGTCACTAAGTCGTGTCCAACTCTTTGTGACCCTGTGGACTGTAGCCCACCAGGCTCCTCTGTCCGCAGGATTCTCCAGGCAGGAATACTGGAGTGGGTTGACATTTCCTTCTCCAGGGGATCTTCCTGGATCAGGAATCAAACTTGTATCCCCCCCACTGTCAAGCAGATTCTTTACCACTGAGCAGCCAGGGAAGCACCAAATCCCAAAAGTAATATGTAGTCTAGTCGCTATTTACACCTAGGGTCATTTATTCTCCACTTTCTGCCCTTAACCATTGATCCATTCACCTGAACTACACTGTTAAAAATCAGGTGTTTATCTGAAACTTTATTCAGATATTTAGTAAATGCCTTTTTGGTACCAAGAATTGAATAATCATAGAAAAGATTTAAAATGGACTCTACCTTGTAAGGCATCCAGTCTGGTAGGGAACTGAAGACATGTGATTAGTAAGGACAGTAAAGCTCTATGTGTGTCGTGACAGTTGTGTATAAGGTATAAGAACAACAATAAAAAAGACTAGATACATTTCCCGTAAGGTACTTTGTTCAAGTGTCTTCTGACAGGTGACAAGAGAAGTGTTTTAACACAAAGGAGAAAAAGCATACACATGTGCAGAAGTACTGAAGAGTTGCACATATAAGCAGTTCATTATTTTAGGAGTTGAAGTTTAAAAACTGTACCATGGGCATACATATCTAATCAAAATACATTGAATGGTACTTAATAACTGCATTTCACTATATATAAATATTTCAAGTTTTAAAAATTGGTTGCTAATTTTAAAAAGATGAGTTTGGAGGGTCAGGAAGAGGCCTTAGCATAGTTGGTTCTGCAGAACATCCTAAGGGGAGTGCATTGGAGTGTATGCACATTGGGGAACTTCCAAAGGATTTTAAATAAGGAAATCACATAACCAAAAATGGTCTAGGAAATCATCGTGGTGGCAGAGTGAGGATAGACTGGAGCGACGTAAGTCCAGAGATAAACAGACCACATAGGAGACTACTGTAATAGTGAAGCACAGAATGATGAGGACAGCTGCAAATGAAATAAAGAATTAAAAATGAGCATGAAGTTATTTGGATATGCAGCTTACTAATGTGCTGAAGAATGCAATCTAGTACACATGAGGTAAAATTATAATGAACTAGATGTGTGAACAAGCTTGCCTACTTGGACTAGAGAGAATGTGGTAAGGATGATAACAGATTATATTTGTTCCTTAGCTGATCACCTTGATTTTCTGTATATGGTAATGTGGGAAGTCACAAGTCATCTCTAGAGAGAGAAGGTTATAACCATCAGTACCATGTGTCCATGTTCACTCGCGTCCAACTCTTTGCAACACCCCCATGGACAGTAGCCCACCAGGCTCCTCTGTCAATGGAATTTCCCAGACAAGAATACGGGAGTGGGCTGCCATTTCCTATTCCAGGAAAACTTCCAGATGCAGGGATCAAATTGGCACCTCTTAAGTCTCCGGAATTGGCAAGCAGATTCTTTACCTGGGAAGCTTCTATAAACATGCAGGGAGACAATTTTAGACAACAGCAAGATTTTTTAACAACAGCTACAGAGAATAAAAAAAGTGAATTGACCAGAAACAAGTAAAATATGCCCAATTCTGATGGGGAGTTTAGGGATTAAGTAGTGATAGTTACAGAGAAAACTAAGGGGGTGAGGTGAGAGAGAGAAAATGAATCATTAACTAATATTTAATTTTTCAGTGAAGAGATATCATAAAAGTGTAATATATCACATTGCTCAGCTGTGAGTAATAATCAGTAATATAAATACTAGATCTTGAAAGGAGACAGTATGAATAGGGAGATGGGCATATGTGAGTAATAAAGATTCTTCCTCGGAAGAAGTTAATAGCAAGTACCTCAGTTCAGTTCAGTTGCCCAGTCTTTTCTGACTCTTTGCAACCCCAAAGATTCCAGCACACCAGGCCTCACTGTCCATCACCAGATCCCAGAGTTTACTGAAATTCATGTCCATTGAGTCGGTGATGCAATCCAACCATCTCATCCTCTGTCATTCCCTTCTCCTCCCATCTTCAATCTTTCCCAGCATCAGGGTCTTTTCAAATGAGTCAGCTCTCAACATCAGGTAGCCAAAGTATTGGAGTTTCAGCTTCAACATCACTCCTTCTAATGAACATCCAGCACTGATCTCCTTTAGGATGGACTGGTTGGATCTCCTTGCAGACCAAGGAACTCTCAAAAGTCTTCTCCAACACCACAGTTCAAAAGCACCAATTCTTCAGTGCACAGCTTTCTTTATACTCCAAATCTCACATCCATACATGACTACTGGAAAAACTATAGCCTTGACTAGATGGACCTTTGTTGGAAAAGTTATATCTTTGCTTTTCAATATGCTGTCTAGGTTGGTTATAATTTTTCTTCCAAGGAGTAAGCATCTTTTAATTTCATGGCTACAATCACCATCTGCAGGGATTTTGGAGCCCAGAAAAATAAAGTCTGTCACTGTTTCCACTGTTTCCCCATCTATTTCCCATGAAGTGATGGGAACGGATGCCATGATCTTCGTTTTCTGAATGTTGAGATTTAAGCCAACATTTTCACTCTCCTCTTGCACTTTCATCAAGAGACTCTTCAATTATTCTTCACTTTCAGCCATAAGAATGGTGTCATCTGCATATCTGAGGTTATTGATATTTCTCCCAGCAATCTTGATTCCAGCTTGTGCTTCATCCAGCTAAGCATTTCTCATGATGTACTCTGCATATAAGTTAAATAATCAGGGTGACAATACACAGCCTGGATATACTCCTTTTCCTATTGGAAACCAGTCTGTTGTTCCATGTCCAGTTCTAACTGTTGCTTCCTGACCTGCATACAGATTTCTCAAGAGGCAGAAAAGGTGGTGTGGTATACCCATCTCTTTCAGAATTTTCCACAGTTTATTGTGATCACACAGTCAAAGGCTTTGGCATAGTCAATAAAGCAGAAGTAGTTGATTTCCCAGAACTCTTTTTGCTTTTTCAATGATCCAACAGATGTTAGCAATTTGATCTCTGGTTCCTCTGCCTTTTCTAAATCCAGTTTGAACACCTGAAATTTCATTGTTCAGGTACTGTTGAAGCCTGACTTGGAGAATTTTGAGATTTACTTTGCTAGCACATGAGATGAGTGCAATTGTGCAGTAGATTGAACATTCTTTGACATTGCCTTTCTTTGGGATTGGAATGAGAACAGACCTTTTCCAGTCCTTTGGCCACGGCTGAGTTTTCCAGATTTGCTGGCATATTGAGTGCAGCACCTTCACAGCATCATCTTATACAACCAGAAATAGCTCAACTGGAATTCCATCACCTCCACTAGTTTGCTCATAGTGATGCTTCCCAAGGCCCACGTGACTTCGCATAGCAGGATGTCTGGCTCTAGGTGAGTGATCACACCATTGTGATTATCTGGGTCATGAAGATCTTTTTTGTACAGTTCTTCTGTGTATTCTTGCCACCTCTTCTAAATATCTTCTGCTTCTGTTAGGTCGATAACATTTCTGTCCTTTATTGAGCCCATCCTTGCATGAAATGGTCCCTTAGTATCTCTAATTTTCTTGAAGAGATCTTTAGTCTTTCCCATTCTGTTGTTTTCCTCTATTTCTTTGCACTGATCACTGAGGAAGGCTTTCTTTTCTCTCTTTGCTGTTCTTTGGAACTCTGCATTCAAATGGGTATATCTTTCCTTTTCTCCTTTGCTTTCCACTTCTCTTCTTTTCACAGATATTTGTATAGGCCTCCTCAGACAGCCATTTTTCTTTTTTGCATTTCTCTTTCTTGGGGATCGTCTTGATCCCTGTCTCCTGTACAGTGTCATGAACCTCTGTTCATAGTTGTTCAGGCACTGTGTCTATCAGATCTAATCCCTTGAATCTATTTCTCACTTCTGCTATATAATCATAAGGGATTCAATTTAGGCCATACCTGAATGGTCTAGTGGTTTTCCCTACTTTCTTCTATTTAAGTCTGAATTTGGCAATAAGGGATTCATGATCTGAGCCACAGTCAGCTCCTGGTCTTGTTTTTGCTGACTGTATAGAGCTTCTCCATCTTTGGCTGCAAAGAACATAATCAATCTGATTTCGGTGTTGACCATCTGGTGATGTCCATGTGTAGTCTTCTCTTGTGTTTTGGAAGAGGGTGTTTGCTATGACCAGTGCATTCCTTTGGCAAAACGCTATTAGCCTTTGCCCTGCTTCATTCTGTACTCCAAGGCCAAGTTTGCCTGTCACTCCAGGTATTTCTTACCTTCCTACTTTTGCATTCCAGTTCCCTATAATGAAAAGGACATCTTTTTTGGATCTTAGTTCTAGAAACTCTTGTAGGTCTTCATAGAACCATTCAACTTCAGCTTCTTCAACATTGCTGGTCAGGGCACAGACTTGGATTACTGTGATACTGAATGGTTTTTCTTGGAACCAAACAGAGATCATTCTGTCATTTGTGAGACTGAATCCAAGTACTACATTTAGGACTCTCTTGTTGACTATGATGGCTACTCCAAGTCTTTTAAGGGATTCTTGCCCACGATGGTAGATATAATGGTCATCTGAATTAAATTCACGCATTCCAGTCCATTTTAGTTCTGATTCCTAAAATGCCTATGTTCACCCTTGCCATCTCCTATTTGACCACTTCCAATTTGCCTTGATTCATGGACCTAACATTCCAGGTTCCTAGCATATACTGCTCTTTACAGCATTGAAATTTGCATCTATCATCAGTCACATCCACAAATGGGTGTTGTTTTTGCTTTGGCTCTGTCTCTTCATTCTTTCTGGAGTTGTTCACTGATCTCCAGTAGCATACTGGGCCCCTACCAACCTGAGGAGTTTATCTTAAGTGTCCTATGTTTTTGCCTTTCCTACTGTTCATGAGGTTCTCAAGACAAGAATACTGAAGTTGTTTGCCATTCCCTTCTCCTGTGGACTACATTTTGTCAGAACTCTCCACCATGATCTGTCCATCTTGGTGGCCCTACACAGCATGGCTCATAGTTTCATTGAGTTAGACAAGGCTGTTGTCCATGTGATCAGATTGGTTAGTTTTCTGTGATTATGGTTTTCAGTCTGTCTGCCCTCTGATGGAGAAGGATAAGAGGCTTATGGATGCTTCCTGTTGGGAGAGACTGACTGAAGGGGAAACTGGGTCTTGTTCTGATGGGTGGGGCCATGCTCAGTAAATCTTTAATCCAATTTTCTGTTTATGGGTGGAGCTGTGTTCCCTCCCTGGTATTTCAGTTCAGTTCAGCCACTCAGTCCTGTCCAACTCTTTGCAACCCCATGAATCGCAGTACACCAGGCCTCCTTGTCCATCACCAACTCCCAGAGTTGACTCAGACTCACGTCCATCGAGTCAGTGATGCCATCCAGCCATCTCATCCTGGGTCGTCCCCTTCTCCTCCTGCCCCCAATCCCTCCCAGCATCAGTCTTTTCCAATGAGTCAACTCTTCGAAGGAGGTGACCAAAGTACTAGAGTTTCAACTTTAGCATCATTCCTTCCAAAGAAATCCTAGGGCTGATCTCCTTCCGAATGGACTGGTTGGATCTCCTTGCAGTCCAAGGGACTCTCAAGAGTCTTCTCCAACACCACAGTTCAAAAGCATCAATTCTTCGGTGCTCAGCCTTCACAGTCCAACTCTCACATCCATACATGACCCCTGGAAAAACCATAGCCTTGACTAGACAGACCTTAGTCGGCAAAGTAATGTCTCTGCTTTTGAATATGCTATCTAGGTTGGTCATAACTTTTCTTCCAAGGCATAAGAGTCTTTTAATTTCATGGCTGCAGTCACCATCTGCAGTGATTTTGGAGCCCCCCAAAATAAAGTCTGACACTGTTTCTATTGTTTCCCCATCTATTTCCCATGAAGTGATGGGACCGGATGCCATGATCTCTGTTTTCTGAATGTTGAGCTTTAAGCCAACTTCTTAACTCTCCACTTTCACTTTCATCAAGAGGCTTTTGAGTTCCTCTTCACTTTCTGCCATAATGGTGGTATCATCTGCATACCTGAGGTGATTGATATTTCTCCCGGCAATCTTGATTCCAGCTTGTGCTTCTTCCAGTCCAGTGTTTCTCATGATGTACTCTGCATAGAACTTAAATAAGCAGGGGGACAATATACAGCCTTGACATACTCCTTTTCCTATTTGGAACCAGTGTGTTGTTCCATGTCCAGTTCTAACTGCTGCTTCTTGACCTGCATACAGATTTCTCAAGAGGCAGGTCAGGTGGTCTGGTATTCCTATCTCTCTCAGAATTTTCCACAGGTTGTTGTGATCCACATAGTCAAAGGCTTTGGCATAGTCAACAAAGCAGAAATAGATGTTTTTCTGGAACTCTCTTGCTTTTTCGATGATTCAGCAGATGTTGGCAATTTGATCTCTGGTTCCCCTGCCTTTTCTAAAACCAGCTTGAACATCAGGAAGTTCTCAGTTCACGTTTTGCTGAAGCCTGGCTTGGAGAATTTTGAGCATTACTTTACTAGCATGTGAGATGAGTGCAATTGTGTGGTAGTTTGAGCATTCTTTGACATTGCCTTTCTTTGGGATTGGAAAGAAAACTGACCTTTTCCAGTCCACTGGCCACTGCTGAGTTTTCCAAATTTGGTGGCATATTGAGTGCATTCTTTGACATTGCCTTTCTTTGGGATTGGAAAGAAAACTGACCTTTTCCAGTCCTGTGGCCACTGCTGAGTTTTCCAAATTTGATGGCATATTGAATGCAGCACTTTCACAATATCATCTTTCAGGATTTGAATTAGCTCAACTGGAATTCCTTCACTTCCACTAGCTTTGTTTGTAGGTTTGTAGTGGTGCTTCCTAAGGCCCACTTGACTTCACATTCCAGGATGTCTGGCTCTAGATGAGTGATCACACCATCACCTGGGGCAAACTATGATGGAGGTAATATATATACGTATGTATATATATATATACACACACACATATATATATATACACAGGTTATTTAAAAATCTGGGGGCAAATTGTAAAAGAGATAGCTAAGAACTGAAAGTATTGCCTCTAGGGCAGGAGATGAGGCTTGGCACTTTGGAGACTAGAATTCTCTAGTAAGCTATACAGAAATTTTTACAGTGTTAGTATATATCCATGTATCACTTCAATAAAGATATGAATTAAATGTAAAGAAAAGTTTTTAAAGAAATCAAGTAGTGGATTGGGAATCATTTTAGGAATTTTGGAGATGCCACGTTGCTTTGAGACTGTGGCACACAGGGTGTGGGCGGATTGTTCTCCAAGCTGTGAGTCTGAAGAGCTGGTGTGATCAAGAGCAAGAGGAGCTGTGCTTAACTTGAGGAGGTGTAAAGTACCTGAGGGTGTAGGGAAGTATGCTTTAAAAAAAGAAAGAAAGAAAACAGGTTTCTGGAGTATAAAATGAGGAAGATCTGGGAGACTCACACAATATAGTCCTCTTAACTAGGATTAAGAACAGTTATAATAATAGAGCAATAAAAATTAACAGATAAATGGGATTTTTTGGCAAATGAATAATGTGGTGGAAAAAATAAATTCCTTAGTACAGTTCAAGAACTGTATTTTGATGTTGACCTTTGAGACATAAAGTCCAAAGCCTAGTGACTCCCCTACCCATGATGTTAAACTTAGGAATAGATACTTACTAAAGACAAAAGGAAGAAGAGAAAAAATATTAAACACACACACACATGAACTGGATTTCTTACCTTAGACAGTGATGTTGTTAACATAATAGCCCAGAAGGCTGCTGAACAATTTAGAACAGTTCCGGAACCATTCTGTCCTAACATGCCATACAAGTTGACAATTTAACAAAATTCATGCCTCAAAGTCAGAATAAAACATGGAAATGTTAATAGGATCGCATTTTCCTAGCCAAGATGGTGGGGGAATAGCAAGGCAGAACGCAGAGCTGAGGGTCTGGAGTGAAGAGGCATTTCTTCGCCTCGAGGCAATCATGAATTTCCTGGATGAAGTCAAGCGGAGCACTCCACTGAAAAACATTCTTTCATTTGCCAGTAGTGCTTGTCTGTGGTTTCTTTTTTTCTTCTTCTGACCTTCCAATAATTCATTCAAGAAAGGAATACCTCAAAAGTAGGTCAGCTCCAATCCACACAGTTTGGAACACTCATAAATATTTAACATTTACAAATGTTTAAGTGACTAAGAGAACTAGATTGCATTTTAAAGAATTTACACCTGTTGTAAGTGATGGACTTTCAACTTCATCTTTTCCTTGATCTCACTACATTTAGGGATTTAAGAATCCTAAAACCTTGAGAACAGAGATTCCCTCACCTCACCCCAAGGTTTCTATTATTCTATTAGGTAGGAAGTTAGGCATGAGCAAGGAGGGGTGGCCTTGGTGAAAAGGATGCAAGTTGACATCAAGATCTCACCCCAGAGACACCCAAGAGAGCCCACAGATACGCTACAATAATAACCACAGAGACTTTTCCAACTCCTGCACATGTGCCCTCTGCACACAGTGGATACAAACAAACCATAAGGGCTTCTCCAACTCCTGCACATGCACCCTTATGCACAGCTGTCCTCAAGTAACCTTAGGCAGCCAGGAGCCTGTTAAGGGTTCATAAATATTCTATACATACACACATCTTGTTATAGCAGACTGAATTATGGGAAAGACATGTGCAATAGAGTCTGTTATATAATTTACAGCCGTCAGTCAAAACTCAGTCCATGCCTGCCTAGATGAATATGTAACAACCCTATTTTGTATGTGCCCAGACATGCCCCCTTCCCTGATTGCATTCCATTTCCTAATTGGTGGTATAACCCCTATTTTGCACAGAGCAGAACCAAGAGGAGGAAACGGGAAGTATAAGAAGGGAATCCAAGAGGAATAATGGCCCCTTCTTTGGGGTTGGTCTGCTCCCATGTCTAGAAAGCGTACTATCTGCAGTCTGTTTAATGAAAGATCTGTCTGCTTGAAATGTAACTGATCTGTAACCAGTCTGTTGTTTCAAATCCTTGCTACCAAAAGAGGAGAGCCAAGAAATCCTACCTGAGTTATAATTAGCCTGTCATTCCAAATCTTTCTTACAATGAAACAAGAACTGGGGGAGAGAAATAAACCAATTTGACAATTCTCTCTTGATGATGTGGTTCCAGTACTAAGACATCAGCTGCTGGAAATTTTATGGTGAAACAAAAATCTGACTTGATATTTTAAAAAATTTTATGTTGCAGTTTGGAAACACAGAAATTTTTTCAACTGAATAAATTCCCTGTCTCTCCTGTCCTAATGAACTTCTACTTCCCTAAGTGTGACATGGTGACATAAGTCCCATTCTCAACTTGTTCTCCAGGGCAAAATCTAATTTTTCCAAACTAAGCTTACCTATCTATTTTGAATTGCCTCTCATATTCATGATAAATTACTAGCTCAAAAGTACTGGTTATCTCAAATTTTCCACAACCATAGAAAATATAATCATTCTCTGCTGCTTCCCATAATTGTAGCCTACAGTTTTTCATTGATTCATACTTTGCCTAATTGGTTCTCAGAAAGCAGCAGGCTTAAGGATTACCTGAAGGTCTAGTTAACACACACAGATATCTGAGCCCCACCCACAGGGTTCCCAATTCAGTACAAGTGGAGTGGGACCCAAGATTTGACATTTCTAACATGTTACAGTTAGGGACTGTGATTTATACTGCTAGCGTTTTGCCTCTCTTTATATTACAAGTATTTATCCATATGTTTGATGCATGTTCTAAGTACAATCATAGTTAATGCCCATTTTACACTTGACAGAGGCTAAGAGAGAATAAGTAATATACCCAAAGGTCACAGATACATAGGAGGCATAATACCAACTCAACCTAAATTCAGAACTTATCTGAGTTAAATACCTGCTATTTGACAGTCACATCATTAAATAGCAAGACATTTCTATTTTTTTTTAAAGATTGATACAGAAGATGAGAAAATGTCAATGTTTCCTTCTCTGTTCCTATCATTTTTACTCTTCACTCCAAGCTACAGACAACTAGCATTGCCTCCTCAGATTAAAAAATTTTATCAGCTCAGAAGTAGCTAAGAAATAACTGTCTAGAAATTTCCAGGAATGTGAAAATATTATGTTTTTTATCTAAAAGTGCTCTTGCAGGGCAGCAAATTGCTTGGAGAAAGAGTGAAAGCAGAGAGGAGTCAGTATTTACTTCCAGTTAATGACAGCTTCTACTACTGTGTGTAATTAAGCCAAAGAGGACTTGAAGTTAGGTTATTTACAATGAATATAATTCATCTGTTGATATTCAGACATTAAACATTTTGATTACTACTTTATAGGCAAGCAAACAACAAAGACAGACTTCCCCATGAGAGTACAATAGGTCAGGAGCAGGTTAAAAAAACAGTTCTGATTTTCCTTGAATTAGTGAATTAAACATTGTAAGCAGATGGGAGCAATACTACAGGAAACCTAAAAGGCTAATAGTCTACTCTGCCTATTTTTTGGAAAAAAATTTGCATCAGGTAAAATTCCATTCAAATGTCCATCTTACTCTCAAGTCATACTGACTGAATTCAATGAATGTTTTTCTGGGACGCTTAATAGGGCATTGATGATACACATGAAAAAAATAAATAAACACCATCATTTTGAAGAGGGCTTTGAAAGTCAGGGTCAGGACTTGAAAGCACCTAGTCGAAGATGCGTTAGCAAGATAGAAATGTTACCAGAACTGTAATATTGGTAAAAGGCTGACTTTACAGTATATGTATATTTATACAACTATATATATAAAACATAAATATATTAAAATATATTATTTATATAAANAATCTTAATATATTAGATAGAGTATATTAGGGATTGAAAAGGAGAAACGGACAGGAAAGCATCTTTGTATCTTGTATATCTTTGGATTTCTTATCCAAAGGTGATGCAATGGCTGTTTGTTTACTGTCCATCAATACAGAGCATACATCATACTCATCTTTGTATCTTTTTCAGTGTCTAGATGTGTACCTTTATAACATATTAAATTTTTCTTCCAGGTTTGAAAGTGAGAAGTCAAAATGATTTTAAAGTGTTGAGCCTGGTAACTGGGAGAGGGATAATGGGATTCATGTATATATGTGAATGTTAGGGAAGGAGGAGAGAAAGTAGGCTGGATCTTGGATCCATCTGATTGAATAATGCTCATGTATCTCACAGGCAGTGGAATGTGGGGATAGAGTTTCAAAGAAAGGATTCACTAATAAAAAACATAGTGGCAAAAGCTGCAATGAGAGGAAAATGGGAATACCTAGAGGAGAAACTGTAAAGAAGTAGAGCCTAGAACAGATACTATATGTAAGAAACAGGAGGATGAAGAGCTAGGAAGAAGAGAGAGAGAACTTCCAGGCACACAGAGAGGAGGACCAGATAAGCATAGGAGACAAGAGAGGAGACAGTTTCCCACAGACGTGTATACCTCCTATCAGGATGTTCATCTGTGATGTATGTCATTTGAACATGTTGATAACAAACCTGAATTTTTTTTATTATTAGAATCACTGCAACAGAATACAACATATCATATTTTGTTGGAAAATGTGTCTTTCCATGCTTGCTTCTGTAAGATTCTTTGGAAAAATTAACTAGAGTTCACTATAAACTAAATGCAGCAAGATCAGGGGAAAAGATAAGGCTATTAAATATTTACAATTCTATTAAGTACTGTCCTCAGACATCTAGCCAACACAGGAAGGTAATTAAAAGAAATAAGTATCAGAATGTACGAACCAAAACTGATATTTATGGATGATGTTATTGCTTATATTTTTTAAAAGAGCTAAGACAGATAAATATTAGTAATGAAATAGCTCAGCAATGTGATTATAAGAATAAAAACAGTACAAATTTCTACTCACCATAGCAAAAAGCTTACCTCCCCAGTCCTGAACTGGGTTGTACATAGTGATTTACCTCCAAAAGTACAGAATAGGAATGGAACAAATTAAATGGAATAACTTACAATGGTGGAGTATCTGGATAAATACTACTTCAGCCAAGTTATCAAGGTGAAAATCAACACCTTGAATCACGTAGCTAGTAAATGTCCTTTATAAAACTGCTGTTTTACCTCTGTAGTCTTTCTCCCTAAAATTAATAACCCCAGTCTAACTGTCACAATGGTCAACATTATCAAAGTAAGTCTGGAAGACATACAGGTGGCCTAAAAGCACATGAAAAGATGTTCAACACCACTAATTATTAGAGAAATGCAAATCAAAACCACAATGAGGTATCACCTCAAATCAGTAAGAATGGCTGTCATCAAAACATCTACAAAAAATAAATGCTGAAGAGAATGTGGAGAAAAGGGAATCCTCCTGAACTACTGGTGGCAACGTAAATGGGCACAGCCATTATGGAGAACAGTATGCAGGTTCCTTTAAAAAACTAAAAATACAACTACCATATGACCCAACAGTCCCACTCCTGGACATATACCCGGAGAAAACCATAATTGAAAAGAGACATATGCACCCCAATGTTCATTGCAGCACTATTGACAGTAGCCAGTGCATGGAAGCAAACTAAATATCCATCAGCAAAGGAATGAATAAAGAAGATGTGGTACACATATACAATGGACTATGAGTCAGGCACTAAAAAGAAGAAAATTAATGCCATTTCTAGCAATATGGATGGACCTAGAGATTGTCATAGGGAGTGAAGTATAATAAGCCCGATGCAGGAAGACAAATATCATATGATATCAGTGACATGTGGAATCTAAAAAATGAGTACAAATGAACTTATTTGCAAAACAGAAGCAGAGTCACGAATGTAGAAAATAAACTTATGGTTACCAGGGGATATGTTGAGAGATTGGGATTAACATATACAAACTACCAGATGTAAACAGATAACTAATACAAACCTGCCATATAGAACAGGGAACTCTTTCCAATACTCTGTAATGATTATTTTTGTAATAGTTTTAGAATTTCAGAACAAAGTCTATTAATTTAAAAATTTTTTGAAGATGTTACTTATCATTGAAACAGAAAGTTCACAATAAAAATTTAACAAAAAATATGAGATCTTTATAGACATATAATCTACTGGCAGACCTAAGTATATAAAATATACCATGAACAGTGAATCAAGAGTCTCAATATTATATGGATATCATTTCTTCCCAGATTGATCAGCAGTTTGATCAATATCAGTTAACATTTCAAACTCTAATTATTTTTGCAATTTAAGAAGTTAAATGAAAAATGTAAATAAAAGAACAAAGACCCAAGAATAGGTAAGACACTCTTGAGAAAGACAAAAATGTGGGATGAATTACCTTACCAAATGGCAAGAAATATTAGAAAGTTATACTAATTAAAATAATCTGGTATTGTTTAAAGAATAAACCAACTGAACAGCACTCTCATCCCCCTCACCTGCCCCAAACAAAATTCCCACACATAATTGGGAATTTGATTTATATAGAATTAGATTTGAGTTATATAGAATTATACTGAATATAGAATTAGATTTATAATAGGTCAATGGAGAAAAGATAGAGCTTAATAAATGTTACTGAGGCTACTATTTAAGGTTAGGAAATTGTGGCACTGAGCCACTCCCTCACATCCTACACAAATAAATTAGTTGGTTAAAATATAAAGATCAAATATCACCTATCAGATAATATAGAAGGTTATCATTATGTTGTCAGTTAGGGAAGTGTATCTTAAGACAAAGTTACATATGCAAAAGGGAATGGTTAATAAAGTCTTATGATATCACAACCCAGAAACTGGGAAGATGGGTTAGCACACAAAATATACAAAGGGATCCAGTAGGTCTATTAAAAACACACACAACTTGATAGAAAAAGTGGTTTTAAATATACACATAAAAGCATGTCATAGAAGATTCATCATAAACAGCAAATATATCTACTACTGTGGGCAGGAATCCCTCAGAAGAAATGGAGTAGCCATCATGGTCAACAAAAGAGTCTGAAATGCAGTACTTGGATGCAGTCTCAAGAACGACAGAATGATCTCTGTTCGTCTCCAAGGCAAACCATTCAATATCACAGTTATCCAAGTCTATGCCCCAACCAGTAATGCTGAAGAAACTGAAGTTGAATGGTTTTATGAAGACCTACAAACCTTTTAGAACTAACACCCAAAAAAGATGTCCTTTCATTATAGGGGACTGGAATGCAAATGTAGGAAGTCAACACCTGGCTTAACTGGCAAATTTGGCCTTGGAATGCAGGATGAAGCAGGGCAAAGACTAATAGAGTTTTGCCAAGAAAATGCACTGGTCATAGCAAACACCCTCTTCCAACAACACAAGAGAAGACTCTACACATGGACATCACCAGATGGTCAACACCGAAATTAGATTGATTATATTCTTTGCAGCCAAAGATGGAGACGCTCTATACAGTCAGCAAAAACAAGACCAGGAGCTGACAGTGGCTCAATCATGAACTCCTTATTGCCAAATTCGGACTCAAATTGAAGAAAGTAGGGAAAACCGCTAGACCATTCAGGTGGGACCTAAATCAAATCCCTTATGATTATAGAGTGAAAGTGAGAAATAGATTTAAGGGCCTAGATCTGATAGATAGAGTGCCTGATGAACTATGGAATGAGGTTCGTGACATTGTACAGGAGACAGGGATCTTGATCTCCCATCACCATGGAAAAGAAATGCAAAAAAGCAAAATGGCTGTCTGGGGAGGCCTTACAAATAGCTGTGAAAAGAAGAGAGGCAAAAAGCAAAGGAGAAAAGGAAAGACATAAGCATCTGAATGCAGAGTACCAAAGAATAGCAAGAAGAGATAAGAAAGCCTTCTTCGGTGATCAAAGCAAAGAAATAGATGAAAACAACAGAATGGGGAAGACTAGAGATCTCTTCAAGAAAATTAGAGATACCAAGGGAACATTTCATGCAAAGATGGGCTCGATAAAGGACAGAAATGGTCTGAACCTAACAGAAGCAGAAGATATTAAGAAGAGGTGGCAAGAATACACAGAAGAACTATACAAAAAAGATCTTCACGACCCAGATAATCACGATGGTGTGATCATTAATCTAGAGCCAGACATCCTGGAATGTGAAGTCAAGTGGGCCTTGGAAAGCATCGCTACGAGCAAAGCTAGAGGAGGTGATGGAATTCCTACTGAGCTGTTTCAAATCCTGAAAGATGATGCTGTGAAAGTGCTGCACTCAATATGCCAGTAAATTTGGAAAATTCAGCAGTGGCCACAGGACTGGAAAAGGTCAGTTTTTATTCCAATCCCAAAGAAAGGCAATGCCAAAGAATGCTCAAACTACCGCACAATTGCACTCATCTCACATGCTAGTAAAATAATGCTCAAAATTCTCCAAGCCAAGCTTCAGCAATACATGAACCGAGAGCTTCCTGATGTTCAAGCTGGTTTTAGAAAAGGCAGAGGAACCAGAGATCAAATTTCTAACATCCACTGGATCATGGAAAAAGCAAGAGTTCCAGAAAAACATCTATTTCTGCTTTATTGACTATGCCAAAGCCTTTGACTATGGATCACAATAAAAGGTGGAAAATTCTGAGAGAGATGGGAATACCAGACCACCTGACCTGCCTCTTGAGAAATCTGTATGCAGATCAGGAAGCAGCAGTTAGAACTGGACATGCAACAACAGACTGATTCCAAATAGGAAAAGGAGTACGTCAAGGCTGTGTATTGTCACCCTGCTTATTTAACTTATATGCAGAGTCCCTCATGAGAAACGCTGGACTGGAAGAAACACAAGCTGGAATCAAGATTTCCGGGAGAAATATCAATCACTTCAGGTATGCAGATGACACCACCCTTATGGCAGAAAGTGAAGGAGCTAAAAAGCCTCTTGAAAGTGAAAGTGGAGAGTGAAAAAATTGGCTTAAAGCTCAACATTCAGAAAACGAAAGTCATGGCATCTGGTCCCATCACTTCATGGGAAATAGAGGGGAAGCAGTGGAAACAGTGTCAGACTTTATTTTGGGGGGCTAAAAATCACTGTAGATGGTGACTGCAGCCATGAAATTAAAAGACACTTACTCCTTGGAAGAAAAGTTATGACCAACCTAGATAGCATATTCAAAAGCAGAGACATTACTTTGCCGACTAATGTCCGGCTAGTCAAGGCTATGGTTTTACAGTGGTCATGTATGGATGTGAGAGTTGGACTGTGAAGAAGGTTGAGTGCCGAAGAATTGATGCTTTTGACCTGTGGTGTTGGAGAAGACTCTTGAGAATCCCTTGGACTGCAAGGAGATCCAACCAATCCATTCAGAAAGAGATCAGCCCTGGGATTTCTTTGGAAGGAATGATGCTAAAGCTGAAACTCCAGTACATTGGCCACCTCATGCGAAGAGTTGACTCATTGGAAAAGACTCTGATGCTGGGAGGGATTGGGGGCAGGAGGAAAAGGGGACGACCGAGGATGTGATGGCTGGATGGCATTACGGACTCGACGGACGTGAGTCTGAGTGAACTCCGGGAGATGGTGATGGACAGGGAGGCCTGGCATGCTGTGATTCATGGGGTTGCAAAAAGTCAGACACGACTGAGCAACTGAACTGATGTTTGACCACAGAATTACTCAGGGAAATAAAAGTAAAATCATGAAACAATTCTTTTGTACCCACAGAAATAAGTAAATGAAACATTTATAAAATGATGTCATGAGTGCCAAGGGCTTCAATCATTTTGGAAAATAAAGTGATACTCTCTCACAAAGCTAAATCTGCAACCCAATAATTCAACATGTAAATACTTACCTTAAAGAACTCTAACACAAGCATACTTAGACAACAGTACTCATAATTAGACTGAATATTTATGGGAACAATCTAAATTTATATTAGCAAAGTAATAAATCAATATATTGTGACATTATACTGTACTGAGACAACAGTAAGCATGAATGTATTGCATCCTTAAACAGTAAGAATGAATTTTTGAACACAATGTCCAATTTAAAGACAAACTATAAAGACAGTTCTGTACAATATAATTCCTATTTAGAACCATAAAAACATCAAACATTACATTGTTTCGGCATATAAAGATATGCAGCAAAAGTCAATAAGGAAAGCAAAAGTTAAGCACAAAGTCTATTATTTAATTTCACCTGAGCAGAGAGTCACGGGAATGACATTCAGGAGGAATACAAGGCAAATTCCAAAGGGAATGATTACCATTTTCTTAGACCAAGAGTCAATGGGATATGCATTTGAATAATCATTTCTTATACCTTATAGTTTATTCAATATTTAAGAACATCATTTTAAAGCATAAAGCAATAACAGCATGTCACAACCCCCAAACTGTTGAAACAAAGTCATTTCTCCATAATAACTATAAAACATCCCAGTTGTTGTTGTTGTTTTGTTCAGTGGCTAAGTCATGTCCGACTCTGCCACTCCATGGACTACATCATGCCAGGCTTCCCTGTCCTTCACTGTCTGCCCGAGTTTGCTCAGTCTCGTGTCCGTTGAGTTGATGATGCCATCCAACCATCTCATCTTCTGTTGTCCCCTTCTCCTTGTCCTCTCAATCTTTTCCAGCATCAGGGTCTTTTTCAATAAGTCAGCTCTTTGCATCAGGTGGCCAAAGTATTGGAGATTCAGTTTCAGCATCAGTCCTTCTAACGAATATTCAGGGTTGATTTCCTTTAGGATTGACTGGTTGGATCTCCTTACCATTCAAGGGACTCTTAAGAGTCTTCTCCAGCACCAGAGTTCGAAGGTATAAATTCTTCAGTGTTCAGCCTTCCTTATGGTCCAACTCTCACATCCATACATGACTACTAGAAAATCCATAGCTTTGACTACACGAACCTTTGTTGGCAAAGTGATGCCTCTACTTTTTAATGCATTATACATGTTTGTCATAGCTTTTCTTCCAAGGAGCAAGTGTCTTTTAATTTCATGGTTGCAGTCACAATCTACAGTGATTTTGGAGCCCAAGAAAGTAAAGTCTGTCACCGTTTCCACATTTTCCCCATATATTTGCAATGAAGTGATGGGACTGGATGCCATGATTTTAGTTTTTTGAATGTTGAGTTGTAAGCCAGCCTTTTCACTCTATTTCACCTTCATCCAAGGGGTTCTTTAGTTCTTCATTTTCTGCCACTGGAGTGGTGTCATCTGCATATCTGAGGTTATTGATATGTCTCCCGGCAATCTTGATTCCAGCTTGTGATCTCAGGGTAAACTTAAATAGACTGGATTATCTGTATACATTTGCCCATTTTTCTGACAGTATGACAGGAACTCAAGAATAAAAATACTAAATCCCAACTGTTGAAAATCTGAATTATTTCTGCTATGTTTCTGAACTTTAGGATGGTAGACAAGACCAGAGAACTCAGGTGGATATAAGAGGGAATGTAAAATAAAGAAGTATTTTAGCAGACACTGTTGACAAAGTTTGTTGTCAGATAGTACTCATTGACCTCACTTGATCAACTGTAGTGCTCACCAAATTGCGGTTCTGATTATTTTTTCCTACTAGCTAATTAAGATTAAACCTCCATTAATTAGCAAGTCCTCTTTGCTTTTAAAAGAAGTCTAAAGATAGCAGAAGTGGTTTGACGCTAGAAATTTAAGATGATAAACAAGGGCCAGTCCAGATGTGGCCCAACCTCTCATGCAGAAACTATTACAGGTCTTCAGAGCTCAAAGCTCCTTAGAGATGTTCTGTTTTTACCTCTCATTTTGCAGTGGTCACACTGAATCTGAACATGTTCTTTAGGAACAGAGATGATACTGTCAAAGACTACTACTAACTTGATATGTAAGACCATAAGTAATCTTATGGTAAAGCTTCAAAGCACACTGTGATGATTGACCAAGGACACATTCCTCTGACTTTCAGAGGAAAGTACACTGACTAGTATATCTTAAAGATATTTTAACAATGGCAAAAACAAAAGGATTTTCTGCTGTATAAAAGCTAAATGGTTCTTGCTAGGACCAATAAATAATGGTACAGGCATGGTTTTCCAAAGAGAGCATTGCCATTTCAATTCGGCATTAGAGTAATTACTATTGTAAACACATCATTCTTTAAGGACCTATAGTGCTGTCCTACCAAGAGCACTGAGAGCTGCATTCTGAACCATGTAAATGTTCCAGAGTGCTTATTATCATCAGTGCAGTGTTGGCTAAAAAGCGAGGGATATCAACAAGCAGAAATTGGTAATGATCATTATAGACTTTAGCTTTAGCTTTTATTTTAATGCATAGCTCTTTGGATTTCAAAACAAATGTAAGGTATTATATGGGTCCTCTGTCATGATTTATGATTCGTGTAATGGTTTCTCTAGTTGAATCTATTGACTTGGCAAGAATTTAGCATCATTATGAGTTTGCAGCAGCCTAAGAAGTGATTGCTCATGTTTTAGGAGTGTTGCATTATGGAACGAGTGAGTATATATTTCAAACAAAATGCTGCATTACAATGTCATTTGAAAATCCAGCTTCTAAAACCACAAAGATGAACACTGAAGGAAAATATCATGTTGGGTTTCTCAGAGGAATATGGAAAGTAAATTATAAAATGCATATTATTATTGACAGTAATATGCCTTGCTCTTGTCACACATATACATTTATTAGCATCACCTCAATTTATGACAGCAATCTCAAGCAAACATAATTTACTCAGAACCTGGTCTAACAACATCTAAGAAGCAGAAAAGTTTATTCCTAGTCAACACCCATTATACTGAAATCACAGAAACTCATACAGTTTCCATTCTTTTAAATAATCCCTGGAGTTCTTTATATAGCACTATTTGGGCAAGTCACTTTGCCTCTCATGGTCTGCTTCAGTTTTCTATAAACCGGGAAGGAATGAATTTATTCTTCCCAAACCAGCTCCCATCAGCACCAGCAACAACTAAAACATTTTCTAAAAACCCAGATCTTCAGGTTTATATCAGTTTGCGATAAGTCCTAGAAATCTGTATTCTTTTTAATTATCCCAAGTGAGATAAGCAAACTTATAAATTAATAAGCTACATGATTTCAAAGGTTCTTTTTGACTCTGATCAAAAGACAGAGACTTGTTGGTAGAGGTTTCAATTCAGAGTTCACTGGTGTTAGATTTGTGAAATATTTTGATTGCAATTAAATTTAACTTTGAAGATATGCTAAAGAGAATGCTTTGAAAATCTAGGAATATCCAGTTCTATTAGATGACTCCAGGTTATTAGCATTATGTAGTGTAAGTACTCACATAGGGCCAATTAATAGAGTGGTTTTAAAAAGACAATCCACATAGGAACTAAAGAAAGAAAACCATATTTTATATAATTCATACAGAATCAGTCTCGTTTTGTAAAGACAAAATTTAGAGATATACATTTCTACAACTTTTTCTGAAATGTAAGATTCTCAATGACTATCTAGTTTGTAATCAAAAAGTGGCTTTCCTGTGCCCCATCTTACCCCAGCTCCTACATATTTGCTATAAAACCTTATCTTCAAATTTTTAAACTAATTTTCTGTATAGCGTTATTTGGCATAAATAAACTGATATAATATTGGAAACTGCCTAAGAAAGTAATTTGAGAATAATAAGCCTCTCTTAATGATGAAGTTGATGATAATTAGGCCACTGAGCTGACTGACTGTTGAGATGGGTCCTAGTTACATCACGAAGAGTAAGTTTCCTATTCACAATGGCCAGGGCATGGTCACTGAGTTCTTCTAAATGTAGTGTCATGTTAGTCTCATACAGGCATACCCTGGAGATATTTCAGGTTTTGTTCTAGACCACTGCAATAAAGAGAATATTGCAATAACACAAATACTGCAATAAAGTGAGTCAGATGAACAGTTTGGTTTCCTAGTGCATATAAAAGTTCTGTTTATGCAATACTGCAGACTATTAAATGTACAATAGCATTATGTCCTAAAAAACAAACATACCTTCCAATACTTTATTGCTAAACAATGCTAATTATCATTTGAGCCTTCAGTGAATTGTAGTAGTAATAAAGATCACTGATATCACAGATCGTTAACAAATATAATGAAAAAGTTTGAAATACTGTAAGAGTTACCAAACGTGACACAGAGACACTAAACGAGCAATGCTGTTGGAAAGATGACATCAACAGACTTGCTCGACATGGGTTTGCTAGAAATCTTCAATTTGTTTAAAAAAAACAAAACAGTATCTGCAAAGTGCAATAAAGTGAAACAATAAAGTGAGGTATGCCTGTATTACACTTTATAGGAAAGTTTCAACATAACTTGCACATCATCAAGATTATTCTGCCAGGATAGTGCCAGCCAACCCTGGATTTTTAGATGTGGATCACACCCCCATAAGGACGGGAGTCCACATTCAAGTGCTGCCAGATGCTGGCAGCAGCAACTGCACAGACAGAGGGCAATGGAAACAGCAGAGCTACATCGCTCCTGACTTGTTTATTCATGGGGCAGCAGAGCAGGGCTAATGCTTTATGAGAAGCTACTTTTGTTTCACATAAAATGCTGGCCTAAAAGGTCCAGATTTAAAGCTTATTTAAAAGCAAAGAAGGCAGGAAGATTTGAAATAACAAAACAGTAAATCTTTACCTTTGTTATTTTCCTTGCTGACTTGTCTCCGTAAAGCTTTAATAAATATACTTGATAACATTTAGTTATAATTTTATTTAGACTTAAACACTCTTTGAATACTGTGTAGAAGAGAACGGATCTTATCTGAGACCACGATTTAACTAAAAATTGGTATGTCCAGGACCTAACACTTTGGTAGCAGTAGTGACTCTGAGACACCCTGCAGCAAAGGTTTAACTGCAGAAGGGTCAGACCTGGGCGCTTTTCTGGAGATCCTCAGTACCGTACAAAGACC
This sequence comes from Redunca redunca, assembly GCA_006410935.1. Classification (NCBI taxonomy): domain Eukaryota; kingdom Metazoa; phylum Chordata; class Mammalia; order Artiodactyla; family Bovidae; genus Redunca; species Redunca redunca. The sequence continues at coordinate 269,417 of SJYQ01001423.1, forward strand.
TTGGAGATTCTCTGTGTTATTTTAACAAGAAACTTAATTATCTAAGCAATGGTTACTTTAAGAAGTGAGAGAAACTATGAGAGAGCTTGAGCAGAAAAGTTAAAAATAAAGGAAATACAAAAGGGATCTGAATTTCAGAAAGATTATCCTGGAAGCAGTGTGAAGAATGAATTGAAAATTAAAAGGTTAGAGACTGTGATGAAGTTTACTCTTTCACTAAACCAATGATGGTGGAGGTGGAAACATGGACTGGAGGAATTCTAAGGACCTGAGAGTCATTGACGCCGCTGCCGCTAAGTGGCTTCAGTAGTGTCTGAGTCTGTGCGACCCCATAGACGGCAGCCCACCAGGCTCCCCCGTCCCTGGGATCCTCCAGGCAAGAACACTGGAGTGGGTTGCCATTTCCTTCTCCAATACATGAAAGTGAAAAGTGAAAGTGAAGTTGCTCAGTCGTGTTCGACTCTGTGTGACCCCATGGACTGTAGCCCGGTTCCTCCGTCCATGGGATTTTCCAGGCAAGAGTACTGGAGTGGGGTGCCATTGCCTTCTCCAAGTCATTGCTAAACCAAACATATTTGGAGAGGTTTCTAAGCTTCTCGTTAGGGGAAATGAATACACAGTGGTGCAACTGACCAGAAAAAAAATACTGAAGGAGCAGAAGGAAGGGGGTTTGGTGAGATGATCAGTTTGTCCTAAAGCTGAGTTTGAAATGCCTATAGCACATCTTGATGGAAATATTTAATAATCAGTTACATATGTGGTCAGTTGTGTATGTGGTATCTATCAGAGAGACCTGGGGCAGAAACAGATTTGGGAGTGATCAGCATATGTTGTACACTAGATTTACCTATTTAACCAAGAAAAGGATGGACTGTCAGATGGAATTGACAATGGTTATCACTGACAATAGTAATTGGAGATCTTGGTAAAAGATATACTCAGTTAATAGTGAGGGGGAAATACTTAATTTCAGAGTTGCAGAGTAAATTATAAGTGAGAATTATAGAGAGCAAATGTAGGGCATTATTTTAGAAAATTTGTAAAAGTGACAGGAAGATAGAGTCAAACAGGAGGTTGAAATAACTCTTACATATATTAAGGAAAATAATAGAGAAAGTATGTTTTAAGACTGGAAAAGAGTGAATATGAAGCAATGTCTAAGATGAGATAGGAATGAAGAACATTCAAACTCTAAAGACTACATTACTCTTGGGTGAGGGAAGAGATCTTTTTCAGTGAAAAGATGAGAATAGAAACAGATGAAAACAAATTCATTTGAAGATGAGGATAGAAACAAAAGGTTTCAAATATTACAAAGATACCATGATTCTTTTAGAATAAAAATATAATTTGAATTATTAAAGTAACATATATTCATTGTAAGATATGACACACTTTAAAAGAAAATATTAAGAGTTCTTGTGCACATAAATTCACCCCTTCCCTATTTCTTCTCCAGCAAGTAGGTACACACTGCTACATTCTATCATGCTTCATACACTAAGAAGATCACAAATATTAATTATGCTTTAGGTCTCAGCTCAATCCTTCCTTCCTTTAAATCCTGAACTGTTTAACTTTCCAGTGTTCTTCAGATTACTCATCATCTGCATCACTGATTTTTTTTTCACATTTTCCCAAACACTTCCCCAAATATCTATTTTTTCACTACACTTAAGTTACATGAAGCAAGAGCCACATTCCACTCATCTTCAGAATTTCATAACACAAATAAAGATTAAACATTGTAAATCAGCACAGCCCAAAAGAACATTCTGTGATGATAGAAGTATTTGTTCTCTGTACCGATATAGTTAGCCACTTGCTACTGTGGCTATCATGCACTTGAAATGTGAAACTAAAGAACTGGATTCTTAATTTTAATTAAAATTAAATATGGATAGTGACTACTTATTGAACAACACATTGCAGGCTATTAGTATAGTGATTAAACTATCTTAAGCTTTTTGTGTGTTTAGTTTTTAATTCTTTTTCCTTCTTGGGGTTAAAAAAAAAAGATTCCCCAAGGCTCGCAAAAGATTAAGGGAACAAATTGGAGGAGAGATGACTAGGAATGAGAAATAATCTTAATCCCTCAACTGATGTTTGCTATAATGATCCCGAACCATCCCAGGAATGGATTAGTGCTAGTATCCTTGTATAAGCTCAAACTTAATTTTTAAGATAATTTCAGGAGATATATATCATTACCCTCATATCTCCATTTTAAAAGTTTCCAAAATTCAAGCAACTTCCAAAAACAAAAGAAAGAAGAGATGTTAGATGATAAAACTAAAATTCTATCCGCAGTGAAGGACAAAGCCCATGAGCTTTAATGTGATGCCTAATGCCTAAATTGCCTTCATCATACTCTTTACTCTTATATGCACACACAAAATATTTTTTAAAAATTTCACTAAAGATAGTTAAAACCTGAAGCAAATCACTGTAGCCCATGAAGGGATAAGTCTTCACCTAATTAAAAAGAGCTATTTGTTTTCCAAATGACTCATAGTCTAGTGAATCCGGATAGATGATACCATATTCATTTTAGTAAGTCAGTACAGATGTAATAAAATATGCAAACCTTAAAAATGTTTATATGACATATTCTTTTGAATCTTTTTATCAAATAAACTTGCTACATTCAAGTTGTAAGAAAAAAATCAATGCATTACAGAGATAAATTCTTTTCATTACTTTCAAACAATAAAGTTATAAAACTTACTCTTACCTTGTTTGTTGTAAATGTGTGGTATATTCCTATTGTCCTTCACACTTCTCTATAATTCCTTCAGTTATTTAGGTCCCAAATGATACTAACATATTTTATAAGTATATTTTCAAAGCATTCTTTAGTCTTTAAAGAAATATATTGAAACTATCTTCAATGTCTCTTAAAACTCAAACATGACTTTTAAAGAACTGGTGCCTATGGTCAAAATGATACACTTACTGCGTCTCAATGTCTATAAATAAGCTATGGTTGCTTAAAAAGGCCCATAAAATAAAAGTTTGGTTGTTATTAGTTATCTTATTTCTTAATTAAAGATTATGCTTGTTAGGAATGGAACCTAACTATTTACTGATTTAAGTAATTTTCAAATAGTATCTTATGATAATATATTTTTATACTAGAATTTTTAGTTGCCTTTCGTATTCTTTTTACTTTTATTCCATCTTTTCCTGCTGAATTATAATCATGTGTTCTATTCTGGATGAAATACTCTCATTTTCCTCTAAAATTCAGCTGGTAAACAAAAGCATGTAAGACTATACATAAGAGGGAAGCATCATCTCTTTCATCTGTGACTTTTCTTTTAAAGTTATCCTTGGCTTTACTAAACTGTGGGTTGTTGTGGCTGTTATTGTCTCGCTAAACATAGACCCTAATTTAGATAATCATAGGATAAAACCCAAACTGACGTACGGTTTCAAATAAAATACTGATACCCCTTCATATAGATCAGGGTGGCAGAGACACACTGCATTTAACATTCCACCAGGCATCTCAGTGCTAGACTCTATTATTTCAGATGTCAGTGTAAACAGAGCCAGAGAAAAGCAAATCAGGAGGAGAAAAACAAAAACTTCTGCTTTTGTATTCCCTTTAACAAAAATGCCTTGGCGGGTGGTGTGTGTTGTGTTGGGGGGGGTGTTGAGGGGGTGGATCCTTTATTAAATGCATCAGTGTAATCAAGAATGTGTGACATGTATTTCATCTAAGAGAATCAGGCTGTAAAATTTAGCATTCTTTATTCCAACCCATCAGGTTTGATTCAATTCACAGTTATTGAATATTTTCTTCAGAGAAAAGGTTTGTGTAAATGATTATAATAAAGTGTGCTGTATACTAGGCCTCATTTTTGCTTCCGTGACAGAGAACAAAAGAAAATGGCAAAAGAATCTAACACATCATGAGCTCGAAGCAATGTTTTTCAGATGGAAAAATACCTCGATGACTGCCCGTGTTTCCTGATAATGCCACGATGCCAAACCACATAACAATTAGGGGTAAACAGTCATAGCAATAGTCTACATAGGCTTCACTGTTGCTATTATATACGCAGCATTTCCATAGTAAGTTTACACTGAAGGACCGAACATGAAGGCACTGGGTGTAATTCCAAGTAAGCCACTGACCAATCAGTCAAAAACCAGCCTTTATCTTTCTACCAAATAGGCTTTTCTGGCTCACTAGTTACTGAGCCTCTAGGTACTCTGATATTGAGTATTAGCAATCACTACATGCTCACAGTGGCCTTGGGAGATACACAAATGTGAATTCAAAGAAATTCAACACAGCATTATAAAGCGTAGGTGCTCTAAAATACAAATGCACAGCGGATGGTGGAGAGGCCCCGTCCAGAACCTGTTTGCCTGCTGGAGCACCATTTCAGCTGCTCTGAGAGCTGGCTGTCAGCACGTCACAGCTGCCACTTCCTTGGAAAACTGCCCTTCCCCAAAGATGGACTGGAATAGGGGACAAAAGCCTGCCCCCTGGCTTCAAGGATGGACTAACTTTGGTGCCATTTATACTCCTGAGAGTCTCCCTGCAATCACAGTGCAGTAAGACTCCAGTAGAGACGCTATCCTTGCTCATCCTTTTTCTTTAGCTCTTTCTTGCTTTTCTCACTCTTGTGAACCTAGGGTTACTTTCCAAATAAATCACATTCAATAGTTCATGTCCTGCTTTCAAGAAACACTCACTTAGGATATACAGGTATCATTAAAACTATAGCTTTGTTTCAGTTCAGTTCAGTTCACTCACTCAGTCGTGTCCGACTCTTTGTAACCCCATGAATCACAGCACACCAGGCCTCCCTGTCCATCAGCAATTCCTGGAGTTCACTCAGACTCGCGTCCATCGAGTCAGTGATGCCATCCAGCCATCTCATCCTCTGTCGTCCCCTTCTCCTCCTGCCCCCAATCCCTCCCAGCATCAGAGTCTTTTCCAATGAGTCAACTCTTCGCATCAGGTGGCCAATGTACTGGAGTTTCAGCTTTAGCATCATTCCTTCCAGAGAAATCCCAGGGCTGATCTCCTTCCGAATGGACTGGTTGGATCTCCTTGCAGTCCAAGGGACTCTCAAGAGTCTTCTCCAACACCACGGTTCAAAAGCATCAATTCTTTGGCGCTCAGCCTTCTTCACAGTCCAACTCTCACATCCATACATGACCACTGGAAAAACCATAGCCTTGACTAGATGGACCTTAGTCGACAAAGTAATGTCTCTGCTTTTGAATATGCTATCTAGGTTGGTCATAACTTTTCTTCCAAGGAGTAAGCATCTTTTAATTTCATGGCTGCAGTCACCATCTGCAGTGATTTTGGAGCCCCCAAAAATAAAGTCTGACACTGTTATAGAAGGAAAAAAAGCAAACTGAAGAGATTGTATAAAGGAAGAATGGAACGAGATTTCTATTATCAAGATTTTATTGGATGAAGTTACAACATTGAGCATAATCCACAATTTCAACTAACTACTTATTTTCTATGGGTTTGAGAATCCATTTCTTCATCTTTAAAATGGAAATTATCTCTCACAATCCAGTTTATAGCTGCAGTGTTGTATTTACACATGGAAGAGTTGGGAAAAAGTGTTATTTTTCCTTTCCTCTGTAAGTTAACTTTCTAACAGAAAAAACAAAGCATAAAATCAAAAAGAACTTTATGATAAGCAGGTCTGCCAGTTTGAGATTTTCTTCCTTTTTTCTTCTTCCAACATAGAAATACAGAAAAAAATCATTTTTGAAAATATAAATTAATCACAAAAATATAATAGTTGGTGTCTTAAACCAATATTTTACTCAAAACACTTTCATTAGGGCATTCCATGACTGTTCAAATTGAACATTTCAAACTCAGGAACCTTTGTTTCCTAGTGTCCTTCTCAATGACTGGCACATATTCAGTGCAAATAATTCAGTTCAGTCGGTCAGTCATGTCCAGCTCTTTGTGACCCCATGGACTGCAGCATGCCAGGCTTCCCCGTCCATCACCAGCTCCCAGAGCCTACTCAAACTCATGTCCATTGTGTCGGTGATGCCATCCAACCATCTCAGCCTCTGTCGTCTCCTTCTCCTGCCTTCAATCTTTCCCAGCATCAGGGTCTTCTCCAATGACTCTGTTCTTTGCATCAGCTGGCCAAAGTATTGGAGTTTCAGCTTCAACATCAGTCCTTCCAATGAATATTCAGGATTTATTTCCTTTAGGATGGACTGGTTGGATCTCCTTGCAGACCAAGGGACTCTCAAGAGTCTTCTCCAACACCACAGTTCAAAAGCATCAATTCTTCAGTGCTCAGCTTTCTCTATAGTCCAACTCTACATCCATATGTGACCACTGGAAAAATCATAGCTCTGACAAGACAAATTTTATCAGCAAAGTAATGTCTTTGTTTTTTAATATGCTGTCTAGTTTGGTCATAACTTTTCTTCCAAGGAGTAAGTGTCTTAATTTCATGGCTGCAATCACCATCTGCAGTGATTTTAGAGCTCAAAAAAATAAAGTCTCTCACTGTTTCTGTTGTTTCCCCATCTATTTGTCATAAAGTGATGAGACTGGATGCCATGATCTTAGTTTTCTGAATGTTGAGTTTTAAGCCAACTTTTTCACTCTCCTCTTTCACTTTCATCAAGAGGCTCTTTAGTTCTTCTTTGCTTTCTGCCGTAAGGATGGTGTCATCTGCATATCTGAGGTTATTGATATTTCTCCCTGCAATCTTGATTCCAGATTGTGCTTCATTCAGCCCAGCATTACCCATGATGTGCTCTGCATATCAGTTAAATAAGCAGGGTGACAATATACAGCCTTGACGTACTCCTCTTCCTATTTGGAACCAGTCTGTTGTTCCATGTCCAATTCCAACTGTTACTTCCTGACCTGCATACAGATTTCCCAGGAGGCAGGTCAGGTGGTCTTGTATTCCCATCTCTAAAAATTTTCCACATTTTGTTGTGATCTATACAGTCAAAGGCTTTGGGGTAATCAATTAGGCAAAAGTAGATGTCTTTCTGGAACTCTCTGGCATTTTTGATGATTGAATGGATGTTGGCAATTGGATCTCTGGTTCTTCTGCCTTTTCTAAATCCAGGTTGAACTCCTGGAATTTCACAGTTCATGTATTATTGAAGCCTGGCTTGGAGAATTCTGAGAATTACTTTGCTAACATATGAGATGAGTGCAATCATGGGGATAGTTTGGATATTCTTTGGCATTGCCTTTCTTTGGGACTGGAATGAAAACTGACCTTTTCCAGTTCTGTGGCCACTGCTGAGCTTTCCAGATTTGCTGGCATATTGAATACAGTACTTTCACAGGATCAACTTTTGGGATTTGAATTAGCTCAGCTTGAATTCCATCACCTCCACTAGCTTTGTTCTACTGATGCTTCCTAAGGCCCATGTGACTTCACATTCCAGAATGTCTGTCTCTAGTGTGTGATCACACTATAGTGGTTATCTGGCATAACCACTTTTTTTATTTTTTTTATAGTTCTTCTGTGTATTCTTGCCACCTCTTCTTAATATCTCTCCTTCTGTTAGGTCCATACCATTTCTGTCCTTTATTGTGCCCACCTTTGCATGAAATGGTCCCTTAGTATCTCCAATTTTTTTGAAGAGTCTTTCCCATTGTATTGTTTTCCTCTATTTCTTTGCATTGATCACTGAGGAAGGCTTTCTTATCTCTCCTTGCTGTTCTTTGGAACTCTGCATTCACATAGGTGTATCTCTTTTTGTTTCTTCTTTAGCTTCTCTTCTTTTCTCAGCTATTTGTATGGCCTCCTCAGACAACCATTTTGCCTTTTTGCATTTCTTTTTCTTGGGTATGGTCTTGATCACTGCCTCCTATGCAATGTCACAAACCTCTGTCCATAGTTCTTCAGGCACTCTGTCTATCAGATCTAATCCCTTGAATCTATTTGTCACTTCCACTGTATAACTGTAATGGTCTAGTGGTTTTCCCTACTTTCTTCAATTTAAGTCTGAATTTGGCAATAAGAAGTTCATGATCTGAGCATCAGTCAGCTCCTGGTCTTATTTTTGCTAACTATAAAGAGTTTCTCTATCTTCGGCTACAAAAAATATAATCAATCTGATTTCAGTATTGACCATCTGGTGATGTCCATATGTAGAGTCCAGCAGAGCTTATGAGATGAATAACATTACATCAATTTTTAAAGATTAGGAAAATGAGATTTCAAAAAATTAGGCAACATATTTACATCTCTACTAAGAGATGGACAAATGATTCCCTGTTGAACCAACAGATTTTTTTGGCACAGAATTAGCATAAAATACCTGTTGGTTCAACGGAGAGTCGATTCCCCCATCTCTTAGTAGAGATTAAATTTGTTACCCACTTTTTTAAAACCTCATTTTCCTAATCTTTAAAAATCAACGTAATATTATTCATCTCATAAGCTCTAATCTAATCTAGTAGCTAGTTAGTTGAAATAGTAGCATTATAGTCAAACTTAGATCCTATATATAAACCTATGGACAAGTGTTACTAATTATGAAATTATGGTCAGTTAAAAATACATTGTAAATAGCATATGTATAACTGTTATTGTTGCTATTATTATAACAATAATCATGGGCTGATCATCAGTAGACAGGTTTTAGGATTATAAAGACAAAAAAATTTTCTACAAATTCCCAAATAATAATCTATGGTAAATTGATGGCTATAAGAGGACAGTCAAGAGCCAGCATTAATGCCATCTCATCTGATTATCTAAGAAACTTAACATTCAACAGTAATAACTTGCTCCCAAGTAAAGAATTTGATTTAACCATACTAACATCATGTTCTTTTCAATGGAAATTTTACCTCATGTCTTTCATTCAAATAAAAAATTGTAATTATTACAAAGACACCTTTGTAAAAATGACAATTTCTTAAATATCTCTAAAGAGAACTGACATGAGAGAGACAAGTTTAGCACTTGAATATAAAAGACTGATCATTTTTAAACTATAAGGTGAATGTGTCATGCGTTCAGTTGTGTCTGACTCTTTGCAACCCCATGAATTATACCTTACTAGGCTCCACTTTCCATGGCATTTTCCAGCCAAGAATACTGGAGTGGATTACCATTTCCCCATCCAAGATAAGGTGTATAGTTGAAGTTAAAATATAGCACTGGCAAATAATAATAAAAACTGTAGTGAATGAATGAAATGAAGGAAGAAAAATAAAACAAACAACAAAATAAACCAGTCCCCAAACTACTGCCCCACCCCAATACAAACACAAACACCAGTACCTGAAGAGCTATGCCAGACCACTGAAAATAGAAGCTGTTAGTACTATTTCCATTGCAAGGTAATCAGACACAATTTTAGATATCCTTCATAAAACTTCTTGGCCATTTTAAAATGGACATTACACATCTACCCCTTTAGATGTCCTATTTCTATCTTGTACCGACTTGTCTTGTGTTGTTAGAAGAGGGAGTTTGCTATGATCAGAGTGTTCTCTTGGCCAAACTATGAGCCTTTGACCTGCTTCATTCTGTACTCCAAGGCCAAATTTGCCTATTACTCCAGGTATTTCTTGACTTCCTACTTTTGCATTCCAGTCCCCTATAATGAAAAGGACATCTTTTTGGGGTGTTAGTTCTAGAAGGTCTTATAGATCTTGACAGAACCATTCAACTTCAGCTTCTTCAGCATTACTGGTAGGGACATAGACTTGGATTATTGTGATATTAAATGGTTTGCCTTGGAAAGGAACAGAGATCATTCTCTCCTTTTTGAAATTTCATCCAAGTACTGCATTTCAGACTCTTTTGTTGACTATGATTGTTACTCCATTTCTTCTAAGGGATTCTTGCCCACAGTAGTAGATATAATAGTCATCTGAGTTAAATTCACCCATTCCAGTCCATTTTAGTTTACTGATTTTAAAATGTCAACTTTCACCCTTGTCATCTCCTGTTTGACCACTTCCAATTTACCTTGATTCATGGACCTAACATTCCAGGTTCCTATGCAACATTGCTCTTTACAAAATCAAAATTTGCATCTATCACCAGTCACATCCACAACTGGGTGTTGTTCTTGCTTTGGCTCCATCCGTTCATTCTTTTTGGAGTTATTTTCCCACTGATCTCCAGTAGGATATTGGGCACCTAATGACCTGGGGAGTTCATCTTTTAGTATACTATCTTTTTGCCTTTTTCTACTGTTCATGGGATTCTCAAGGCAAAAATACTGAAGTGGCTTGCCATTCCCTGCTCCAGGGGACTACATTTTGTCAGAATTCTCCACTATGACCCGTCTGTCTTGGGTGGTCTTACACAACATGGCTCTACACGTTGACATCACCAGATAGTCAAGACTGAAATCAAATTGATTCTATTCTTTGCAGCCAAAGATGGAGAAGCTCTATACAGTCAGCAAAAACAAGACTGGGAGCTGACTGTGGCTCAGATCATGAACTCCTTATTGCCATATTCAGATTTAAATTGAATAAAGTATGAAAAACCACTAGACCATTCAGGTATGACCTAAATCAAATCCCTTATGACTATACAGTGGAAGTGAGAAGCAGATTTAAGGGAGTAGATCTGATAGGCAGAGTGCCTGATGAACTATGGATGGAGGTTCATGACACTGTATAGGAGACAGGCAGCAAGACCATCCCCAAGAAAAGGAAATGAAAAAAGCAAAATGGCTGCCTGAGGAGGCCTTAAAAATAGCTGTGAAAAGAAAAGAAGCCAAAGGCAAAGGAGAAAAGGAAGATATACCCATCTGAATGCAGAGTTCCAAAGAATAGCAAGGAGAGATAAGAAAGCCTTCCTCGGTGATCAGTGCAAAGAAATAGAGGAAAACAATGCAATGGGAAAGACTAGATATCTCTTCAAAAAAATTAGAGATACCAAGAGACAATTTCATGCAAAGATGGGCACAGTAAAGGACAGAAATGGTAGGGACCTAACAAAAGGAGAGATATTAAGAAGAAGTGGCAAGAATACACAGAACTATACAAAAAAGATCTTCACCACCCAGCTGATCACAATGGTGTGATCACTCACCTAGAGCCAGATATCCTGGAAGGTGAAGTCACGTGGGCCTTAGGAAGCATCCTTAAGAACCAAGTCAGTGGAGGTGATGGAATTCCAGCTGAGCTATTTCAAATCCTAAAAGATAATGCTGTGAAAGTGCTGCACTCAGTATGTCAGCAAATATGGAAAACTCAGCAGGGCCACAGGATTGGAAAAGGCCAGTTTTCATTCCAATCCCAAAGAAAGGCAATGCCAGAGAATGCTCAAACTAACACACAATTGCACCCATCTCACATTCTAGTAAAGTGATGCTCAAAATTCTCCAAGCCAGGCTTCAATAATACATGAACAGTGAACTTCCAGATTTCAAGCTGGATTTAGAAAAAGCAGATAAATGAGAGATCCAATTGCCAACATCCACTAGATCATCAAAAAAGCAAGAGAGTTCCAGAAAAACATCTATTTCTGCTTTATTGACTATGCCCAAGATTTGACTGTGTGGATTACAATAAACTGTGGAAAATTCTGAAAGAGATGGGAATACCAGACCACCTGACCTGCCTCTTGAGAAATCTGTATGCAGGTCAGAAAGCAACAGTTAGAACTGGACATGGAACAACAGACTGGTTCCAAATAGGAAAAGGAGTACATCAAGGCTGTGTATTGTCACCCTGCTTATTTAACTGATTTGCAGAGCACATCAGGGGTAATGCTGGGCTGAATGAAGCACAAGCTGGAATCAAGATTGCTGGGAGAAATATCAATAACCTCAGATAAGCAGATGACACCACCCTTATGGCAGAAAGTGAAGAGGAGCTAAAAAGCCTCTTGATGAAAGTGAAAGAGGAGAGTGAAAAAGTTGGCTTAAAACTCAACATTCAGAAAACTAAGGTCATGGCATCCAGTCCCATCACTTCATGGCAAATAGATGGAGTAACAGTAGAAACAGTGACAGACTACTTTTTTGGGCTCCAAAATCACTGCAGATGGTGATTGCCGCCAAGGAATTAAAAGACACTTACTCCTTGGAAAGTTATGACCAATCTAGACAGTATATTAAAATGCAGAGACATTACTTTGCCAACAAAAATCCATCTAGTCAAGGCTATGGTTTTTCCAGTGGTCACATATGGATGTGGGAGTTGGAGTATAAAGAAAGCTGAGAGCCAAAGAATTGATGCTTTTGAACTGTGGTGTTGGAGAAGACTCTTGAGAGTCCCTTGGACTGCAAGGAGTTCCAACCAGACCATTCTAAAGGAGATCAGTCCTGAGTGTTCATTAGAAGCACTTATGTGGAAGCTGAAACTCCAACACTTTGGCCACCTGATGCGAAGAGCTGACTCATTGGAAAAGACCCTGATGCTGGGAAAGATTGAGGGTGGGAGGAGAAGGGGATGACAGGATGAGATGGTTGGATGGCATCACTGACTCAATGGACATGAATTTGAGTAAATTCCAGGAGCTGGTGACAGAGAGGACAGGGAGGGCTAGCATGCTGCAGTCCATGAGGTTGCAAAAAGTTGGACATGACTGAGCTACTGAACTGAACTGAACCAACTTATCTAAACCCCAAAGCCACAATCATACTCACCGTTTTAACCACCTAAAGATCTTCAGTTAGACACATTTTAATGTCATAATTTATTATATTGGAGTGTAATTATTTAAAAGAAATGTTCTGTATCTTGGTTAAAAAATAATTGTTAGGTTTCTTAATGAAAGTCAATATTCTTCATAAAATAATTTCCTTCTAGCTACTGTTATCCACAAAACCACCTTATTCTCCCAATGAACTAAAATTCCCTTTCGTCAAAGAACACTCTATGCATTCCATCACACCAAAAAAATATTTATGTACATACTATGATGAAAGGGAAAAAAAAATTGGCTTTATAATGAGATAGTTTCATATTCTTAAACATATAGCAATGTGATCTCTCTGAATCTCAGTTTCCTCAAAGTTCAATTCTGTGAACCCTACTAGGTTTCAAGGTCTGAATAATCCTTTATGGCTCGTGGACCATCTGAGCCTGAGGTTCTGAAAATAATGTAAAGATGAATACAAAATCAGTGTAGGCCATTGGACTTCCGAGATTCTACAGGCTGGAAACAGATAAATGTAGTCAGAAGCTAACACATGTTTTAAAGAATAAGCTAAACAGTTGAGGATGAAAACATAACAATGACAAAAATAGATACTACAGTGGACAATTACTCAGCTCAATGAAAGAATGAAATATCAATACACACAACGTCAGTGAATCTCAAATGCACTATGTCAAATGAAAGGAGCCACCCATATGGAAATACATGTGTTATGGGTCCATTTTATGACTAGGCAATGCAAATATGAGCAAAGGAGAAAAAAAAAAATCTATGTTTGCCAGGGATCAGCGGTTGGAGTAAGGAGATTGAAGGCGAAAGAAATCAAGTGGACATTTTGGAGTGACAGAAATGTTTTATATCCTGATTGTGATAGTAGTTAAATGTCTATATCTTTGTCATAACTCATGGAATTTTAATCACTAACATTGCTGAGTTTAATTACTTCAGTGATTAAAAACTTCAAATTAACACCAAAAATTTATTGTAGTTTTCTGGTTAGTAACATGGTCCCTAGCTTGAACAGTGATTTTCTCCTTTAGAGGGAGGGAAAGAAATGAATTATAGCTAGAATGTCCATAATTGCCCCTCAAAATCTGGGGAGGCCCATTTTGGTATTTTCCTCACCTGAGTACTGTATCTATTTCCATGATACATGGAGGGAGACTAGTCACAGAGTTATTGTAATAGGCAAATCAGAGATTATGAGGATCTGGTATAGGGCAGGGTTGATATGGAAAGAAACGTTTTCATTCAGAAAAAATATACTGAAGTAAAATTGAGAGAAAATTTTGTATTCTTGGGCAGAAGTGTGGTACAGTAAGAAGTGCGAGATAAATTGCTCATTTCTGCCTTCATCTACTTTGTAGGAAGTGATAATGTCTACCAAGTTGGAGGAGGGGAAAAAGAGAATTTGAAGAGTAAGACTGTTTTATTTTAGCTTTATTGAGGATTAAGCGGTTATGTGGAATTTTCCAGTAACAACTTCCATTTATCAGTCTGAATGTCACAGTAAAGGTCAAAGATAAGAACAGAAATTTCAGATTTTATGAGTAAGGTTTAATCTTCAGAGTGATGTAGAGAACATGTAGAGAGAAAAGAAGATGACAAAGATGGACCTCTGGGTTAGACCAATATAAACCAGGCAGAAAGAGAAAGTGGGCTCCATAAAGACAAAGAAGAAATTGTTAATGAGGTAAGAATGCATCAGGCGAAGGTGATATCCAGGGGATAGAGATTTTGACCGTATTAGGTGAAACTGGGCAAGATGGCAGAGTAGAAACATCCTGAGTTCATCTCCTCTCATGGACACACCAAAATTACAACTATTTCTAGAACACCTATAGATGAGAAAAACCAGAACCTACCAGAAAAAAATGTTCTACCACAAAAGATATAAAGAAGGAACCACAATGAAATGGGTAGGAGGGGCGGACTGGTGGTATAATCAAGACCTATGCCCATGGGTAATGTGTATGCTTTGTTGCTCAGTTGTGTCTGACTCTGTGGCCCTATAGAGTGTCGTCCATGGGTAAGCAACCCACAAACAGGAGAATAATGACAATTTCAGAGGTTCTCCTCAACCAGCAGGGGTCTAAGGCCAGCATGAGGTTTCCCAGACCAGAGTTCCTTCCAGGAAAGATCAGTTCCTAGAATTTTTGGCTTTGAAAGCCAGAAGGACTTTCTTTCAGGGGGTCCAGATGTTTTGTGGGCAATAGAGACTCTACTCTTAAATGGCACACACAAATCTCACATACTCCAGGTCCCAGGGTAGGGGCAGTAATTTGAAAGGAGCCTGGGTCAGACCTACCTGCTAATCATGGAAAGTCTGCTGCAGAGGCAGGAGACAATTGGAGCTCACCATTGAGGACAAAGACATTTTAGGAGCTTATTCTACCACGTGGACACTAGTGCTGGCAATCACCATTTTGGAATCCTCCCTCTAGCTTGATAATTAGCCTCAGGACCCAGTCCCACTCATGCCACTAGCCTGTGGGCACCAGTACAAGGATGCTTCAGGCCAAGCAAATAATGAGATGGAGGCATATCCCTACCCATTAGTAGACAGGCTTCCCTAAAATCCCCAAACTCACAGCTTACCCTGGAGATAGCCCCACCCACTGAAGCACCAGGATCAGGTCTCACATGCCAGTTTAACAGGCACTAGATCTGGGACCCCCAGGGCCCTGCAACCAGAGAACAGGGGACCCAGCTCCATCCATCAATGGGTAGAGATCAGTACTAGCTTCTCTGACCCAACTCACAAGTGACTTGCTCTAGCTTTAGGACCAGCCTTACCCACAAATAAGCAGATACCAGCCCCAGAAAAGACTCTTAGTTTATAAACTTTTACCCAGACTTATAAAACAAAAAAGGGACCAAATCAATAAAATCAAAAGTGAAAAAAGGAAGTTACAACTGAACACGGAAATACTGAGGATCCTAAGACATTATTACAAATAACTGTACATCAATATAATTGACAACCTAGAAGAAATGGACAATTTCCCAACAATGTACAGTCTCCAAAGATTGAACCAGGTAGGAATAAAAATATGAACAGATCAATTACCAATAATGAAACTGAATAATTTAAATTAAAAAAAAAAACTCCCAACTAACAAAAGTCCAAGACCAGATGGCTTCACAGATGAATCCTATCAAACATTTAGAGAAGAGTTAACACCTATCTTCTCAAACTATCCCAAAAAAATTTCAGAGGAAGCAATGCTTTCAAACTCATTCCATGATGCCAGCATCACCCTGATACAAAATCAGACAAATATAAGAAAAGAAAATTAAAGGAAAATATCACTGATAAACACACTTGCAAAAATCCTCAACAAAGTATTATTAACCCAAACTGAGCAACACTTTAAAAATAAGTCATACACCATGATCAAGTAGAATTTATCCCAGGAATGCAAGTATGGCTTAGCATACGCACGCACACACACACACACACACACACACACACACACACATCAATGAATGTGATACACTTCATTAACAATTTGAAGAATAAAAACCATATGATCATCTCAATAGATGCAGAAAAACCTTCTGACAAAACTCAAGATCCATTTATGATAAAATCTTTCCAAAAAGCAGGTATAAAGTGCACACACCCCAACATAATAAAGGTCATATATGATAACCCAACAGCTAAAATCATACTCAACAGTGAAAAGCTGAAAGAATTTTCTCCAAGAACAGAAATAAGACAAGGAGCATCACTCTTGCCAATTTTATTCAACATAGTATTCAAAGTGCTAGCCACAACATTCAGACAAGAAAAAAGGAATCCAAGTTGCAAAGGAAGAAATAAAACTGGTACTGTTACAGACAAAATATATTATACATATGAAATCCTGAACATGCCACCAGAAAACTACTGTTTCATTAATGAATTCAGTAAATTTGCAAGATACAAAGTTAATATAGAGTAGTATGTTGCATTTCTCTATACAAAGAGAAATTAAGGAAACAACTCCATTTATAACTGTATCAAAAAAATAAAATACTTAGGTATAAACCTTGCTTAAATGGTAAAAAATCTATATGCCTAAAAGTAGGAGACACTGATGAAATAAATTGAATACAACACAAATAGATGGAAATACATTGTAGTCACGAACTGGAACACTTAATATTGTTATAGTGACCATACTATCCAACACAATCTGTATATTCAATACAATCAATCCTTAATCAAAATACCAACGACATCTTTCACAGAACTGGAACAAATAATTTAAAAATTTTTATGAAAATACAGAAGACTCTGAATAGCCAAAATAATCTTGAGGGCTGGAGGTATCACACTCCCTGACTTCAGTCTATGTGACAAAGCTACAGGAATCAAAACAGTATTGTACTGGCACAAAAACAGAGATACATAGATCACAGGACAGAAAAGAGAGCTCAGAAATAAACCCATGTACTTAAGGTCAGTTAGTATACAACAAAGAAGGCAAGAATAGACAGTGGAGTAAAGACAGTCTCTTCATAAGTGGTACTGGGAAAACTGGACAGCTACATGTAAAAAAAGTGGTTTTTTCCCCCCTCACTCCAGGTACAAAAATAGACTCAACATGGATTAAAGGCCTAAATTTAAGACCAGAAACCATAAAACTCCTAGAAGACAACATATTCATAACAGTCTGACATAAATAATAGCAACATTTTTTCACTGTTTCCTAAGGCAAATGGGGAAAAAAAGCAAAAAAAAAGCAAATAAGCAAACTAAACAGACATGATTAAACTGAAAAGTTTTGGCACAGTAAAGGAAACCACTGACAAAACACAAGATAATCTATTGAACAGGAAAAAATGTTTGCAAATCATAGACCAGTAAGGAGCTAATATCTAAAATATAGAGAGCTCATACAACTTTTCATACATGAAACATATGAAAAGGCCAAACAAAGGATACTGAAAGATGAACTCCCCAGGTCAGTAGGTGCCCAATATGCTACTGGAGATCACTGCAGAAGTGACTCCAGAAAGAATAGAGAGATGGAGCCAATGCAAAACCAACACCCACTGTGGATGTGACAGGTGATAGAAGTCAAGTCTGATGCTGTAAAGAGCAGTGCTGCAGAGGAACATGGAATGTTGGTCCATGAATCAAGGCAAATTGAAAATGGTCAAACAGAAGATGGCAAGAGTGAACACTGACATTTTAGGAATCAGCAAACTAAACTAGGCTGGAATGGGTCAATTTAACTCAGATGACCATTATATCTACTACTGTGGGCAAGAATCCCTTAGAAATGGAGTGGCCATTGTCAACAAGAAAGTCTGAAATGCAGTAGTTGGATGTAATCTCAGAATGGTCACTGTTCATTTCCAAGGCAAACCATTCAATATCACGGTAATCCAAGACTATGCCCCAAACAGTAATGCTGAAGAAGCTGAAGTTGAATGGTTCTGTGAAGACCTACAAAACCTTCTAGAACCAACACCCAAAAAAGATGTCCTTTTCATTATAGGGGACTGGAATGCAAAAGTAGGAAGCCAAGAGACACCTGGAGTAACAGGCAAATTTGGGCTTGGAGTACAGAATAAAGCAGGGAAAAGGCTCATAGAGTTTTGCCAAGAAAATGCACTGGTCATAGCAAACACTCTCTTCCAACAACAAAAGAGAAGACTCTACACATGGACATCACCAGATTGTCAACTCCGAAATCAGATTGAGTCTATTCTTTGCAGCCAAAGATGAAGAAGCTCTATACAGTCAGCAAAAACAAGGCTGGGAGTTGACTGTGGCTCAGATCATGAGCTCCTTATTGCCAAATTCAGATTTAAATTGAAGAAAGTAGGGAAAACCACTAGACCATTCAGGTATGACCTAAATCAAACCCCTTACGACTATTCAGTGGAAGTGAGAAATAGATTCAAGAGATTAGATCTGATAGAGTGCCTGAATAACTATGGACAGAGGTTCACAACATTGTACTGAAGTTAGTGATCAAGACAATCCCCCAGAAAAAGAAATGCAAAAAGGCAAAATGGTTGTCTGAAGAGGACTTACAAATAGCTGAGAAGAGAAGAGAAGCTAAAGGAGTAAAGGAAAGATATACCCATTTGAATGCCGAGTTCCAAAGAACAGCAAGGAGAGATAAGAAAGCCTTCCTCAATGATCAGTGAAAAGAAATAGAGGAAACAATAGAATGGGAAAAACTAGAGATCTCAAGAAAATTAGAGATACCAAGGGAACATTTCATGCAAAGATGGTGTGGACCTAACAGAAGCAGAAGATGTTAAGAGGTGGCAAGAATACATTCAAGAACTATACAAAAAAGATCTTCATGACCCAGATGATCATGATGGGGTGATCACTCACCTAGAGCCAGACATCCAGGAATGCGAAGTCAAGTGTGCCTTAGGAAGCATCACTATGAACAAAGCTAGTGGAGGTGATGGAAATTCCAGCTGAGCTATTTCAAATTCTAAAAGATGATGCCGTTACAGTGCTGCACTTAATATGCCAGCAAACTTGGAAAACTTAGCAGTGGCCACAGGACAGGAAAATGTTACTTTTCATTCCAATCCCAAAGAAAGGCAATGCCAAAGAATGCTCAAACTACTGCACAATTGCACTAATCTCACACACAGAGGAACCAGAAGTCAAATTGCAACATCCATTGGATCATTGAAAAAGCAAGAGAGTCCCAGAAAAACATCTGTTTCTGCCTTATTGACTTCGAAAGCTTTTGACTGTGTGGATCACAATGAACTGTGGGAAATTCTTCAAGAGAGGTGAACACCAGAGCACCTTACTTGCCTCCTGAGAAATCTGTATGCAGGTCAAGAAGGAACAGTTACAACTAGACATGGAACCGCAGACTTGTCCCAAATTGGGAAAGGAGTATGTCGAGGCTGTATACTGTCACCCTACTTATTTAATTTATATGCAGAGTACATCATGGGAAATGCCAGGCTGGAGGAAGCACAAGCAGGAATCAAGATTGCTGGGAGAAATATCAATAATCTCAGATGATACCATACTTATGGCAGAAAGTAAAGAACTAAAGAGCCTCTTAATGAAAGTGAAAACTCAACATTCAGAAAACTAACATCATGGCATCCAGTCCCATCACTTCATGGCAAACAGACAGGGAAACAATGGAAACAGAGACAGATTTTTTTTTTTTCCCTCCAAAATCACTGCAGATGGTGACTGCAGCCATGAAATTAAAAGACACTTACTCCTTGGAAGAAAAGTTATAATCAACCCAGACAGCATATTAAAAGTGAGAGATTACTTTGCTAACAAAAGTCCATCTAGTCAAAGCTATTGTTTATCTATTAGTCATGTATGGATATGAGAGTTGGACTATAAATAAAACTGAGCACCAAAGAATTGATGCTTTTTAATTGTGGTATTGGAGAAGACTCTTGAGAGTTCCTTGGACAGCAAGGAGATCCAACTAGTCCATCCTAAAGGAGATCAGTCCTGAATATTAATTGGAAGGACTGATGCTGAAGCTGAAACTCCAATACTCTGGCCAGCTGATGTGAAGAACTGACTCATTGGAAAAGACCCTGATGCTGGGAAAGACTGAAGGCAGTAGAAGTGGATAACAGGATCAGATGGTTGGATGGCATCACTGACTCAATGGACATGTGTTTGAGTAGACTCTGGGAGTTGGTGATAGACAGGGAAGCCTGGTGTGCTGCAGTCCATGGAGTTGCACAGAGTTGGACACAGCTGAGTGACTGAACTACTATACTACTACTACATACAACTCAGTATGCAAAAAAAAAAAAAAACAGATTAAGAAGTGGGCAGATGACCTGAATAGATATTTTTCCAAAAAATACATACAGGTACCCAATATGCATATCAAAAGATGCTAAATATCACTAATCAGAAAATGCAAATCAAAACTACAATGAGATACCACCTCACACCTGTCACAATGTCTATCATCAAAAATAACACAAATAACAAATATTGGTGAGGACGTGGAATAAAGAAAATCCTTGTACACTGCTGGTGGGAATATACATCCATGTTGACTTTTCCTCAAAAACCTAAAAATAGAACTATCATATTACCCAGAAATTCTAATCCTGGATATCTATCTGAATTAAATGAAATCATTAATCTGAAAAAATACATACATCCCTGGGTGCACAGCAGCATTATTTAAAATTGCAAAGGTAAGGAAACATGATAAGTGTCCATCAACAGATGAATGGGACTTCCCTGGTTGGCGTAATGAATGGAAATCCACCTTCCAGTGCAGGAGACACGATTCCTAGTGCAGGAAGATTCCACATGTTGTGGAGCAACTAAGCTTGTGTACCACAACTATTGAGCCTGTGCTCTTGGGCCTGAAAGCTGCAACCACTGAGCCTGTGTGCCACAACTACTAAGACCTGCATGCCTAGAGATTGGGCTCCACAACGAGGGAAGCTACCACAATGAGAAATCCATGCAATGCAATGCAGAGTAGCCCTTGTCCATTGCAACTAGAGAAAGCCCATGCAAAGCAACAAAGATCGAGTGCAGCCAAAAATAAATAATAAAATTTAAATAATTATAAAGCTAAAAATAATAAATGGATTAAAAAGTTGTGGTATATACATGGAATATTATTCAGCCATAAAAAGAATGTAATTTTGCTATTTGCAACAAAATGAATGGAACTGGAGAGGGTTATACTTAGTAAATCAGAGAAAGACAAATACTCTATTTTAGAACATATATGTGGAATCTAAAAAACAAAATAAACTGATGATTATACCAAAAAAGAAACAGCCTCACAATAGAGAACAAACTGATCAGAGGGGAGAGAGACAGTGTAAGGGACAAGATAGGGA
>SJYQ01001423.1:300597-318070 GCA_006410935.1 Redunca redunca
AAAGGTCTGTCTAGTCAAGGCTATGGTTTTTCCAGTGGTCATGTATGGATGTGAGAACTGGACTGTAAAGAAAGCTGAGCACCAAAGAATTGATGCTTCTGAACTGTGGTATTGGAGAAAACTCTTGAGAGTCCCTTGGACTACAAGAAGATCCAACCAGTCCATCCTAAATGAAATCAGTCCTGAATGTTTATTGGAAGGACTGATGTTGAAGCTGAAACTCCAATACTTTGGCCACCTGATGTGAAGAGCTGACTCATTTGAAAAGATCTTGATGCTTGGAAAGATTGAGGGCAGGAGGAGAAGGGAATGACACAGGATGAGATGGTTGGATGGCATGACCAACTCAATGGACATGGGTTTGAGTGGACTCAGGCTGTTGTTGATGGACAGGGAGGCCTGGCGTGCTGCGGTTCATGGGGTCGCAAGGAGTTGGACATGACTGAGCAACAGAACTGACTGAGAGACCCAGAACAGACTCCATCAGGAGTGAAAAGTATTGGGCAATTGTAGTTTGACAGAGAGGCTGCTAGTTTGATAGTTAAGAGAGTAATCGAAAGTCCAATTATAACTGTAGACTACCTGCTACCAGGAAAAATTGGGGTAAGTTTGTAGGCAGAGGTTAAAAAGGCTGGAAAGTTGACATGGGTGCCTCTTAAAAGACACTAAAGTTGAAGATAAATGAATCTACATAGATACCCAGAAGTTATGAAAGGATGTGAAAGAAAGCAATCCAAAATTGATAACTGAATATAATAATGTCAGAACAACTAGTTCTTCATGGTGTGGCTTCCTTTCCTGAACACCATGAGTTAATGCTCTTACATACCCCAAAAGAGAGTCATCTGAGATCTCTAAGCCATCTCACTAATGAAGACCAGAGCATCAAATGTTAATTACTGCATCAAAATGTAGAATTGAGCTCTGGTTTTCACTCTTTTGTTTCTGGTAAATTCTACACAAGACACGTACCCACTTTATGTTAAAATGTTATCTCTGATGAGGATACGAGGATAATAAAAGACAAGGCACTTTTAAAAAAGAAACTGACACAAAGACACCTAAAAAGTTCAAGTCCATTTATCTTCATAAATTGCCATGGATTTAAGTTCAGTGAGTAAGAAACAGAATCAATTATTTCAAGTACTGTCCCTATTATAAGCACATTACATTTTTGGCCATTTATCACATGCTAACTGAGACACCAGTATTTTTCTCCCTGATTTCAGCATGTTACAGTTTATTATCTACAAAGCAGAAAGACCCTTTTAGAAGTAAATAAGATCATGTGGGAGCTTGGCTCAAAATCATTCTGGAACTTTCCATCACAATTATAATGAAATATGAACAATTTATTAAAGCCTAAACAGATCCTCCATTGTATGACTCTTGCCTACTTCTACCATGAGGCATCTCAATCTACTTTCTTTCCTTGTGCATTTATTTCTGTCTTAGAATCTGGACCCTATTGGTCCTTCAGCCTCAAAAGCTCTTCCCCAGATGCAGATGTGGTTTGAGATTTTCAGAGAGGCTTTCTCTGACCACATCATTTCAAATAACTTCCATCCCTATTCCTGCTTCCACGGTCACTCTCTAAACCACTGCCCTGGTTTTATTTTTCTTCATAGCACTTATCTCCACCAGAACTTGTGTTTTATCTGTTAATTTCTTTCTTCCTCACTAAGATCTGTATGAACAGGAAAGCTGTTATATCTACTGCCTTCTTCTAGAGGCATAAAAGATTGCTTAAAAAATAAAAGTATTACATATATGTTTGTGTGTGTATAGCATGTTGAATTATATATGTGTGTGTATACACACATACACACACACAGAATTAATGAGTGATGCATGACCTGATCCAGTTCAAGGAAGGAGAGATGGAGGACACCAGCCAGATACTACAACCTCTATATGAGCTAATTTCAGAGCACTAAAGGCAAACCATTCAGTATCACAGTAAACCAAGTCCAAATCCAGTAATCCAACCAGTAATGCTGAAGAAGCTGAAGTTGAATGGTTCTATGAAGACCTACAAGACCATTTAGAACTAACACCCAAAAGATGTCCTTTTCATTATACGGGACTGGAATGCAAAAGTAGAAAGTCAAAAAACACCTGGAATAACAGGCAAATTTGGCCTTGGAATGCAGGATGAAGCAGGGCAAAGACTAATAGAGTTTTGCCAAGAAAATGCACTGGTCATAGCAAACACCTTCTTCCAACAACACGAGAAGACTCTACACATGGACATCACCAGATGGTCACCACCGAAATCAGACTGATTATATTCTTTGTAGCCAAAGATGGAGAAGCTCTATACAGTCAACAAAAACAAGACCAGGAGCTGACTGTGGCTCAGATCATGAACTCCTTATTGCCAAATTCAGACTTAAATTGAAGAAAGTAGGGAAAACCACTAGACCATTCAGGTATGACCTAAATCAAATCCCTTATGATTATACAGTGGCAGTGAGAAATAGATTTAAGGGGCTAGATCTGATAGAGTGCCTGATGAACTATGGAATGAGGTTTGTGACACAGGAGACAGGGATCACAACCATCCCCATGGAAAAGAAATGCAAAAAAGCAAAATGGCTGTCTGGGGAGGCCTTACAAATAGCTGTGAAAAGAAGAGAGGAGAAAAGCAAAGGAGAAAAGGAAAGATACAAGCATCTGAATGCAGAGTTCCAGAGAATAGCAAGAAGAGATAAGAAAGCCTTCCTCAGCAATCAATGCAAAGAAATAGAGGAAAAGAACAGAATGGGAAAGACTAGAGATCTCTTCAAGAAAATTAGAGATACCAAGGGAACATTTCATGCAAAGATGGGCTCAATAAAGGACAGAAATGGTATGGACCTCACAGAAGCAGAAGATATGAAGAGGTGTCAAGAATACATAGAAGAACTGTACAAAAAAGATCTTCACAACCCAGATAATCACGATGGTGTGATCATTAATCTAGAGCCAGACATCCTGGAATGTGAAGTCAAGTGGGCCTTGGAAAGCATTGCTACGAGCAAAGCTAGAGGAGATGATGGAATTCCTATTAAGCTATTTCAAATCCTGAAAGATGATGCTGTGAAAGTGCTGCACTCAATATGCCAGCAAATGTGGAAAACTCAGCAGTGGTCACAGGACTGGAAAAGGTCAGTTTTCATTCCAATCNGCCAACAAAGGTCCACCTAGTCAAGGCTATGGTTTTTCCTGTGGTCATGTATGGATGTGAGAGTTGGACTGTGAAGACAGCTGAGTGCCAAAGAATTGATGCTTTTGAACTGTGGTGTTGGAGAAGACTCTTGAGAGTTCCTTCGACTGCAAGGAGATCCAACCAGTCCATTCTGAAGGAGATCATTCCTGGGATTTCTTTGGAAGGAATGATGCTAAAGCTGAAACTCCAGTACTTTGGCCACCTCATGCAAAGAGTTGACTCATTGGAAAAGACTCTGATGCTGGGAGGGATTGGGGGCAGGAGGAGAAGGGGACAGCAGAGGATGAGATGGCTGGATGGCATCACTGACTCGATGGATGTGAGTCTGAGTGAACTCCGGGAGTTGGTGATGGACAGGGAGACCTGGCATGCTGCGATTCATGGAGTCGCAAAGAGTCGGACACGACTGAGCGACTGAACTGAAAGGGAAGCAAGTCTGAAAGTGAGCCTTGTGGTTGTTACCAAGCTTGGAATCATGACTTCATTCCAATTCCTAGATAGATGTTGGAGCTGAAGCTACTTGGTTTGACATACTTGCTTTATAGTTCGTGGTTCCTAATGCCAAGGGGTGGGCTTGGGCCTCCAAGCTGTCAGGGTGAGCTGGGTGTTTGAGTAAGGGGAAAGATAAATAAATTGCTGAGATTCACTGTGAGAAAATGCTAAGGGCAGAAGCAGATGAGCAAGGAGAAGCCTTTGTTAAAGAAGTAGATTCTTGTCCATTTTCTCGGCATTATCCCTTCTCATTAGTATTCTAGAGGTTTTCAGAACTTCATTAATGACAAAGAAGCCCTCCCAACAATTCTGTCATTCCTTTAGAGTAAAAGCACATCCAAAGAAAAATAGACTATTCTGTTCTGGAAATAGTTGAGCTACACAATAAACTTGTGAAACCATAGGCTGGGGCTACACAATGGACCCACTCAGCTGAAGGGAAGTATAGTCTCTTTATTCAAATTAACAGGGGAAATGATTGAAGATTTACATTACTCAGAACACATACAGTAGATGTTTCAGCCTACATTTATTCCCAGTTTTTAGTTTTTGTTTTTTCCTAATCTCAAGAAGTTACTAATAATTGCTTATCATACAAAAGTACAATTTCCATCTTTAAGACATAGTATTAGTTGCAAGACTATTGGAAATGATCCACAGTAGGGAGGCACTATCATATGCAAAGTCAGCTTAAAAATAAGTTAGAAACCTGCTTGCAAATCATATTCGACTACAAGCTGCATCATAAAACTACTCAAGCCTGACTCATGCAAGTACATAAGCCTTAATGAAGGCAGTGAAGCTTAAGACGGTTTTTCTTCCTCCCTTGTCAAAATCATTATTTTTAAATCTGATTCTGTCCATAAACATTGACAAAATAAAAATGTAGTTTACTCTTTGCTCTAGGTATTACTTCTATACAGAAAACAACTTAAGAGATACAAGGTCCCGTGGTGATGAGACAATTGTTTACCACAAATCACAGAAAATTAAAACATAAATATAGGCATTAAAAAAAGAAGAAGAACAGAGGGAAGGTTAAAGGAAAGAAGGGAAAAATAATAGTGTAGTATTATGGGCTAAACGGGCTTCCCTGGTAGCTCAGACAGCAAAGAGTCTGACTGCAGTGCTGGAGACCCAGGTTCAATCCCTGAGTCGGGAAGATACCCTGGAGAAGGAAATGGCAACCCACTCCAGTATTCTTGCCTGGAGAATCCCATGGATGGATTTTGTAACCTGACAGGCTACAGTCCATGGGGTAGGAAAGAGTTGGACCTGACTGAGTGGCTTCACTTAACTTCATTGGCTAAATAAAAATTCCATGGGCTCTGCCATCTTACTTTGCTAAGAACATTTTTAGAAATGTAAAATTCCTAGGAATTTCTCATAGTTTAGAAACATGGATGCAGAATTTACTGTGAGGAAATTGTAAGAAAGTAGAACTAGGAAACAGTGGATTTGCAGAGGACTAGAAGGAATGTCAGAGAAGGCAATGGTACCCCACTCCAGAACTCTTGCCTGGAAAATCCCATGGATGGAGGAGCCTGGTAGGCTGCAGTCCATGGGGTCGCTGAGTCGGACACGACTGAGCGACTTCACTTTCACGCATTAGAGAAGGAAATGGCAACCCACTCCAGTGTTCTTGCCTGGAGAATCCCAGAGACAGGGGAGCCTGATGGGCTGCCACCTATGGGGTCGCACAGAGTCGGACACGACTGAAGCGACTTAGCAGCAGCAGCAGCAGGAGGAATGTAGAGACACCATTTTACTTATCCCCAGCTTCCCCAACATCACTTTACAGACCTTTTCAAAGATTAGTTTTGTTTCATGTCTCTCTTTTTGGTTAGTTCTCTATATTTTATCTTTATTTTAAACATATCATTTATTATTTTTATTATTTCTTTTTACTTCTAAACACCAGTGAAATTTTTCCAGTTTCTGATATTGAATTTTTGTTTTACTTGTTAACAGAAAAAGATGTTTAAAACTAAGAAGTTCCCTCTGAGCACTGCCTCAGCTTTGTCTCTCGAATTTTGACAAATATTGGCTTAGGTATTAAGTTAAATATTTTTGTAGTAACTAAAACTTTCAATTGCAAAGATTCCCAGCATCTCCACTTAAAATTTCATTTTTTTTTTAATCTATCCCTTTCTGAGAAATGTATGTTGAAAGCTTCAGCCTTCATTGTTAGTTTACACTTATGTTTTGGCAATTCTGCTAGTTGCTTTATATAATATGTTCATAGTGTTTGTATATCCTGGTAATTTTTTTTTCTCTTTAGATTGTATAACATGTTTTGGGGGAGCAGGATAGAATATAAAATGGTAAAAAAAAAAAAAGCATGGAGATTTGAAGCTATACACCACAGTTAAATCCTAGTTCTATAACCAACTTTTAATGAATACAATTTTATGAGAGTAATTGATGTGGGGTTTTTTGCCCAGTTAATATGATTAATTTTGCATATAATAAGGTGCTTTGTGATAATGGCAATTTATTTAACTTCTGGATTTCTATGTTTTATACATGTAAAATGGAACATAAATGTGGCAAAAATTAAATGAGGTATCAAAGGTATCAGTTTTACCATGGTGGTTATTAAGTACTATTATTTCTATTCATGTAATCTATTCACCTCAAACACTATGACCCACTGTGCGACTTACAATTTATTTTTCAAACTCATTTGGATAGAAACTTCTCTCCCCCAGGCTAACAGCCCATCTTTCTTTTGAAATATATGCCTTGACCATGCTTTTATAATAATTATGTGACTGTGTTTATGCTCCTTGCTCTCCTTGAGAGACTAGAAGATCTACAAGGAAAAATCCTATTTCTTCCTCATATAAATTTTTATCTCTAAAGCCTAGCAAAATATTTGCAGCAAATTCTCTCAGTGGCATACATTTTTTAGAATCAATGAATAATCAGTATGATTAATCTAGAATAGAATTATCCAAGAACTTTCTCCAGTAATGGAAATGTTCTATGCTGTGCTGCTCAATAAGATAGTCAGTTTAAGTCTACTCAGAATTGAAATGTGGTTAGTGATGGATTTTACTTATTTTTAATTAATTTCCACTTAAATCACCATATGTGGCTAGAGGCTGCTTTATTAAACAGCTTAAGTTTTCAAAATTTATGGTGCAAATTGTGTAGGTTAGTCAACTTTCCAACAGCATCTCATCACGGGGTAAAACTCAAAGTCTTTACAATAACCTCCAAGGATCTATGCAATACAGCCTTCCATCCATAATTCCAGTCTGACTCCACTCCCTGCTTCCTACACCGCAGCCTTATTGGCCTCTTGTTGGCACACTCTCACTCCCAATATCTTCCAATAGTTGCTACTTTGCTCAAAAAGGCTTCTGTCAGACATGTCTATGGTTCCCTCCCTCAATTCCTTCAGCTCTGTTTTAGGTGACAGTTTATATAATATATAAAACACTCTGTGGCAATTCTATCAAAAATTTCATCTTCTCCCTATAAGCTATCTGTCTTTCCTGTTTATTTTTTTCTCCAAAGTATATATCAGAGAGTGAAATGTCCTACTTACCTTGTTCACTGTCTGTGACCAACTATTAGAATTATGCTCCAGAGAGCAGAGACCATTTTTGTGTTTTATTCATCACTATATACCCAGCTACTATTATAGAATACTGCTTTACAAGGGAGGGTTCAATTAACCCTTGCTGAATGAATAGGCATACTGACGAGATCATGAAGAATTTTTAGAATCAGACAGAAAACGGTACCTTAATACTGCTTGCACCTTGAGTAAGTCCAAATTTGCTGTCCAAATTCAATGAGCTTGTATGAATATCGGAGTTCCAACATCACAAAAAACCCTACAAAACATGAACAAATTGAAACAGCAGTGAGACTGGTTTATAACCCTCTAACCTGCTGTACTTAAAGACTGTAGCTAGTAAAAAATTTTCTACAGCCTTATGGAAATACAAAAGAGGAATTGAAATAAATTTCATTTTTGTAGATAGCTCACATAAATGAGCAACAATTTAGAGTCTATGTGCTCTTTAATTTTATAGTCACTGCCTGCATGCTTTTACACATGGTATAAGCTGTATTGTATCACTGTAAATACATTTTGAGTTCCATGGCATACTGTGTTCAGTGTTTCTTTACAGCTGAAGTAGTACTTTTTGTTTGGTCTCGTCCCTACCCTTCCTCCTGAAACCTACTCCAAATTCAGGCTCATCAAGCATGCAAAAAACACTAAGAACAGTAAGATACATCCACTTCCCCTGCTATTATTCTTATCCAAGCATCTAAGAAAAGCTCAGATATCCAGCTGGTTCAGGAGCTGTGTTATTCACAGTTTTGGCTGATTCAGGCCTGAACAAATATCGCTTCTGTTACTGTCCTGAAACACTAACACCCAATTTGACTCCTTAAAAGAAAACACCTGAGTTAGAGACTATATAGGATCCCCCTGAAATGTATACATGGAAGGAAAAAAAAGGCAAGCATTTACATTATCCAGATCTTATATTCAACCAAAGAGAACATCAATAAGAAAAGATATGAGAGTGGTTATATACCCCATATTCTTACCAATGGTTTAAGAATATGTTTGCAAAGGAATTCTTTCCAGTCTCCAAATGCAACTATCGAAAAGTTTTAAGGGGTAAAATCCTAAAGACATGCCCATTTAAAACCAAGGAACAAAAAATAAGTCGTCATCAACAGAAGCAGGTTCAAAGACACAGAGAACAGACTTGTGGCTGCCAAAGGTAGGTGGAAGAGTTGGGGAGGGAAAGGTTGGGAGGTGGGATCAGCAGATGCAAACTATTATAGATAGAATGCATACATAAGTTTCTACTGTATAGTGCAAGGAACTATATTCTATATCCTGTGATAACCCATAATGCAAAAGAATGTGTCACTGAATTACTTTGCTGTACAGCAGAAATTAATACATTAGAAATCAACTAGGCTTGTATAGAAAAAAAATATTTTAAGTCATGGTATGGCCACTCCATATTGAGGTCATTATATTACTATTACTGTTAAGAATTCCAGGGGCATAGTTTTAAGAGGGTAGAGTGAGCAGAGTCTCTGTGAAACTCTACATGCTGAATTCAATGCAGCATTTTGGAAAAAGAATCTCGGGCATCAAGACACGGAGTTCTCGTCCTTTCTCTACCACTGTGAACTACTCTGCTTTGGGTAAATTTGTTTACTTGCTGCTTGCTCTCAGTTTTGCTATCTTGAAAATAAAGGAATTCGAGATTTCTAAACTTTTGAATGCTGAATACATTTACATGGCATAAAAATCTCAAATGCCCCAACAGGATTTAAATTGAAATAGTAACATTTGCTTGTTAATAAAACACATAAAGAGGAAAGGGGCTAATAATGCTTTTGATGGTATTTTTATTTTATTGATTCCAACAGCAACAACATACATTTGAAATACACATACATGCATCTACTATAAATATGCCATCCCCAATAGGCCACTTTCGGCACATGATTATTTTGAGTAACTTCAGGGAGAGGCTGCCTCTGAACTCCCTTCTGTGTATACATATATTTCCAAAATATGTAGCTTTTTATTCAGACTAGGCTTCCCAGTTGGCTCAGTGGTAAAGAACCTGCTTGTCAAATAGGAGGCACAAGTTTGATCCCTGGGTCGGGAAGATCCTCTAGAAGAAGCAAATGGCAACCCACTCCAGTACTCTTGCCTGGGAAATCCCATGGACAGAGGAGCTTGGCTAAAGTTCATGGGGTTGCAAAGAGTTAGACATGACTCAGCAACTAAACCGCCACCAATTTTCAGTACCTAAATTTCTAGGTACACCTGTTGGCCCCTTCTCAATATCTATTCCCTCTTAATAGGTATTGTGGCTTTAAATACAAACACCTGTCTTCAGTGAACTCTTGAAATCACACCTGATCCACAGTCTGTGAGTCATTGAGAAGGAAAAAGAATTCTAGTTGCAACTTTTCTCCAGACTGTTTGCAAAGTGCAGTCACATATTAATTTCTACCTCTGCTGTATCAAATTACCATCAATGTAGTGACTTAACCAGAGAAGGCAATGGCATCCCACTCCAGTACTCTTGCCTGGAAAATCCCATGGACAGAGGAGCCTGGTAGGCTGCAGTCCATGAGGTCGCTGAGAGTTGGACACGACTCAGTGACTTCACTTTGACTTTTCACTTTCATGCATTGGAGAAGGAAATGGCAACCCACTCCAGTGTTCTGGCCTGGAGAATCCCAGGGACAGCGGAGCCTGGTGGGCTGCCGTCTATGGGGTCGCAGAGATTCGGACACGACTGAAGCGACTTAGCAGCAGCAGCAGTGACTTAATCAAAGGAAACTTGTTGTTCTGGAAGGCAGAAGTCCAACTTGCTTTGCTGTAAAAACACCTTGCTGTTGCTGTTAGTCACTCAGTCATTTCTGACTCTTTGCGACCCAGTGGACGTAGCTCGCGAGGCTCCTCTTTCAGATTTCCCAGGCAAGAACTGGACTGGGTTGCCATTTCCTTCTCCAATAAGAAACCTTAGATCAAGGTGTCTGCAAGACTAGGTTCTTTTCTTGAGATTCTAGGGGCAAATACATTTCCCACCTTTTTCAGCTTCTAAAGGTCCACATGCTTTGGCTCATGACGATCTTTGTCCCTCTTCAAAGCCAGCAACAACGGGCTGAGTCCTCTTCATGCGGCCATCTGCCTGATTCTCTCTGCCCTGCCTCCTTCTCCCATTTTTAAAAGCTTTGATGATTAGATTGGGCCCACCTGGATAATCCTCAAGGTCAGCTGATCAGCTATAAACTGAATTCCCCTTTGCCACATAGTCGAAATACTGATAAGTTCTGGATGTAGGACATGGACAACTTTTGGAGTGGCTATTTTGTCTACCACAGGACAGAGAAAACTCATCTTAGAGACCTAATAGAAATGCCAATGCAAATGTTCTGATAAAAATACCAATATTTGACAGTAATAACCTTATTTCCAGTGTATGTTTCTTTTAAAGCTGGATTTGATTGCTTATAATTTTAAGAGTATCTAAGGGCTGCAGGTTATTGAAAGGTGAGGGAGGAAGAGAAGAAAAAGAAGAACAAGCAGGAGAATGAAAAAGTAGAGTAACTAATATAGTGAGAGAAGCAGAGAAAATCAAGATAGATATGGAGGAATACTGTTCACCTGGAGGAGGAAAAAAGACAAGAGAAATCTCCATGGAAAAAGTGCAAAAGGGTTATTCACCAACTCTGTTCTCAATTTTTTTTTAATCAAATTCAATTAGTGACCCAAGACTGATTTATTGAATTCAAATAAATTCTTTAAAAAAAGAAAAATAATTTCAATTTTTTTTTTATTTTTTACATGTTTTTCATTTCATCCTTCCCTAAGAAATGGTTCTATTTTAACATTTTGTAATATATATAGGAAGAAAGACCTCAGCTAGGCTGGGTTATTCACAGAGTTCTCGTACTGCCATAGCTGAATTGCTAACTATGTGTCCCCACCAGGGGTTGGTTTCCTGAGGGCAGGGGCTGTGTTTATCAACCACTATAAACCAGCAGCTGACATAGTTCCTGGCATGTAATCACCACAAAATATTAATTAATAAAATCAGTAAAGTGATCAGTTGCTTTCCTCAAATTTTCTAGCCTCTCATCTAAACTTCCAAACCTATCAGTCAAACCAAACAGCACAACTCCATTTAGAATGGAAAAAGGAGGAGGGATGATGATATAAGGCATGATATCGCCCACTTCCCATTGGATTTCAGATGCTTTTTTAACTCACAATTTGCTTCAAGAAAGCTAGAAACTCTTTTTTCTTTCCGAATATTTCAATTTAGAATGGGATTTTTTTTAAGCTAAATATTTATTTTAACAAAATAACTCTGCAGTAAAATGGCTTAGACACTGTACAGCTTATAATGAGGGGATTTTATGTGGCAATGGTAATAGATAATGTTGTTGAGAACACTGTTTGCTTCTGTTTCTACATAATGATAACATTTGGAGGAACTGTCCTTTTGCCAGTCTAACACTGTTTTTTCGGAGAAGGCAATAGCATCCCACTCCAGTGCTCTTGCCTGGAAGATCCCATGGACGGAGGAGCCTGGTAGGCTGCAGTCCATGGGGTCGTGAAGAGTCGGACACGACTGAACAACTTCACTTTGACTTTTCACTTTCATGCATTGGAGAAGGAAATGGCAACCCACTCCAGTGTTCTTGCCTGGAGAATCCCAAGGACGGGGGAGCCTGGTGGGCTGCCGTCTATGGGGTTACACAGAGTCAGACGTGACTGAAGCGACTTAGCAGCAGCAGCAGCAGCAGCAACACTGTTTGCTCTCGGGATCCCACATTCCACGTGATGAAGTCTTCTTGGTAAGATTAGCC
The DNA here is from genome assembly GCA_006410935.1 of Redunca redunca. Taxonomy (NCBI): domain Eukaryota; kingdom Metazoa; phylum Chordata; class Mammalia; order Artiodactyla; family Bovidae; genus Redunca; species Redunca redunca. Next base: position 312,683 of record SJYQ01001423.1, read on the forward strand.
TAAAGCAAGATTTGTGACTTAAAGTAAACGCTCTTCTGCTTCAACTCTGTGTGGGTTCATCCTTGGGGCCTCATGCTTTCCCAGAATGCACCGCACCTAAGGCCCCCTCCTGCCACTCCTGATACAGCATTGCCCTTTTCGCCTTCCTACAGAAATATATGTGCACTCGTGCACCACGTATATACATGCACAGACGTGCACATGCACACACACACAGGTGTGAGATTCTGAGGGTGATTTTAATGTCTAAATCTTTTTCCAGAGTTAATTTACACTTTCTTTTTTAGCCAAAGCATATATGCAGATGGTTAAAAATCAAGTAATTTAGAGGAATTTATAATGAAAATCATGTTTCCTATTTGAATTCCTCTTCTCTGAAAAAAAAGTTACTCTTTTTAGAAGCTGATTTTTAAATTTTTCTGAATTTTGGCTGCTTATACTGTGACTGATTTTCATTCTTTAAATTATTTCTATTCATTATCAATTTATTTTGTTGTAATCTNTTCTGACTTTTGGCTGCTTATACTGTGACTGATTTTCATTCTTTAAATTATTTCTATTCATTATCAATTTATTTTGTTGTAATCTATAAAAATTTATTTTATATAACTTCTTACCACACTCCTTCCTCTCCCCAATATAGTCCTGTCACATCTCTTTTACTTCTACAAATTACATCATACATTTTAAAAATAGAAGGCTCAAAATATTCTGCAGTTATGATAATGATGATGATGTCATGAAGAGTCGTGTTCTGAAGATGAGTTAATGGCATAGGAAAAGAGTCACCACTTAAAATTAAATGAAAACCAAAAAATACATATTTATTAATATGGTTGGGTTGGGAAGATCCCCTGGAGAAGGGAAAGGCTACCTACTCCAGTATTCTGGCCTGGAGAATTCCATGGACTGTATAGACCATAGAGTCACAAAGAGTCCAATGTGACTGAGTGACTTTCACTTCCAATTCAAATTCTATAGATATAGACTGTATATAATAAAATTATAGAAACAAAACATACAATAGAATTAATAATGTTTATCTCAAAGAAACAGGCTTATAGATCATTCTTATTTCCTTTTTTCTAAAATTGCTATAATAAATACATAGACTTTTATAGTAAAAGAATATTAAGAGGAAAAAAATACTTCCTTTTAAGTAAAATGAATGACTACCTAATAGTAGAATCTTAGGCCAGTGGAACAGCTAATATTAGGCCTTGCCCTTCAATTATATGAACTTTGGAATGCCTATTCCACCCAAATCCTCTTTTCTCACTTAAAATATGCAAACTGGTGGCTATTCAGAGATCTAAATCATTATAAAAATGCAGGACATCATCAGAACTTTTTAAAATAAAAATCCAACAATTTTAATTAAGTGCATAATACATATGTATGAGTGTATTGTCTTTTGTAATAGAAGACAGCTGCTTGCTATGAGTTTGAAAATCTCATTTAAAATTTGTTAATCCTATGCTAATGATCTAAAGAGAAAAGGAAATGGCAGGCAATAACATTTTACTTTAATATTAATTATTTTCAATGCTAACAGAATCCTCACTATTTCAGTATTAATTAAAAACATTTTCTCTTACAATAGCATATTTGCTTTTGGTAGTGACTCCCATCTCTAGAAGTACACCAAATTACTTTTAATGAAGAACTCTTTTGTACAATACATTGCAAATTAAAGAAATTCTGTCTTCCTCAATAATCTAGATTTTATCTAATGAACACTGTTGGGAATATGTTGCACAAAGTAAAAAGAGAGTGGGACTGGCTGAGTTATGTTCTCTCCAGCCCCCAAGACTTTACAGCTGACCCGGTCACACACTGTTCTGCCCACAAATGCCTCCTCCTCCATCTGGGCATAGACATCTTAAACAGAATTTCTCAGGTCTCCTTCCTTCAGCCTACCTCTTTCCATTTAACTTCTGCCTGGCTAACTGCTTCAGGGTCATCCTGGTTCTTTGCTGCTCGCAGAAAGCAGACCAATGGCAGAACTCTCTGCCAGTGTCTGCTTCAGACTGTGAGTCTGCCTAAGATTGACATCTGCTTTCCAAAATGGGCAATTTGTGACTTGCTCCTTATTTTGCCTGTCCCCATGCTCCCCCTGCTTTTCTGCTCACCAGCCAGAGAAGCTAGGACAGGCTCCATGTCCCTCTTTGCTTTACTGCCAAATCACCGTTAGGTCATTGTGAAAGCTGGAGAGCCTCATCTTCCCAGGCTCTAATTAGAGGCCCCTGCTCTCCAGTTTTCTGCCAAGCCTGTCCTCTCATCCCTCCAACAAGTCAGGTGCCATGTCAACTAACTCACTATTGCAGATTAGCTTAGCACCTCTATTGCCTGGGTTCAAACCATTTTAGCTTTATGGCCTTAATCAAGGACCTTAGTTTTGTTCCTCAGTTTCTTTACCTATAAAACAAATAATTATAGTATCTAAATCATGGTTACAGAAAGGATGAAATCAGATCATATATATAAAATGCTAAGAGCAGTGCCATGGACACCGTAAGTTCACTATAAATGTAGCTATTGCTATTGCTGTAGAAGACACACACAGAATCCTCTCTCACACACACAGTGCACACCACACACACAAGGATATACTTTTAAAAATCCTGGTCTAATTCAGACAGTAGATAACAAGAGTTATTTAATAGGGGAGCAAGCCTTAGCAAGCGGGAACTGTTCCTTGAGTAACTGTCCTCAGCCCCAGTAGACCTCGGTGACAAGCAACGTGTCGCTAAATAACAGCAACTGTATGAAGGTATGAGAAACGCTGGGCTGGATGAAGCACAAGCTGGAATCAAGATTTCTGGGAGAAATATCAATAACCTCAGATATGCAGATGACACCACCTTTATGGCAGAAAGTGAAGAACTAAAGGGCCTCTTGATGAAAGTGAAAGGGGAAGAGTGAAAAGTTGGCTTAAAGCTCAACATTCAGAAAACAAAGATCATGGCATCTGGTCCCATCACTTATTGGCAAATAGATGGGGGAAAAGTGGAAACAGGGACAGACTTTATTTCAGGGGGCTCCAAAATCACTGCAGATGGTGACTGCAGACATGAAATTAAAAGATGCTTACTCATTGGAAGAAAAATTATGACCAAACTAGACAGCATATTAAAAAGCAGAGACATTACTTTGCCAACAAAGGTCTGTCTAGTCGAGGCTATGGTTTTTCCAGCGGTCATGTATAGATGTGAGAGTTGGACTGTGAAGAAAGCTGAGTCCCGAAGAATTGATGCTTTTGAACTGTGGTGTTGGAGAAGACTCTTGAGAGTCCTTTGGACTGCAAGGAGATCCAACCAGTCCATTCTGAAGGAGATCAGCCCTGGGATTTCTTTGGAAGGAATGATGCTAAAGCTGAAACTCCAGTACTTTGGCCACCTGATGCGAAGAACTGACTCATTGGAAAAGACCCTGATGCTGGGAAAGATTGAAGGTGGGAGGAGAAGGGGACAACAGAGGATGAGCTGGTTGGATGGCATCACCGACTCAATGGACATGAGTTTGAGTAAATTCCAGGAGTTGTTGATGCACAGGGAGGCCTGGCATGCTGCAGTCCATGGGTCGCAAAGAGTCAGACACGACTGAGGGCTGAACTGAACTGATATGAAGGTGGCACTAGTGGTCAAGAATCCACCCGGCCAATATAGGAAACATAAGAGATGTGGGTTCAGTCCCTGGGTCAGGAAGATCCCCTGGAGGAGGAAATGGAAACCCACTTTAGTATTCTTGCTTGGAAGAATCTCATGGACCAAGCAGCCTTGTGGCCTATATTCCAAAGGGTCCCAGAGTCAGGACACGACTGAAGTAAGTTACCACACAGCACATTTGAAGATACATCTCCCGGCTCTTTCTGAGTCAAAAGGAACTTGAGACTAATTGCTCAACTTTTAGTACTAGAAATACTTAGCTGCAAAATCAAATCAGCATCTAAGAAAAAGAGTTAGAGATCCTTCTGTCCCCATGTATAAGGATGCCCAAGACCACAGAGATGCAGACAAAATTCCAGGACTGACTCTGAAGAAAACCTGCATTAGGTGAAGTGTTCCCTTGGCAGAAAGCCTTTATCTCTAGGACTTCAGCCCACAAGCAAGGGTCAGGCTCAAACAATGTGCATTTGAAAAGAAATAGCCAGATTTAAGTGTTTGAGATGAAGACTTGATGATTCATTACTCTTCACCCTTTCCTCTGACTCAATTCTGAAGAAGTGTGTATACTACAGGTGGTGATCCACTGCTGGAAATGGCTAGAATCTTAGCTTTATTCTAGTAGCAGTACTATAATTTCATGCCTACAGCAAACCTTTCTCCAAATTACACCCACACTATAATCAGCTGCAGAGGCCTTTTGTGATTACTTATAAAGGGCACCCTTTAATTCACCCTTATAATTTAGCTGGTAGCATGTGCTAGAATTTAACAGCTACGCAGTGCCAAACCCCTTCCACTAAATGCCTGGTCTCTTTTCTAAGTGTATAGTACACTATATAGCCACAAAACGGTCATTAATACAGTTACCATCAAATTCTGGTGTGAAATTATAACATTCTTAACTTTGGGGCAACTATAGACATTTTAGAAGTGCCACAGAAAGAGTCTGGAAATGTTAGTCTGTGTCCACCCCAAAACAAACAGCATCGAAAAATTTGCAACCTGAAAGCTGTACTCAGAGATTCCCCGTTAATGAGTAGAGTTTTTCATCAGAGAGGTACATGAGGCTCATCAATGATGCTCTAGAACAACTTTCATGTGTGTGCCAGTGACCTGGAGATATGTTAAAGTGCAGTTTCGGGGTCACTAGGCCTGGAATAGCCATGAGATTCTGCCTATTAATAAAATCCTAGGTCATGTCAGTGCAGATCACACTTTGAGAGGTAACAGTGTTGGTGGCCAGGTTGGGAAGAATTGGGGAGAACAGTGGGTTCGGTTGACATATGTATGAAGATCATGTCATTGAATCTTTTGGGTGGTTATTTAACCAGTTATTGAAATCAGTGAAGCTGTGTTCTCATATTGTCAGCCTTTCCTGCCTTCTCATTTTTACTATCATCATCATCCCAAATAAAGAAATAATAACCATAAATGGATTCCTAAAAATAGATCCATGAGTAAGCAGAGGATTTGATGTTGCACCGATGACATAAATGTATATATTTTTGGAGCTCATGACTATATCAAGAACAAAAAGACTACTCTTCACTCAAATTTAAAATGAAGGAGACCAGCTTTTGGTCTTTGGGAAAATCAATCTTTCATTCCCCAAGTTGCTCATTAATAAAGGAAAATAATTTAATTTACTGATACATAAGTTCTAAGTCTAAAATATTACAATTTAATAAATTATTTTAAAAATTCATATATGATATCTGTC
>SJYQ01001423.1:318189-341285 GCA_006410935.1 Redunca redunca
TATAACAATGTTATAAAATAAGTAATTCCAAATATTTAAAGGGGAAAAGTGCCTGAAGTCAAAGAAATAATCTGTCTACTAGTGGAGTTATTGGTTTATTTGTGTTATTATTTTCAAAATTTCATATGAAGCTCTATTTCAAACTGCCTTTATTGTGTATCAATGATAATGTATAAGTGAAATAATCTTTAACTTAAAAAAATCAAGACCATTTTTATGAACATTCCACTAATTGCTTCAGCAGAAGAATATATATATATATATGATAAAACATCAATGTCATCTGTATAACCTCCCAAAATACTGCTTGTGTGTAAAATTCTCTCTAATAGTTTTCTTTTATATGCTAAGAAACCCTCCAGTTTAAGGAATACTACTCGAGAGACAGAAGGTAAATTAGCATGAAAGATTCTATGTAGTCAACTTTTAATTACTTAATTCTATCTAACATATATTTTCAAGGATTCTATCCTCAAAGATTCTATCGTCAATTATTTTGCCTGAGTAGTTAACGACCTGGGGCTTCCCCAGTGGCTCAGCTATAAAGAATCCACCTGCAATGCAGGAGTCTTGGGAGACACAGGTTTGATCCCTGGGTCGAGAAAGTCCCCTGGAGGAGGGCAGGACAACCCACTCCAGTATTCTTGCCTGGAGAATTCCATGGACAGAGGAGCCTGGTGGACTACAGTCCATGGGGTCACAAAGAGTCAGACAGGACTGAAGCGACTTGGCACTCATGCAGTTAACTACCTATTTATTTACAAAGTGGGAAAAGACAGAATCTGCACTTTACTATCAATAGAGCTTTTGTGTTTATACTGAGAGCATGTTAGGACTATTAATCACAACAATCAAGGATTGTTATATTTACTTGCACAAATTTTGCTTATTTTGAATTTTTCCTAGCCATATTTTCACTGACAAAGGAGACTTTTTATAATAATAATTAATAATGGAGATAGACTGTAATAATGAGCAATTATAGGCCATTTTAATTCTCTAAAATATTATTTTATAAAAGAAAAAAATAAGTCTCCAGTGGTTTATAAGTTGTCCATGTCCAGACAGCTAATGTCACAAACCTGAGAAACAAAATCTGATTTTCCTGACTCTAAAAACCGTAGTTTTTCTCTGATTTATATACATCACTCAAATTTCTGCCCAAATAGTTGAATTAGTTCTCAGAACATATAATACAATGTAAAAGAACCCAGTGAGTAGAAACTAGGAAATAGAAAACACTTAAACCTTAAGTCTGTTCTGTGAGAGAAAATTATAAAACAAAAGCAGAAAATAAAACTCTTTTCCATTTATTTAGTTATTTATTTGCTTTTATTTTTTAGAAAAGTATATACTTTAGAAGGAAAGAGAAAGGAAGAATGTGAAATTCAATAGATTTTTAAAAAAAGACATCATGATATTTCCAAAATATCACTCTCCAGGAGATTAACTTCAGGGACATTTGAGACAACAGTGAAGCATGTTTATTTGCACACACACACTGCTGCATTCCAGAACATGTTAAGGTGCCTAGACTATAACAAGGACTCAAGAACAATTTATTGCTGATGATGGAAATGCCCATGTTATGCACATACCAAAATAAGGCTGCTCCCATCTCCATAACAAGGATATCTCCTGAGTCATTAAACATAGTGTATTTGTGTCAATACTTTCATCATTAGTGCAATTCAGGAATGCCCACCTCATTATTCCTTTATTGTCAAAAGAATGCCTGCAATTTCCGCTTTTCTCCTCCTTTTTGTACCCTCTTTTAACTTCCCTGGTGGCTCAGATGGTAAAGCATCTGTCTACAATGCGGGAGTCATTACTTCTAATGACTATTCAGGACTGATTTCCTTTAGGATTGATTGATTTGATCTCCTTCCAGTCCAAGGGACTCACAAGAGTCTTCTCCAACACCACAGTTCAAAAGCATCAATTCTTTGGCACTCAGCTTTCTTTACAGTCTGACTCTTACATCTATACATGACCACTGGAAAAACCATAGCTTTCACTATACAGATCTTTGTCGGCAAAGTAATGTCTCTGCTTCTTAAAATGCTGTCTAGGTTGATCATAGCTTTTCTTCCAAGGAGTGTGCATCTTTTAATTTCATGGCAGTCACCATCTGCATTGATTTTGGAGTCCAAGAAAATAACATCTTTCACTGTTTCCATTGTTTTCCCCATCTATTTGCATGAAGTGATAGGACCAGATGCCATGATCTTAGTTTTTTGAATGTTGACTTTTCTTAAGCCAGCTTTATCAGTTTCCTCTTTCAATTTCATCAAGAGACTTTTTGGTTCCTCTTTGCTTTCTGACATAAGGGTGGTGTCATCTGCATATCTGAGAAATATCGATATTTCTCCCAGCAATCTTCATTCCAGCTTGTGCTTCATCCAGCCAAGCATTTTGCATGATGTACTCTGCATATAAGTTAGGCATACTTAGGCAGCCATAGCTGGTCAGGCATAGTCTTAAGCATTCAAGCAACCATAAGAGATGCAGGTTTGATCCTTGGGTCAGGATCAAGACCCCCTAGAGGAGGGCAAGGCAACCCACTCCAGTATTCTTTCCTGGAGAATCCCATGGCAAGAGAAGCCTTTCAGGAGGTGCATAGGGTCACAAAAAGTAAGAAACGACTGAACGACTTAGCACACATACTTTCTAAAGTTTTTGCAGAGAGTCTCGTGTTCCTTTCACTGTAAGAAATTCATTCTGAGCTTTTTGTATACTAAACATATACTACACATGATTTGGTTAATCAGGCTCTACTAGTGACAAACTATTAATGTCTACATTAGCCACTTTATGTCGCTCTGTTTTCTCAACATTTATTCCATAGTTCACTTCTGTAGTGTCTTAGTGTCATAATACAAAGTCACAGCTCAAAGTACTTAGATTTAAATTTTATATACATGAAGATTTTATAGTTAACCCAGGTGGCACTTTTTAACATTAATACATTTATTTTAATTGGAGAATAATTACAAAATTGTGATAGTTTTGCCATTTATTAACATGAATTGGCCATAGGGATATATGTGCCCCCTCCTCATCCTGAGCCCTTCTCCCACCTCCCTTCCCACCCTATCCCACTAGGTTGTCCCAGAACACCAGCTTTGGGCCCCTGCTTCATGCATTGAACTCACACTAGTCATCTATTTTACATATGGTAATATACATCTTTCAATGCTATTCTCTCAAATTATCACACCCTTGCTTTCTCCCACTGAGTCCAATACATGGCACTTTTTTGCAGGCAGAAACAAAAATATACAGGCTACACTGCCACACTCTGAAAGAACAATAAATACACTGAGTTTGTATAATATAACCTACTCACAAATTGTATTTATTTATATTTCCCACCATCAGCAGTGACCATTGACTATTGATCAATACAGTGGCATGCAGAAGCACCTACTTAGCTCATGTTTTGACAATGTACCCTAGGATCTAGTTTGTATTAATTAGGAACACAGTGGATTTCAGGAGAACTCTTGTGTGTTATCCACATTGAAATAGCTCTAGTTGTTTGATATACTTTTACCATCTATTTTTTAAACAAGTTTCACATTATATGTACACACATAAACACACACACACACATATACAATGGAGCTATAGTAACACACTTTTCCAAAACAAATAAGAGCATCACCAGATTAAACTCATCTAAGAGTCAACAGTGGGATTTCCCTGGTGGCCCAGTGGCTAAGACTCCACACTCCCAAAACAGGGGCCCTGGGATCAGTCATTGGTCAGGGAACTAGATTTCCATATACCCAAACTAAGACCTGGCACAGTCAAATAAATAATTTTTTTTAATAGTCAATAATTTTGACTCTTACCTTCCATGATATGTTCATGGGAAACCACATATTTTTGCTTCATAAGTGATAAATGATAAAACTGAAAGGACCCAAAATTGGGAGATGAGTTTAATATGCTTTCCTACAATTGCCAAATGCTATATTCATCCAGTTGATTTGAAATCAAATGTAAAACGGTATATGAAAACACAGATAATCTGGAGACTATAGGCTATAGCCTACATTTATATAGATGATATGTTTATATAGAAACTAGTCTCACTGCTATAAATACCTGTTATAATGAATGATGCAGCTCAGCTGAGCTGGTGATTCAGTGAGGCAGGAGGTACCCACGCCACCTTTGCTACGTACTGAACAAGGAGAATGAAATGTACTGTTTTCATTTTCTAGCCATAAATATATATTATGTTTTCTTTCAGAATGCACAGGAAAAAATCTACTGATGGAACTGAATTGCAGTTAAAAACTATAACTACACCCATCTCTGTGATTCATTTCTCACTCTCATGATATATTTGGAAATTGTTCCTTTAGGATTTCCAGCATCTTGTCAACCATTCTGCTCTTAAACTTGCCATTTCTACAAAGTAGCTCTTAGTGGAGATTTGAAGTGTTGTTTTTTCACACCACTGTGTTTCTTAAAGAGAGCTAAAACTGACATTTTGAAAGCAAAATGAAACACACACATTAATTGTATTTTAAAATTTGACAAAGCACATCAAATTACTTTTACTCAAGTAATTAATTGAGTTAGATTTTAAATACATAGTCATTTGTGCACCTGTGATAATTTCTTCTTTTTCTCTTTTTTTTTTTTCCAAATGAAACTTCTCCACTCACTCCAAAATGGTGCATAAGAGTTATTTGTAACGATGGTAACTCCAGCAAACAGAATTTAAGCACCAAGAGAGCAGCTCAACTGCAATAGCCAGAGTTCTCTGATTTTTGGCTTAAGATACTCTGAGATGAAGAACCTCCCAGATTTTCTTCACAGGAAATGCTAAATAGAAAGAGAAGCTTGATATTTGGAACAAAAAGCTTGCCATTCTTAACTCCTTTCATTTTTTCACACTCATAAGTGTTAGTCACCAAATCTTTTGAAATATCTATGAATCCACTTACTTCTCTCCATCTTTGTTATCACCATCTTAGTCCAGGCCATCAATGTATCTGAATTGAAATATTCCCACAAGTAGCCTCCTTGCATGACATCAGGTCTACTTCTAAACCATTGTTTGAACCACATCACTGCAGTCCCTTTAGAATGCATATCACATAAAGTTGCAGCAACTGCCTATCAGCCTCAGTATAAAATCCAAGCACCAAAACATAGTTTAGATTTAAAGTCTCATTATCAGCTACTCACTACCACATGCTGCTGCTGCTGCTGCTGCTGCTGCTAAATCACTTCAATCATGTCCAACTCTGTGCGACCCCATAGATATCAGCCCACCAGGCTCCCCCATCCCTGGGATTCTCCAGGCAAGAACACTGGAGTGGGTTGCCATTTCCTTCTCCAATGCATGAAAGTGAAAAGTGAAAGTGAAGTCGCTCAGTCATGTCTGACTCCTAGCGACCCCATGGACTGCACCCTACCAGGCTCCTCCATCCATGGGATTTTTCCAGGCAAGAGTACTGGAGTGGGTTGCCATTGCCTTCTCCAACTCACTACCAATATTTACTTGCAAAAAAAGTAATAGCTTGTGGGGGCTGCATGCATCATAGTGTGTAGTGTAAATGTATTTTCTTATGCAGTCACTCATATCTAGAATACATTGTGCACACACACACACAGTTCTTCAGGACACAAGGTATATGTCACCAATACCAGGATCTATGTTTGATTTCTTGAATGACCGAGAATGTTTCAAAGATCCTAAAGCCAAGGCCACATCCTATATCAGTTAAATCATGTCTCAGTATTTTTTAAAGCCACCCAAGGCAATTCCACCATACAGGCAAGAAATGCAAAAATTCAAAATGTCTGTCTGGGGAGGCCTTACAAATAGCTGTGAAAAGAAGAGAAGTGAAAAGCAAAGGAGAAAAGGAAAGATATACCCATTTGAATGCAGAGTACCAAAGAATAGCAAGGAGAGATAAGAAAGCCTTCCTCAGTGATCAGTGCAAAGAAATAGAGGAAAACAATACAATGGGAAAGATTAGAGATCGCTTCAAGAAAATTCAAAATACCAAGGGAATATTTCATGCAAAGATGGGCTCAATAAAGGACAGAAATGGTAGGGACCTCACAGAAGCAGAAGATATTAAGAAGAGGTGGCAAGAATACACAGAAGAACTGTACAAAAAAGATCTTCATGACCCAGATGATCATAATGGTGTGATCACTCCTCTAGAGCCAGACATCCTGGGATGTGAAGTCACATGAGCCTTAGGAAGCATCACTATGAACAAAGCTAGTGGAGGTGATGGCATTCCAGTTGAGCTCTTTCAAATCCTGAAAGATGATGCTGTGAAAGTGCTGCACTCAATATGCCAGCAAATTGGGAAAACTCAGCAGTGGCCACAGGACTGGAAAAGGTCAGTTTTCATTCCAATTACAAAGAAAGGCAATGCCAAAGAAGGCTCAAACTACCGCACAATTGCACTCATCTCACATGCTAGTAAAGTAACGCTCAAAATTCTCCAAGCCAGGCTTCAGCAATATGTGAACCATGAACTTCCAGATGTTCAAGCTGGTTTTAGAAAAGGCAGAGGAACCAGAGATCAAATTGCCAACATCCACTGGATCATGGAAAAAGCAAGGGAATTCCAGAAAAACACCTATTTCTGCTTTATTGACTATGCCAAAGCCTTTGACTGTGTGGATCACAATAAACTGTGGAAAATTCTGAGAGAGATGGGAAAACCAGACCACCTGACCTGCCTCCTGAGAAATCTGTATGTAGGTCAGGAAGCAACAGTTAGAACTGGACATGGAACAACAGACTGGTTCCAAATAGGACTACATCAAAAGAAGTATGTCAAGGCTGTGTATCATCACCCTACTTATTTAATTTATATGCAGAGTTCAGTTCAGTTCAGTAGCTCAGTCGTGTCCGACTCTTTGCGACCCCATGAATTGCAGCACGCCAGGCCTCCCTGTCCATCACCATCTCCCAGAATTCACTCAGACTCACGTTCATCGAGTCCGTGATGCCATCCAGCCATCTCATCCTCTGTCATCCCCTTCTTCTCCTGCCCCCAATTCCTCCCAACATCAGAGTCTTTTCCAATGAGTCAACTCTTCGCATGAGGTGGCCAAAGTACTGGAGTTTCAGCTTTAGCATCATTCCTTCCAAAGAAATCATGAGAAACCCTGGGCTGGAAGAAGCACAAGATGGAATCAAGACTGCTGGGAGAAATATAAGTCACCTCAGATATGCAGATGACACCACCCTTACAGCAGAAAGTGAAGAACTAAAAAGCCTCTTGATGAAAGTGAAAGTGGGGAGTGAAAAAATTGGCTTAAAGCTCAACATTCAGAAAACTAAGGTCATGGCATCCGATCCCATAACTTCATGGCAAATAGATGGGGAAACAGTGGAAACAGTTGCTGACTTTTTTGGGGTGGAGGGGCTCCCAAATCACTGCAGATGGTGATTGCAGCCATGAAATTCAAAGACGCTTACTCCTTGGAAGGAAAGTTATGACCAACCTAGATAGCACATTAAAAAGCAGAGACATCACTTTGCCAACAAATGTCTGTTTACTCAAGGCTCTGGTTTTTCCAGTGGTCATGTATGGATGTGAGCGTTGGACTATAAAGAAAGCTGAGCACTGAAGAATTGATGCTTTTGAACTGTGGTGTTGGAGAAGACTCTTGAAAGTTCCTTGGACTGCAAGAACATCCAACCAGTCTGTCCTAAAGGAGATTAGTCCTGGGTGTTCACTGGAAGGACTGATGCTGAAGCTGAAACTCCAATACTTTGGCCACCTGATGCAAAGAGCTGACTCATTGGAAAAGACTCTGATGCTGGGAAAGATTGAGGGCAGGAGGAGAAGGGGACGACAGAGGATGAGATGGTTGGATGGCATCACCGACTTGATGGACATGGGTTTGGGTGGACTCCGGGAGTTGGTGATGGACAGGGAGGCTTGGCATGCTGCCGTTCATGGGGTCACAAAGAGTCGGACATGACTGAGCAACTGAACTGAACTGAAAATCACTGCAGTAGGGTTTCAGCTAACTGTTTTTCCTAACAATAATCTATCTTCTGAGTTCATCCTTCATACCCCACTGCCACATTAATCAGACCTTTCATTTGTTCTCACCTAAACTGTTTTTCTCCACCTTGGCCACAGAGTCCCATGCAGGGCACTGTCAAGTGCTTTGTTGAAATCCAAGGCCTCATTTGGTCATTATGTTGTTAATCTGCTGGATTCTTTCAAAATAACACTTGCTAATCCTAAATTACATGAGAGTTTTTGACATTTAGCAAAACATTTATAGAAATTGAATATGTTTTCTTTCAATGCAAACTATGTGGACATCTACTAAATGTTGCTTATAGACATAATATAGCTTATCTGGAATGAAGCCTTAAAGTCAGGTTGTTTGTGTTGTTTTATGTGTAAAATATGTTCTTTCATACATATGTAAATGCATTACTTATTTTACTCCTCATGGCATCCAAATACCCTAGAAAATGACAGTTAACATGAAAGGTCCCAAACAGTATTCACATCACATTTTAAATGATTCACTTCACTACAAGCTCAGTATTTACAAAACAGGTAGATTTATTTCTTGTATTGATTTTTCTTTTTGGATAATAATGAATACACTGAACAACAGCAAAGCATTTTTTCCATATTTTTCTATGTATAAGGAGACTACTGTAGAAAGAGTCAGGACCACTAAATGTGAGCTCTGGTTCAACATAATCTGTGTCCTTAGGCAATGCTTTGAATTTCCCAGGTGTCAGTTTCTGGTTTTGTTTTAGTATTTCTTTATTTATTCGACTGCATCAAGTCTCAGGCTGCACAGCATGCGGGATCTTTATTGCTGTATGCAGGATCTTTTGTTGCAGCGCACAAACTCTCTAGTTGTAACATGAGGGCTTAGTTGTTCCATGGCATGTGGGATCCTAGTTTCCCAACCAGAGATGGAACCCACGTCCCCTGCATTGGACCATCAGGGACCTCGGTTTTTAAACATGATGTAAAATGAAGACAGGGCTATAAGCTAGAACTAAGAATGTGGTGGTACACCAATGGGAGGCCTTTCCTGGTGGCCCAGTGGATAAGAATCCACCTGCCAAAACAGGGGACCTGGGTTCTAGCCCTGGTTGGGGAACTAAGATCCCACATGTGATGGAGCAACTAAGCCCCATGTGCCTCACCTGCTGAGCCTTCACTCTAAAGCCTGTGCTCTGCAGCAAGATAAACCACTGCAGTGAGAAGCCTGTGAACAGCAAGTAGAGAATAGCCCCCACTTGCCACAACTAGACAAAGTTCTCATGCAGCAACAGAAACGCAATGGAGTCCAAAATTAATTAATTAAAACCATCAGTGGGGAAGACATGTATGCTTCTTGCAGGAGACAGAGGTACAATCAAGGTGAAATTGAAGAAAATTTAATAAATGGTCTATTTACAAAGGTGTGTGCAGCAGAAAGAAACTAACAAGGGATGGCAAAGCATCCAAAAACTAACTAAAATAGGAAGGAGTTATCCCCTCTAGCTCTGCAGGAACAGGGGTCAGGGTTGAGGTGAGAACCCTGTGAGAGTTCTGTCTGGGGGAGAGAGACTCCAGTTGAGCTGTAGTTGGATGAATACAACCGTTGCCACACCGTAACTTGACAGGGGGAAGCAGGGAATAAACCCCCCAATCTCTCTCTTCTCCCCTTCTCTGATCATCCATCTGCTGACAATTTCCCTTGAACAAACCCAAGCCAAATTCAGAAAGGAGTCCCAGTGGTGCCCTCTGTAGAAGTGTAGAGCAAGATGAAGAGAAGTGAATGATGTAAAGAAGCAGTTGGAGAACATTGGCCACAAAGTGAAAGCTTTTAACCAAACAATTGCTCAGTAAATTGTTTTTCAAATATTAATAAAAACACAGTATAACAGGGAAGCCATTATTATATATGATACTATAATAGTGGATACATTTCATTATACACTTGTCAAATTCCATGTATAACAATACCAGTGAACCCTAATGTATACTATAGGCTATAGTGAATAATAATGTAACAATATTGACTCACCAGTTCTAACAAATATACCATACTAATGTAAGATGTTAAAAATAGTGGAAGCTGGTAGGGGTAAGGGGTTTAAGGGAATTTTCTATATTTTTTTCTGAGTATTTTGTAAATCTAGGATGTTCCCAAAAAACAAAGTCTATTAATTTTTTAAAAGTGCCCTTTTCACTACTCATACCTGTTGAAAATGTCAATCATTGCCCCAATTCCACCGTGCTGCCACATCCATGCAAATGAGGTGACAGTGAGATAACCACCCTATGCCATTGAGTAACAGGAGGTTAATTACCAAGATTAGTGGAAATACATCTAGGAAACGTCAAATTGCAAAGAGTTAATGGTGTCTGTTTTCTAAATTCTCCATGTCTTTATTCCTTGTGCTAATTCAGACAAACACAAAATTCTCCCTTGCTTCTCAGGAAAAGTTCTTAGTAAGTTATTCCAAATCATCATTTCTCTTGTAATGATTAACTTTTCACTTAAAGCTAAGACAACTCTGTTTTCATAATAATTTGTATGTGAAAGTTCTTTGCCCTTTGAAGAGACTGAAGACATAATTTGGAAAGGTTTTCATGGCATGATAATTACCATAGATACCACCTGCTGATAATTCTTCACTAAGTAAAAAATAAAGGTGAAAGAGAAAATAAAATATACTTTGGGTCCAAAAAGAAGCTGACACACTGAAATATATTCTATTTGGAACCTTACATCAGATGTTTTAAAAATCTGGTTGATTTCAGTATGATTTACCATATTCTAATAGTATGTCTTCTGAAATGCAAGTAACATACTATAATAATGAATTTCTACACATTATACAATTAATATAAAGGTTCCAGAGCCTTATATTTTTTGATGTATGTTCAAGCTGGTTTTAGCAAAGGTAGAGGAACCAGAGATCAAATTGCGAACATCCACTGGATCATCGAAAAAGCAAGAAAGTTCCAGAAAAACATCTATTTCTGCTTTATTGACTATGCCAAAGCCTTTGACTGTGTGGATCACAATAAACTGTGGAAAATTCTGAAAGAGATGGGAATACCAGACCACCTGACCTGCCTCTTGAGAAACCTATATTCAGGTCAGGAAGCAACAGTTAGAATTGGACATGGAACAAGAGACTGGTTCCAAATAGGAAAAGGAGTACTTCAAGGCTGTATATTGTCACCCTGCTTATTTAACATATATGTAGAATACATCATGAGAAACGGTGGGCTGGAAGAAGTACAAACTGGAATCAAGATTGCCAGGAGAAATATCAATAACCTCAGATATGCAGATGACACCACCCTTATGGCAGAAAGTGAAGAGGAACTCAAAAGCCTCTTGATGAAAGTGAAAGAGGAGAGTGAAAAAGTTGGCTTAAAGCTCAACATTCAGAAAACGAAGATCATGGCATCTGGTCCCATCACTTCATGGGAAATAGATGGGGAAACAGTGTCAGACTTTATTTTGGGGGGCTCCCAAATCACTGCAGATGGTGATTGCAGCCATGAAATTAAAAGACGCTTACTCCTTGGAAGAAAAGTTGCAGCCAACCTAGATAGCCTATTGAAAAGCACAGACATTACTTTGCCAACAAAGGTCTGTCTAATCAAGGCTATGGTTTTTCCAGTGGTCATGTATGGATGTGAGAGTTGGACTGTGAAGAAAGCTGAGCGCCAAAGAATTGATGCTTTTGAACTGTGGTGTTGGAGAAGACTCTTCAGAGTTCCTTGGACTGCAAGGAGATCCAACCAATCCATTCGGAAGGAGATCAGCCCTGGGATTTCTTTGGAAGGAATGATGCTAAAGCTGAAACTCCAGTACTTTGACCACCTCATGTAAAGAGTTGACTCATTGGAAAAGACTCTGATGCTGGGAGAGATTGGAGGCAGGAGGAGAAGGGGATGACAGAGGATGAGATGGCTGGATGGCATCCCCGACTCGATGGATGTGAGTTTGAGTGAACTCCGGGAGTTGGTGATGGACAGGGAGGCCTGGCGTGCTGCGATTCACGGGGTCACAGAGTCGGACACAACTGAACGATTGAACTGAACTGAATAGTATGTCCTCTGAAATGCAAGTTACATACTATAATAATGAATTTCTACACATTATACAATTAATATAAAGCTTCCAGAGCCTTACTTTTTTGATGTATGACACACAGAGCCATAGGTCCTTTGACGTCCTGTCACCATTCTCTTAATAAGACAATGTTTTAAGCACAAAATTATAGATTGCTTTCAACATTAGATTAGAAAAAAATCAAGTAGTAAACTATACTTAAAACAAAACAAAACTAGGGACTCCCCTGGTGGTCCAGTGGTTAAGAATCTGCCTTTAAATGTGAGGGATGCAGGTTTGATCCCTGGTTGGGGAAGCAGGATCCTACAGGCTCAGGGGTAACTAAGCCCAAGTGCTGCAACGAAGATCCCAAGATCCCATGTGCTGCTGCAACTAAGACCCAGTGTAACCAAACAAATCAACAAATATTAAAAAAAAAAAAAAAACAACCCACACTATCAATGTTCCAAAGTCAATAGTAGATAAATGACAATGGAATTCAGAAACGATTCCTGATGTCACTTGCTGAAATCAAGCAGGTATGGTTGTAACGAATGGGCAGCCAGCTGTTTCTTCTCTAGAGCACGGAGTGGCACTATCTTTCCCCACTTGTCTTCTCCCCTCTTCACAATTGTCCCCTGATTAAAC
This sequence comes from Redunca redunca, assembly GCA_006410935.1. Classification (NCBI taxonomy): domain Eukaryota; kingdom Metazoa; phylum Chordata; class Mammalia; order Artiodactyla; family Bovidae; genus Redunca; species Redunca redunca. Next base: position 330,937 of record SJYQ01001423.1, read on the forward strand.
CCAAACACCCTGCATCCCTGCCTCAGAGGAGAGCTCAAATCAACAGTGTCGTCCAATAGGTCCGACTCTTTTGTCCTCCAGGGTTGTAGGCACTGGAGAGCCAGAGAACCCCCTTTCTTCAAGATGCTGTGATCTAGCTGAGCTGCTTGGTGCCTCAGAGTCCAGCCTAAATGAGGGTGGCTTATACAGTGTATGACTCTGATGATAAGCCTAACTTATTTTGAAGGTGTTTCCCTGCCTCCTTTTGGTTCACTCACGTGCATAAATGCAAACATTGTTAGGGTGTAAATGCCCCTCTTTGTGGTCTTATCTGCACTGTTTGTGTGCACACTGCAGCCCTGGGAAGACTGAGGAACAGACTATCACACCAAGATACTGAGTGCTTTCTGGTTTGCAGTGGCAGCTGTTGCTGGCCCTGTCTGATGCCTTTCAAAAGCTTTTTTCTCCTCCATATCTATGCCGTGACTTTCCTTGAAAAATCTTACACCAAATACTGAGTTGGCGTGTCTAGCCCTGTGACTTAACAGTAATCCATAGCAGATAAAATCTTCTACAGGATTTTAACACAGAAAAGCAGTGACTCAACTATTGGGGGAAAAAAATGGGGGTAGCTCTTTCTTCCTCATACAATTAAAAAATTTTAAAGAATACTTCTCAATACTGCTCAATATAGGATTCACATCCCTTTGGCCAAAGGAAGGCTGTAGTTACACTTGAGCCTTCTAAGAATTATTTACAGAGCTCCTATCATCTAAAGGAAATATATTTTTTGGCCAGGGATGCATATTTTGTCAAATTAAGATGAACAACAACATCTTAGTAGGTAATGGTTAGCAACTACTTCACAATTTATTCTTGGCAAGATCACCAAGGTTCTGGGGCTCTGTAACACCCTGGAAAAACATTTAGGGAAAGAAGGCAGGATGCAACAGGAAGACAGATTACATGTCCCTCAAGTGAAGAAAAGAATGTTTCTTCCCTTGTAGCCAATGTTTGTATTTGTTCCTGTAGATCTTGAGAAATAACAAAATGACTTCCAGGACAGTTTTAAGAAATATATCTACAACTTCATTTTCTCTTGGTAAGGGAAGAGAAAATGAAAGAGGAAAAAATCTGTAGATAAAAATGTTGACATAAGAAAATAAGGAAAAATACATATATATATTGCATGATCCCTCTTTGCTACCTTATAACTAAATTATAAGGCTAACAACCAGCAACAACACACACTGTTTAAAAATAGTAGAGTAGGCTAAGAGGGAAAACATGAATTGGTTAATATATATAAATACATGGCACATGTGTGTACATGTGTACACATACACACGCACACACCGATTATCCTCAAAATTTTAGTGAAGCTTTGAGTTTTAATAACTTAAGAAGTATAAGTGCTACAAACTTTAAAAAATACAATTTCAAGACAATTAAGGTTCTTTCATACTTATTTAGATTTGTGAGTGCTGAATAATTTTAAATTATTTTTAATTTTAACTTCATTTGCCATCACCTGTATATGTAAATGGGTTTCCCAGGTGGCACTAGCACTGAAGAACCTGCTTGCCAGAGCAGGAGACATAGAGACGCTGGTTTGATCCCTGGGTCAGGAAGACCCCCTGGAGAACGGCACGGCAACCCATTCCAGTATTCTCGCCTGGAGAATCCCCATGAACAGAGAAGCCTGGTGGGCTACAGTCCATAGGGTCACAAAGAGTTGGACACGACTGAAGCAGCTTAGCACACACATATATGTAAACAAAGCAAAGACGAGAATAGACACAGCAACAAGTCACGAGGCTCCAGTCGAGTTTTGTAACTTCTTTCTTCTGCTATCTAGTTCTTGTTCTTTGTATCTCAGCCGGCATTTCTAAGCTGGTTTTGTTCTTTACCTGCTTGGGTGACCTAAATATGACTTCTGAATTATTTCTAGTAGTTACAGCAGCAGAAACAGCAATAGCAGTAATAAAGGAAGGCTTCAGAATATACAACAGCAACCTCATCACCCCTTGACAATCAGGATCAATCATTCAGACATTAAGCTCCTGCTGTGCCCTTTAGGTCAGTGTCATGAACTCAAACTGCTTCTCAGCTTCCACTTGGATAGAGCCATTTTTATGAGAACTAAACTGATGGATCCAGACAAGGTCAAAGTTGTAGTAATGGGAAACAAAATTCTTAATGAGTGGATCACTGAGGTAACATGGAAAAGGTCTACCGTCACTCCCACATCCTTAAGTCTATGTCCTGGCTATTGCAGAAACAGAATTACGTATGAGCTGCTATTGCCATCAACTGTTATCAGAATATATACTGCATCTTGTCAGATGACACCTCAGACTTGTAAGTTTTTTTTGTCTTTTTAATATTTAATCTATTTATTTAGCTGCACTGAGTCTTAGTTGGAGCACACAGGATCTTTCTTGCACACAGAACACATAAATGACGTGCTCCCTTCCACAAAGATGGGGAGAAAGTAAGAACACATTTCATGAACACCTCCAGGTGGGCTGGAGGATCCTTGCCTGCAGCCTGCACTCTACTGTTCTGCTTTTGAACCATGGGGATTTGTTCATTATTCACACATTTTAAAAGGAAGCAATGGTGCAGAAAGTGAGCCTCAAGATCGGTCATTCAAGAAAAAGCTGGAGACTTGCCTGATGGTCCATTGGTTAGGACTGCATGCTCCCACTGCAGGGGGCACAGGTTTGATTCCTGGTTTGGGGACCAAGATTCTGCATGCCACAGGGCTGTGGCAAGAAATGAAAAAGTCTGGATACAGAGCAGTGGGTAAATATACTAATTGTTCAGGTGGGGACAAGGAAGATGGAAAGGGAAAGGAAGGAAAGGAGAGGCAGGAAGAACGGGGGATGGGGGAATGTAGAGTGGCAGTCCAGACACGTAGGTCCCTCGGGATCTTCCTTGTGTCAAGTGGGATTTTCCTTGCATCTGGCAGTATCTTCCTTGCATTCTGCAGGCTGAAAAGTCGTGGTACTAGGGCTCTGTTGCCACCAGGCATGTGGGATCTTCGTCCCAGACCAAGGATGGAACCGGAGGCTTCTGCACTGCAGGGCATTTTTAACCACCAGGCCACCAAAGAAGTCCCAATTGGAAGTTTTTATTCATATACTTGGAGTGTTTCTTCAATGGATCCTTGTACCATTCCATCAGAACAGTAGCTTCTGAATGATACAGTACACAGTAAGACCAGTAATAAATGAAGAATAAAAAAGTCGCTCAGTTCAGTTCAGTTCAGTCACTCAGTTGTGTCCGACTGTTTGCTACCCTATGAATTGCAGCATGTCAGGCCTCCCTGTCCATCACCAACACCTGGAGTTCACTCAGACTCGCGTCCATAGAGTCAGTGATGCCATCCAGCCCTCTCATCCTCTGTCATCCCCTTCTCTTCCTGCCCCCTATCTCTCCCAGCATCAGAGTCTTTTCCAATGAGTCAACTCTTTGCATGAGATGGCCAAAGTACTGGAGCTTCAGCTTTAGCATCATCCCCTCCAAAGAAATCCCAGGGCTGATCTCCTTCAGAATGGATTGGTTGGATCTCCTTGCAGTCCAAGGGACCCTCAAGAGTCTTCTCCAGCACCACAGTTCAAAAGCATCAATTCTTCAGTGCTCAGCTTTTCCACAGTCCAACTCTCACATCCATACATGACCACAGGAAAAACCATAGCCTTGCCTAGTCAGACCTTTGTTGGCAAAGTAATGTCTCTGCTTTTTAATATGCTATCTAGGTTGACCGTAACTTTTCTTCCAAGGAGTAAGCGTCTTTTAATTTCATGGCTGCAATCACCATCTGCAGTGATTTTGGAGCCCAAAAAAATAAAGTCTGACACTGTTTCCACTGTTTCCCCGTCTATTTCCCATGAAGTGATGGGACTAGATGCCATGATCTTCGTTTTCTGAATGTTGAGCTTTAAGCCAACTTTTTCACTCTCCTCTTTCACTTTCATCAAGAGGCTTTTGAGTTCCTCTTCACTTTCTGCCATAATGGTGGTGTCATCTGCATATCTGAGGTTATTGATATTTCTCCCGGCAATCTTGATTCCAGCTTGTGCTTCTTCCAGCCCAGCGTTTCTCATGACGTACTCTGCATAGAAGTTAAATAAGCAGGGTGACGATATACAGCCTTGAAGTACTCCTTTTCCTATTTGGAACCAGTCTGTCGTTCCATGTCCAGTTCTAACTGTGGCTTCCTGACCTGTATATAGGTTTCTCAAGAAGCAGGTCAGGTGGTCTGGTATATCCATCTCTTTCAGAATTTTCCACAGTTTATTGTGATCCACACAGTCAAAGGCTTTGGCATAGTCAATAAAGCAGAAATAGATGTTTTTCTGGAACTCTCTTGCTTTTTTGATGATCCAGTGGATGTTGGCAATTTGATCTCTGGTTCCTCTGCCTTTTCTAAAACCAGCTTGAACATCAGGAAGTTCACAGTTCACGTATTGCTGAAGCCGCTCAGTCGTGTCCAACTCTTTGGAGTCCCCATGGACTGTATAGTCCCTGGAATTCTCCAGGCCAGAATACTGGAGTGGGTAGCATTTCCCTTCACTAGGCGATCTTCCAAACCCAGGGACTGAACCCAGGTCTCCTGCATTGTAGGTGGATTCTTTAACAGCTGAGCCACAAGGGGAGCCCAAGAATACTGGAGTGGGTAGCCTATCGCTTCTCCAGGGAATCTTCCTGACCCAAGAATCTAACCAGGGTCTCCTGCTTTGCTGGCAGATTCTTTACCAACTGAGATGTCAGGGGAAGCCCAGTAAGTCTCATGAATATGAGTCACCACTTTTGCTGTAAGATGAACTCTTTGGTCAAAAGCCATATTATGTGGGATCCCAATATATGGAAGAAGGTGTTCAATAAATGCACAGGTGGTGATGGGGCAGAAGCTTTGTGGGCAAGGCAATACAATTCATACCCAGAGTCAGTATATTTTTTAAAGAAAAAAAATGTCTTTCCTTCTAGGATGGCAAGGGTCCAATATAATCCTTCTGCCACCGAGTAGCCCACTAGTCTCACTAGGAAATGATGCTATCCTGGGGGATGAGACTTGGCTTATGCTGTTGGCTGGTGGTCTGTTCAGCTGTCATACTTGTCATATGCATTTTGTGGGGGAAAATAATCTTATGTTGTTTTGATTCCATCCTTATTATGGCGATCTTTTTCCTGGGTCCAATAACAAAACACTGGAATGACTAAGAAAAGAGAGAAGCTGATCTCCACAGCAAGAGTTGTATCCAAATATGACTGAAGGCCTTCTCTGGCTTGCCCACATGAGTACTCACATTCTCTCTGCCTAGGTCCCCATCCACCAAGTCTGTGATTATCCAGCTTATCCAGTAGTCTTTGCTCAGAACTGATATCCGTCTGTACTTTTAGCCCTTGTTTTTTCAAGCTAAAGTTAATAATACAATGCATGTCTTAAAGTTCTGTCCACTGAGAGGGCTTTTTTCCCTCTTTTTCCTCATACCATCTTTCTATAACACCCTTCAACTAGGCTGTAATAAAGTTGCAGTTCACTTCGAACTGATGGCAGCCTATCATCCAGAACTCTCTCTCAACAAAACATGAAATTTTACCTGTGTCAGATGAATGGTCATAGGGAAACACTGCCCATGAGTCCACATGTTACAGTTAAAGGAAAACTGATAATGAAACAGAATAGGCTTGTTCTGGGAGCCTGAGCTGCCTATGCAACTTGTTCCTATGACTTGTTAGAACGTGGCTTCTTGCATATCACTGCCATTTGATGATAAGAGTGATGATGAGCATGCTCATCTTTATGACTGAGATCAGATAACACTCAGTTTGTGATGGGAAACTTAGGTAGCATGAGCAACTCATATCCTACAGTGAGTCATTCCATCACTGTCAGGGCTGAAAAGCAAGCCAGCAACAATTTCTTAAAAGGAGAACAGATCTACTGTATAGCGTATGGAACTTTGCTCAGTGGATGAGAAGGAAGTTTGGGGAAGAATGGGTACATTATATGTATGGCTGAGTCTCTGCATGCTTCACCTTAAATTATCATAACTCATTAATCGGTGATAGTTCAATACAAAGTAAGAAGTTTAAAACTTTTTTTTTTTTTTTAAAAAAAGGAGAACAGTTAACTGTGAAGTATAGTACTTTTAAAAAATCTTAGGAATATATATTGGGCTTCCCTGGTTGCTCCCCAGTAAGAATCTGCCTGCAAGGCAGGAGACACAGATTCAATCCCTAAGTTAGGAAGACTCGCTGGAGAAGGGAATGGCTACCCTCTCCAGTGTCCTTGCCTGGGAAATTTTGTGGAGAAAAGAGCTGGGCAGGCTATAGTCCATGTGGTTGTAGAAGCTGGACACAACTTAGCAAATAAACCATACCACCACCAGGGATACATGCTATCACATATCTATCAGTGCTTGCCTGATGTAATATAGAGCAAACCCATCTTCCACAGATATCATGGGCACTCATGGAGTTTTCTGGTTCGTAAATTCCAAATGGCTAAGCAGTTGCTCTTCAACCCAGAACAACAAGAGCACTTTCTTTTTGGGGGGCTCTATTAAAAATTGGCAGCTTTAGGCATTACTTGTTAAGTGGATTAGAACATCCTGAAATGTGATACATGTTGTCTCTAGAACCAAAGCTCCTCCCGAGAACCATCACTCTTTTTATGGTGGTAATAGAAAGCACAGTAAAAGTTCTAGATGAGATATCTTGATATGCCCATTGGACCCCCTAGAAAATCAACCTAGATCCCTGAATTTCCATGAGAATTTTCTGCACCTTTTAGGACACATACGTCTTAAGGCAATTGGCCTGATGTCACTAATGTAGTGGACAAATGTAATATCCTATGTAATAGTTCCCTAAAGAACCTGAGACAACAGAGAGCAAAAGAGTCAATACAGCCCTGAGGAAGGATGATGAGAAGACACTGCTCAATAGCTGTGTACTAAATACTAGGTGCTGAGTTGATTTACTCTAATGTAGTCCAACTGGGAGAGCAATTGAACTTTGAGTCACCAACTGATTAATTTCATGAAAATCAACTAATACTCTGAAAGATCTATATGTCTTCTGCATAAAAAATAGGTAAGTTAAATTAGAATGTGATTTTTTAAATGTATCCTATATCTTTCAAGTAGTTAGTGATGGCAATAAGTTTTTCACTTGCCCATGATTTGACATGCTGCTGCTGCTGCTAAGTCGCTTCAGTTGTGTCCGACTCTGTGCAACCCCATAGATGGCAACCCACCAGGCTCCGCCATCCCTGGGATTCTCCAGGCAAGAACACTGGAGTGGGTTGCCATTTCCTTCTCCAATGCATGAAAGTGAAAAGTCAAAGTGAAGTTGCTCAGCCGTGTCCAACTCTTAGCGACCCCATAGACTGCAGCCTACCAGGCTCCTCCGTCCATGGGATTTTCCAGGCAAAAGTACTAGAGTGGGGGTGCCATTGCCTTCTCCAGATTTGACATGAGTTTTCATTTTCTGCTATGGTAAGAGAAGTACTTCCTCAGCTTCTAAATTTTCCCATCCTACTGTAGTGGTCCTCTTCTGATAGAAAGCCATCAGAAAGCCAATGTAGGGACTCTGCCAGCAGTTATGTCTATCCTAAATATGCATTCATAAAATTAATAATATTCTGAAATAATAATCACGGGGTGTCAGAAGGACATTGGCTAAAACTCTATTTTCTGAACACAGTAAAACCAAACTCATATTGAGACATTTTGAAGCTTTATGTATTGGTGGTTGTTTGGGACCAAAGTTCAAAAATATTTTATAAATCTGAGCCATCCCCCTTACTCAGTGTATGGTCACTCTGGCAAATGTCCTCAGGTCACTCTGTGAAAGACTGAAACAAACATTTACAGTATACACTTGTGGCAATTCTGTGGGGAATTTCCATAAGGGAAATTGCCACCTCTATTCAAAAGCTTCTGTGAACTGGATCAAATTGGGCATGATCCAGTTATGACTCCATTGAGTCACTGAGTTATGATTCCATGGTAATGACTCCTTTCAGATCTCTGCTAACTAAACCTTGATGTTTTATTTATTTTCAGCTGAGCCAAGTCTTCATTTCTGCTCGTGGGCTTTGTCTAGTTGCCATGAGCCGGGCTACTCTTTCCTGTGGGTCACAGGCTTCTCACTGCGGCTTCTCTTGTTGCTGAGCACGGGTTCTAGGCATGTGGACTTCAGCAGTTGTGGTGTACGGGCTTTAGTTGCTCCTTGGCATGTAGAATCTTTCTGGACCAGGGATCGAGCCTGTGTCCCCAGCACTGGCAGGCAGAGGCAGGCAGATTCTTAACCACTGGACCACCAGGGAAGACCAACCTTGCATTTTTAATGAAACCAGGTCAAGTATACATTATAAGAATCAAGTAAAATTTTAGCTGGTTGCTCAACTATTGAAACCTAGAGTATCAGAGTCAAGCTACTTTGGTCCACGCTTTACCATCTGCAGAGAGACAAAATACCTTCTTGTCTCCAGCTTCTGCCATTCACTCTTTAAAACTGAGAAGTACATTTCAGTGGCACTATCTTTCACAGTCTTCCCCAGCCTGCAATGAAGAGCTAGCACTATTTTTTCTAAGATGCTGCATCAGTCAAAGCTTTGGTGAAGGGAGTATTCTCTAAACTCTTCTAAGGGATACATTAAGGCCATAGATGTGAAAGTTTACCATAATTAATATTCTCTGATCTTCTTATTTCCGAGCTTTCAGATATTTCAGTCAACACGATACTAAAGAAATCCTGGCACCTCATACTTATTTAATTTAGGTCATTGATATGTTCAGATTTAAGTCAGCAGTCTGAGTAAACTATTGAAGTCTCTCCTAGCTGCTTGTGGCAACACAGTTACTCCAGGATGTCTGATAAGGGTGCCTTTTCAATAAACCAGCCTTATACATGTATTTTTAATTGTTGTTATTGGTTCATTTTGTCCTGCTATAAACCCCTTAGAATTATTTTTACCAACATTATGCCCTGTTTTCTGTGAATATAAATTTGGAAAACATTGCTTTTGCTTCAGCGTATGGTGCCAGCTCCTCCTGGATTTGAATTTGTAATCATCCCCCACATCCTGTGCTCAGCTTCTGATTACATATCTGGAAGCAATGAGAAGAGTGGGGGTGGGTCTTAAAGAGAATTGGCATTGTCTTACAAGGGGATGCTTCATTGAGGCAATTCAGAATCATCAGGCAAAGTGAGGCTAACATCCCTGGATAGGGAAAGACAACCCTGCTTCTGATGGAAACCAAGGATCAGTGAAAGTAAGCAGTGTAAGCTCCTCTGATTCACTGGAATCCACTGGAAAATTCTTATTCCAGTTCTACTCATTCTTAACCAGTACTCCAACTTTTGCAGGAGGCAAAGCAAAGCTAAAAATTCCATTTGCCTTGTAAATCTGCAATTTACAAGACCAAATCTTATTTCTGGTTTTGTATTTATAGGTGTATCTACTAAGTTGCTTAAAAATATATTTTTAAGGGTAATAATAAAAAGGTCTTGCTTCTCTGATCATGCCATAAGCTTTTCTTTAGTAGGCACTTTATTTCCTATTTGCCATTTCTATGGACTCTTCTGTTTTCTGCTGATGACAGTCATATAACCTTCCATTGACTAATCCCAGGTTCTCACGTGTGAGAGTTTGTGTCCTGGATCCATGTTTTTATATATTGAATCAGATAGAGTTTGCTCAGGAAAACAGAAAGCACACTAAGTATTATAAACAGGAGGCATTTCATATAGGAAATTAGATACAAAACATTTGAAAATCTAGGATGACGAGGTTAGCAAAGAACTGCTAGATTTCAGAAATTGTGAAACGAGGAATTGCAAGGAACTGCTGTTTGTTTCCTCAGCTGCCTTTAGCATTAAAGTCGGTGATCTAACAGAAAATATGAGTAAAAATATCCATCTGTTCTTTTATAATCCGACAAACCTATTTGCTGCTGCTCATTCAATAACAGTGCTTCCTTTCCCTCTTCCTGGCACGAGATGATTCTCCATGGGTTTTGAGCATCTCTGTACATCTTGAAAATAAAGGCACTGACTGACTTTATTCTAGACCATCTTTTTAGGGATGTTTATGTGGCAAGAGGGCTTCCAAGGTGGTTCAGTGGTAAAAAAAAAATCTACTGTCAATGCAGGAGATGTAGGTTTAATCACTGGGTCAGGAAGATCCTCTGGAGAAGCAAATGACAACCCACTCCAGTATTCTTGCCTGGAAACTTCCATGGACAGAGGATCCTGGTGGGCTGCAGTCTGTGGGGTACCAAACAGTCAGATAGGACTGAGCACTTAGGTGCACACCACGCACACACCCAGATGGTAAGTAGCCTTGAAGA
>SJYQ01001424.1:0-13639 GCA_006410935.1 Redunca redunca
GGGGGTTGTGAGTTTCTAGCTTTCTTGAATTTCCTGTGCTTACTTCTAACCAGGTTATAAACAGGTCAGGGACTGGCAGTAGTGCACAGACCACACTGGGAGTATCACTCTCATAGTTAATCTTTGCAGTAGCCCTCTATGAATCATACTATCCCCACCTCAACTTTCAAAGACACTGAACCATAGTGGGCTTCCCAACCCTAAGAGCCCACATTTACCAGCTAGCAGAATTTGTATCCAAACCCAGTCAGTGCCCAGAGGAGCCAGTATTTGTCCCTGACTCCAGAGCTTGTGCTCTTCTCCATGTGCTTGGGTCATTTTAACTACATGTGGAGGAGGAACAGTCTGGTTTAGGCCATCAGATGAGGACCTCCTCAAGTACACCTTCTTCAGTCTACAAACCTCCTTCATCCACACCCATCCTGCTCTCTCCTGGTGATAAGAATCTCCAAGGTCAGTGATTCCACCCTGTGTCTTTGGATGCTCTTAGTCCATCCATCATCCCAACCAAAGCGATGGTTCAAGAGCAGAAACTATATTCATTTTGCAGACAAAGAAGCTGAGATTCAGAGGTTGAGATGCTTACCCGAGCATGTAACTAAGACTACATGACTGTAAGTGTCCAGAGCCTATTTTGTGAAGGATGGTGCCATTCTAATGTCCTGGAACCTTGGATGGTTACTGCTTTCCCACAGCCACACTGCTAGTGAGTAGTAGAGAAAGAACCGACAGATCAGTGTGACTGACTCCGAAACCAGGGCTTTCTGTTATCCCAGGCTACCTCTTAAAATCTCAAAATTATAACATTGAGAAGGAAGGCTTGCTCTCAGTCATCATTTATTCATTCAACAAACATTTACTGACCACCCTCTGTGCACAGACACTCTGCTAGAAGCCATAATCAAACAGTGAACAGGGCGCAGTTTCAAGTCTTTTTCTCACTTAGTTTAGTGAGAAAATACACCACGTGTGAACATTCACAGTCAGGGCAGGCTACATGCACAACAGAAAGACCAGGCCCCTTGTTTAAAAATAAAGTATCTCAAGATGGTGACAACAGGACACTAACCAAGTATGGTTCAGTTTAACACGAGAGGTGCTCAGGGTAACACACAAATCCGAGTTACCTAGGATGATGACTGATCTTAACGTGACTTCCTAGAAGAGGCGACAACTGGGCTGACCCTGGACAATGATGATATCTCCCCTACATGGATTTTCTCCTTTATTTTTTAGACCAGAGGGTATTCAGGAGAATCACTGAGTCATCATTTTGACTTAGACATCAGTCATCAAGAGTTTCCCCCATAGTACACCCTCACCACCTACCTCTGGAGCTGTGATACATGCCGAGAGGGGACATGGAGACATGCTGTCCTGACCTCCCTTCAAGAACTTGTTGTCCAGCAGCTGTAAGTGCTGCCAGTGGGCAACCTTAAACCACCAGCCCCTCTGGGGGCAGCCTGCGTGCAATGACCCACCCGGGTGGAGGTATAAAAGGCTGGTCATTGGATGTGTCAGGACAACCCTGAGGGGCCATCATCACTCCAAACTCCCATGGAGTCAGCTCAGGTCGTCTGGCCAGTGATCCAGGTTGATCCTTCCCACTGCCTTGCCCTGTTTCTTCCCTCCTGATTCCACAGTGTGGAGCCCAAGGTCAACCCCGATACACATCCCAGCACCAAACTCCATCTGAGTCTGCATCCCAGAGAGCCAGCCTGCAACATGTATCAGAAAACATTCCAGTATTTGGGGAGGATTATTATTGAAAATTACTGGTTACACATGTACTTATAACATTTTAAAACCCTTCCAATAAAATACAAAATGGTAGAAACATGGACCTTTAGTGTGAATGTGGTTACCTTTGGTTTAAACTTCACAATCTAATGTTGTCTGACCAAATGAAATTGAGTTATATATTAAAAACAAAAGAAAACTATATGTTGAACCATATGAACCTGCCACTTTATAGCTTATAAAGATTGAATGTTAGCAGTTCCACATGGCTGGATCTAATTTTAAAAAGTCCATTAGCATTTGAAATTTAGAGAACATTATACTTATGAATAACTCATGAGTAAAAGATATATTAATGAATTAAATTAGGAATTAGAAAATACAATGGCTATTGATGGTGGTGAGTACCAAAACTTGCAGGTTGCAGCTCGAGTGGATCTTAGGGAAAAAAATTCAGCTTTATATACTTACACTAGAAAAATAAGGACGTTGATAATCTCTTTTCAATTTAAGAATTTAGAGGAAAAACCTCAAAGTTAAGGAAAAGTTGAAGGAAAGAATCATATGATGAACTAAGGGAAAAAGAGAGCATCAATCAAGCAGAAAGGTGATTCTTTGAAAACAGGAAAATGTTATGCAAGACTATTCATAAAAAAGAAGGCTAAAAGAAAATTAAAAAGCCAAAAGAACACAGAGATGCTGCAGATATTAAACATATAAGATATTGTGAATAAATTTACGCCAATCAAGCTCAAAACTCACAGGAAACAGATTCCTCCTAGAAAAATGAAACTTACCAAAATGACTCTGCAGAAATAACACACTGAAGAGGAAGCACATAACTACCAAAAGTTACCCAGACAGTCTGGCTGCACAACACTGTGAATGCGATTAATGCCACTGGATTGTGTGACTAAAAATGGTTATACGGTAAATTTTATGTTACACATACTTTACCACAATTTGTAATGTAAAAAATAAAATAAAATCCTCTATCTAGAAGATAGTCTAGCACACGTCTGTCCTCATTAGCAAATCCCCTAGAAGGGCTCCTATTTTGAGAAAGCATATTTTCTCTTCCTTCTCTTTCAGAACATATATTGTCCTTCTGTACTTAACCATATATCCTTTTTTATTTTGGGGGGGTTAAACTATAGTATATTATATGTTTTTCCTAACAGTTTTCTCTGTAGCATTTTAACCAGAGGTCTTTTGGTGGAAAAATGGATCCTAGTCATGTTAAAAGAAGTGGACACAAAACAGTAACTTCACACAGTCTTCAAGTAAACAGAATTCCTGATATAATTGGAAAGTAATAGGTAATTCTGGGAACAGTAAAAAAAAAAAAAAANAAAAAAAAAAAAAAAAAAACATCTGTGACAACTTTGTCTCAAATCTTAGAAAATGAGTTTGGCTCTGGAGTCTCTCAAGACACAAAACCTGGGAGACAGCTTTTATTGGTGGCCTACACCCCTGATTTGGATAAGAAAGCAAGTAATATAACATTTAAATAAACATAATAAATCCTTTTTCAAGAGCTTGAAATCATTGAGGTTGGAGAACTCACATTTTGTAATTGTAAATATTTGTTGCTGGTGTAAAAAAAAAGTAGAATATAATTTATGCAGGCAAAACCTATTGGACAAAAGCCTTTAGAATAGACATGAATTCATGGTAGAATCCCAGTGTTGACTCAAAAATTGTGAAGGCTGAGGGCTGTCCACTGGAAACATTCATAACCACAAGGTAACTGTAATATCTGGCTATCTCCTTTTGAAGTACACCTGAGGGAGAAAAAGACAAAAACATGTTTAAAAGTTTTAAAGTCCTCCTCCTAAGACAACACATTTCTAGGTTTTTTTCTTCATGTGAAGCAATCATATTACTATTGGAGACACAGTTTTAGAAAACCAGGGCTGTATTTATTCTGTGGAGGAAGTAGCCCCATTAAAACCCTCAGTGGGGCTGGACATGATGCCAAATAGCCTGTAGATCTACTAGATATCTGATCATTCTGATTCACAGATATGCTTTATCACTACAGGAAATTGATAAGCAAAATCATTTTATCTCCTTAAATAAATTAAAAACAGGGTAACAAAGAGGATAGGAAATCTAGCATCTGAACAGGGTTTGTCATTTTCACACATAAAATGTGGATGTTAATATCGGGTTATTACCTTTATATTTTATAAACTCTGATTGATAAGCACTGAAACACTGGCATATATGTATAAAATATCCTGGTGTTTAATTTGTGTGGCAAAGCAGTTATAGGTCCTATAGAAATGTGATTGGTGGATAGTGGGTCCCAAGAATGAAAAGAAAATCAAATGTTTTAACAATCACTCAACCAAGAGACTTCCCTAAAATGTAAGATGATACCCAATAATAGGACAGATCTCTGCCAGACCTTTGAGCTCTTGAATTCTACCAAATTCTAGCTGAACTGGAAGAGATACAGGTTTTCTCAGTGTATAAGCAGAACACAAAGGAAACAAAGTGCTGTCAAGTTCCACAATCATCAGTTTTTAGTAGCTGTGTTGTATCTCGGTTCCTTACAGATGCACATAACAAAATAAAATAATGTCAGGGCTTGTGAAACCTTATCTCTGAACATGTTTGGGCAAAAAACAACTTCAAGTGTAACTCTTTTTCCTCAAGGAAGAATGTGAAAAGTTTCCTTTGAGTCTTGAAAACAGAAAATGTATAGTCTATCAGAGGCTAACTCATGTCACAAACTGGGTTACTTAGACACATGATTCCAGTTCTTTTATAGAACCTGATTGCAAGTGCATTGTGGGTGCTGTAAACAGAGTTATCATGAGAGAGAATGGACTTCACACACGAAACAGAAAAGCACTAGGACACCTATCTTCATACTTAGTGCACTTTCTTACTCTCCTGTTGCTAGCATATCCTGCTCTGCACATGAAATGCTATATTTTTAAATGTCACTTAAGGAGAAAAATAAAGCTTCCAAGAATGCTCGGGCCCACTGGCTGAAATCTGAGGCTATTTCCATTGTAATGGAAGCATTTAAGAATAAGGCCTTTGGTGGCAGTGTGGGGGGGCAGTGGTTAATTGCATATCATCACCCTCCTGCATTTTCTTAAGCTAGACATATTTTGTGATTATATATGCATGTACTCTTTTGGTGAAACTAAAAAGAGTTAAAGGAACAAAAGAAAATTCACTTTCTACTGCTTAACATTCTTTCCAAAAGCATCTGGTTCCATTCTCCATAATTCTTCTCCATATAAGTTTTTATAAAGAAAATATTATTTTTAACAACTTTTAACTGAAAAGGACCTTGCTTCATGGTCTGAAATACCTGAATACTGCAAAGGATCTTCAGCAGTTGGGGACCCCTGATTCAGAGTTTCAAAAGCAACCTAGAACTATGGGTATATTTGTTTTATTATTGGGAGGCAAGGTTTCTATCCACAGCCTTTTACCAAATGATCCCACTTTTATACCATAAAACTCTCTATATTCTCAAAGCACTTAAGCATGTGCTCTCTCATCTGATCCCTGTGATAAGTGTGAAGAACACAGCAGGGCTGTAATCCTGCTCTACACACAGGTGAGGACCTGAGGCTCAGAGACCTTGGGGGACAAAAGGCCACATGGATGCTAAGTGCCTCCTCCATCTATTCAAACTGGCCCAGGCTCTTACAGCTAGGATATGAGAATTTTATAGCTTCTGGGCTGTATTAGATGATTTCATAAATAGACAAAATAACACCTCTGTTACACAGTGGGAACAAAGAAATTTCTAAAAACCTCACCCTGATCTGCTTCATCACAGAACAGAATGGATGTTAGGCATTTGTTCTTGGAGCTGAACTGTGTCCCCTCTGAAACGCTGTTGCTGAACCATGAAAGGTGCCACGATTCTTGGCCTCCAGAGAAGAAGAATTCAATTTGGGGCCAGTGACGAAGCTTGATCACTCAGAGCTTTTGTGTAATAAAGCTTTATTAAAGTATAAAAGAGATAGAGAAAGCTTCTGACATAGACATCAGAAGGGGGCAGAAAGAGTGTCCCCTGCTAGTCTTTAGGCGGATAGTATATAGCTAACTAGTAGTAGCAGTGTTAGTCACTCAGTCATGTCCAACTCTTTGCAACCACATGGACTGTGGCCTGCCAGGCTCCTCTGTCCATGGGATTCTCCAGGCAAGAATACTGGAGTGGATTGCCATTCCCTTCTCCAGAGGATCTTTCCAACCCAGGGATCTAACCCGGATCTTTCCAACCCAGGGATCTAACCTGGGTCTCCTTCATTGCCGGCAGATTCTTTACCGTCTGAGCTACAGGGAAGATCCATATAGCTACTGGCAGTCTGCTAATTAGAGAAAGGAAATGTCTCAAAACTCAGAGACTGGCACCAGGCCCCTCACACACAACATGCGTTTTGAGATAACACTGGCACAAGGTGAATTGTCCCTGGCCATAAAATGATTGACATGAATCGAGGAAACTCAGGTTTCCAAGCAAATATAGTCTCACTGACATAGCTTAAGAGAATATTTGCATGAGGAAAACATACTGGTTTGTCAAGTATGTTCTGAGTCTTAGGGGGAACTGACTTGAAGACAGAGTCTAGGGTAAATATATAGTTCATTAACATAGCTTAGGGCAACCATTTCAATAAGAAAAATGCATTGGTTAGCTCAAAGTTTGAGAAAAGTTAACTTCAGGTGGAACCATGCATCTTCACGGCAAACAGAATTTTAAAAGAAACCTCTTTTTAAATTTGCATCAGTTCAGTTCAGTCCCTCAGTCCTGTCCTACTCTTTGCAACCCCACGGACTGCAGTACGCCAGGCCTCCCTGTCACCAACTCCTGGAGCTTACTCAAAACTCATGTCCATTGAGTTGGTGATGCCATCCAACCATCTCATTCTCTGTCATCCCCTTCTCCTCCCATCTTCAATCATTCCCAGCATCAGGGCCTTTTCAAATAAATCAGTTCTTCATATCAGGTGGCCAAAGTATTGGAGTTTCAGCTTCAGCATCAGTCATTCCAATGAATATTCAGGACTGATTTCCTTTAGAATGGACTGGTTGGATCTCCTTGCAGTCCAAGGGCCTCTCAAGAGTATTCTCCAACACCACAGTTCAAAAGCATCAATTCTTCGGGGCTCAGTTTTCTTCATAGTCCAACTCTCATATCCATACATGACTACTGGAAAAACCATAGCTTTGACTAGATGGACCTTTGTTGACAAAGTAATGTTTCTGGTTTTTAATATGCTGTCTAGTTTGGTCATAACTTTCCTTCCAAGGAGCAAGCATCTTTTAATTTCGTGGCTTCAGTCATCATCTGCAGTGATTTTGGAGCACCCCAAAATAAAGTCTGTCACTGTTTCCATTGTTTCCCCATCTGTTTGCCATGAGGTGATGGGTCCAGATGCCATGATCTTCGTTATTTGAGTGTTGAGTTTTAAGCTAATTTTTTCACTCCTCCTTCACTTTAAGCAAGAAGCTCTTTAGTTCCTTGCTTTCTGCCATAAGGGTGGTGTCATCTGCATATCTGAGGTTATTGAAATTTCTCCAAGCAATCTTGATTCTAGCTTGTGCTTCATCCAGCCCAGCATTTCTCATGATGTACTCTGCATATAAGTTAAACAAGCAGGTTGACAATATACAGCTTTGATGTACTCCTTTCCTGATTTGGAACGAGTCTGTTGTTCCACGTTAAGATTTAACTGTTGCTTTCTGACCTGCATACAGAGTTCCCAGGAGTCAGGTCAGGTGGTCTGGTATTCACATCACTTGAAGAATTTTCCAGTTTGTTGTGATCCACACAGTCAAAGACTGTGGCACAGTCAATAAGCAGAAGTAGATGTTTTTCTGAACTCTCGCTTTTTTGATGACCCAACGGATGTTGGTAATTTGATCTCTGGTTTCTCTGCCTGTTCTAAATCCAGTTTGAATACTTGGAAGTTCACAGTTCACATACTGTTGAAATCTGGCTTGGAGAATTTTAAGCATTACATTGTCAGTGTGTGAGATGAGTGCAATTGTGAAGTAGTTTGAGCATTCTTTGCTATTGCCTTCCTTTGGGATTGGAATGAAAACTGACTTTTCCTGTCCTGTGNCAGAGGGAAACAACCCTGCTGACACCTTGACCTCAGACTTTCAACCTACAGGGCTGTGAGAATATAAGTTTCTGTTTTATAAGTCACCTACTCTTTGGTCTTTGTATGGCAGCCCTAGCAAACTACTGCCCCCCTTTAGCTTTATGTATCTAAAAGTTCCTTTCTCTACAATTTCAAGGATCATCCAAAATGGTCAATCAGACAGTGATCAGCTCACCTGAGCTACAAGTTCAAGAGAATGTGATGTGGAAGCACCTTTTCCTGGATGTTGGGTTTTCTTTTCAGATGAATGAATTCTGCTCTAACAGAGTGAATACCTTGTTGACTTAATGCTCCCAGTGTTACAGCTCTGAACAATACATTGATATCTGATGCTTGCACATTCAAAAAACTGATAATCTGACGGTTTATCCTCCTAAGAGGATGCAGAAGTAATGTCAAAGTGGAATGAGAATTAAGAAATGTATTTTTTTCTGTAGAGATGACCTGAGCCAGTGGCAGGACTGCAATACAAAAGTGAGGTTCTGCCTCCTTGTGAACTTCGGTGACTGGCCCGACCTTGGCTACCATGTGACAGGAGCAGTGTTCTCAGGCTCGACACAGAGCGCAGTACCTAGCACGTCACTCTGACTCTGCCAGTAATTCCCACTCTGTGTTCCCTGGACCAGCTCTGTGACCTAAGGTGAGCCCTGTAACCATTCTCCTCATCCATGACATGGGATAAAAATGGACCATCATGAGTTTACATGAAATCATACATGCAAGAACTGTATAAAATAAATTATAAAGAATTACACAAGCTGGAATCAAGATTGCCGGAAGAAATATCAATAATCTCAGATATGCAGATGACACCACCGTTATGGCAGAAAGTGAAGAGGAAATGAAAAGCCTCTTGATGAAAGTGAAAGAGGAGAGTGAAAAAGTTGGCCTCAAGCTCAACATTCAGAAAATGAAGATCATGGCATCCGGTCCCATCACTTCATGGGAAATAGTTGGGGAAGTAGTGGAAACAGTGACAGACTTTATTTTGGGGGGCTCCAAATCACTGCAGATGGTGACTGCAGCCATGAAATTAAAAGACGCTTACCCCTTGGAAGAAAAGCTATGACCAACCTAGATAGCATATTCAAAAGCAGAGACATTACTTTGCCAACTAAGGTCCATCTAGTCAAGGCTATGGTTTTCCAGTGGTCATGTATGGATGTGAGAGTTGGACTGTGAAGAAGGCTGAGCGCCGAAGAATTGATGCTTTTGAACTGTGGTGTTGGAGAAGACTCTTGAGAGTCCCTTGGACTGCAAAGAGATCCAACCAGTCCATTCTGAAGGAGATCAGCCCTGGGATTTCTTTGGAAGGAATGATGCTAAAGCTGAAGCTCCAGTACTTTGGCCACCTCATGCGAAGAGTTGACTTGTTGGAAAAGACTCCGATGCTGGAAGGGATTGGGGGCAGGAGGAGAAGGGGATGACAGAGGATGTGATGGCTGGATGGCATCACTGACTCGATGGGCTTGAATCTGAGTGAA
Source organism: Redunca redunca (assembly GCA_006410935.1). NCBI lineage: Eukaryota > Metazoa > Chordata > Mammalia > Artiodactyla > Bovidae > Redunca > Redunca redunca. Next base: position 9,371 of record SJYQ01001424.1, read on the forward strand.
CTCCGGGAGTTGGTGATGGACAGGGAGGCCTGGCGTGCTGCGATTCACGTGGTCTCAAAGAGTCGGACACGACTGAGTGACTGAACTGAACTTAACTGACACAAATGCAGTTTTACCATTAATATTATTAGAGTAGGTGCAGGATTACTAGACCTGGAATCACAAGATTGCTAATTCTGTGACCTATGTCTGCTCAAGTATGTATGTTACACTTGATTTAAAATATTTACTGAGAGAACAAATTCATAATTCTGTGTCTACTGCAGACTAGCTTAACACCAGTCATATACAAAGAGCCACCTTCCTTCTAAAGCACCTTAGTTTCCTCACCTGTACAAAGAGAGGGTTGAATCCTGTTATCTCATTATCTGGACCAATCCAAAATTCTGTGTTCTATTTCTCATTATTCAATTTCATGATAATATAAAGTCAAGATTTTGACATACAGGTGGGAACACCTCTTTTGGGTGTGAAATGCCTAAGGACAGGTGGGAACACCTCTTTTGGGTGTGAAATGCCTAAGGTCATTTGGAGAAGAAAATGGCAACTCATTCCAGTGTTCTTGCCTGGAAAATCCCAGGTACGGCGGTGCCTGGTGGGCTGCCGTCTATGAGGTAACACAGAGTCAGACACGACTGAAGCGACTTAGCAGGAGCAGCAGCCTAAGGTCAAAAGAACAAAAGGGTTTGGGAGATTCCTGGCTCTCTAGGTCTCAGGATGGATAGTCTGACTGGGAGACACTCTAGTGGATAAAAGCACTCTGTGAATTTCAGGCATTAAAAAAAAAATACAGTTCCTTATTCAGCTTCTCAACATTTGCACACAATGTAAGTACTTATGAAATGTTCAGAACACAGACTTCCTTTTCCTTTAACCTAAGCACGAACTCTAACTCTGCCAACTCTTCAGCCAACTCTGCAACCCAGGAAGTCTCCTACCTGATGAGCAGTGGAAGGCCCTGCTCTGCATTTCCTCACTTCTAGAGAGGGCTGAGAGGAGACAGTGAGGAACTCAGGCTGCATTTTAGATAAATCTTTCATATACAAGTAATTAAGACACTAGGGTATGTTTTCTTTAAGACATTTTAAGTATTACACAAATAATCTTATTCTATTTACAAGTGAAAATCTGGGAAAGGCAGAAAAGTATGAAGAATGAAAAATACACCCATAATTTAACACCCAGAGATAAATTTTTGATGGGGAAGCCACATCCCACCCTGAGCCACACATGTTAAGGGGCAAGAACACCAGACCTTCCTTCCCTCCCTCTTTCTTCCCACCAACCCCAATCCCACTCCCACCTGGTTCCAGAAAGACTTACAGATGGCTGCATGACAGTGGCTAAGCCTCTTAAACCAGACCTTGGTTACCAGTACACCTCTGTTAGGAAGATACCACGTGACCTGAGTGTTACTCACTGAGCCCCTTCCTCACACCACGTACAGTGCTTAGTGCCTCACACACCTCATCCCTGTGAAAGTGCTCTGTAACCTTCAGGCACCATTCAGTCTACAGTGTGAAGCTATTGTGAGTTCTTGATTTGTCCTGATGACAATTTCATCTTCTAGAAGGTAGAGGAAGTATGGGGGGCAAATGGGCCTAATTCTAAACAACAAAGAGTTAGAGAGAAAGTGATAATTTCAGGTAAGAGTTTTCTTTACAGATTAGGAAACAGAAGAGACTTACACCTTTTTCTGGAAGATCTTCTTAGAATCAAAATATTCCGAGTTTTTCCCCCTTAAACTTTCAAATTTCCTGGATTTTCCTTGACAGAACTTGTATCATAAATGTGCTGAGTGAGTACCAATCAGAATGAATGTAAAGTATCTTCAAAATGAGGATGTTCAGTGCTCCATGAGAATCTCAAACCAGAGTCCTGACATGTGGAAAGTCGAATCCAAAATCTGTCTCAGGCACAGGTGTGTGCACACAGAAGGGTTCACACATCCCAACCCCACCCCCAGCACTGGCGCAGAGTCTCAGCAGACCTGCCTTCCACCTGCCACATGTTGTTAAGACCCAGTCATGAAGCTTCCTCTCTGGAGGCTTCTAACTGAAAAGAGCATAGGGTGCTTGTTCCCAGACCCTCAGTGGAGATCTTGTGAAGAGAGCACCCTGGAGGCGAATTTTAATTACAGCTTCCCGCAGCAGGCTCACCTATTTTGCCCTTTTGGTGAGGACAGCAGCTTCCGCCTCGCCCAGTTGTTGCACCATCTTGTAAAACAGGCTCTTTTTATTTTGCAGCAAATTATATGGCCGACTATATTCTTTCAGTGTCCCTGAATCCAAAACCTGTTAACAGCAGAAAGAAACCCATTAACACACAATATCCCGTAGTAACACATAACTCAGACAATATTTCAAAAGGGGGCAGGACAGGGAGAATTTGGGTGGTAAGACTGGAGGTATTTAAGTGGTTTGATTACCCTGTTTTACTGGGAGACAAGGGCCCAGCCCGACCTTTCATCATTATATGGTTATAGCAAAGGAAGAAAATGAAAAGTTTAGAATATGATTACTGGAACTGAACAGTCTGTAGCATTTTATATTCTGCTCAGGCCATTTGGGGTTGTTATAATTAATTAGTGCTTTTAGCTCTCAGACTCTGACCTTTGAGGGTTATTTATACAGATACACAGAGTTGGGAAATGGCTTGATTCAAGAAAATCAGACTTCATTTATCTAAAATGTAGGTTGACATCATACAAACCACATGGCAGTGTCCTGACAACAAATTAATTGCCAAGTTGATTTGACAATCTGAGCGATATTTGGGGTAAAAAAGGTAAATGCTTCTGGAATTTCATTAGAGTCCTGGATTATGTCAGCCCCTACTAGAAGGACTAATGCTGAAGCTGAAGCTCCATTACTTTGACCACCTGATGGGAAGAGCTGACTCACTGCAAAAGACCCTGATACTGGGAAAGTTTGAAGGCAGGAGGAGGAGACAGCAGAGGATGAGATGGTTGGATGGCATCATCAAGTCAATGGACATGAGTTTGAGCAAACTCTGGTAAGTAATAAAGGACAGGGAAGTCTGGAGTCCTGCAGTCCATGGAGTCACAAAGGGTCGGAAACCGAGAGACTGAGTGACTGAACAACAAGGGGGCAGAATCCCTTGTCCAAGAGGTTAAGATGCTTCCTGAAGTTGGCTGTGGCTGTAGTTTATTATTATGAGAGTGGAAGGCTGGCAAAAATAGCTGCTATATGAGCAGCTTTTGCATAACTGCTCTGCACAGAAGGAATTTCTAGAAATCCAGTTTTCTTTTTTGGATAAGACTATAAAAGCAAATAAGAAACTGAGCTCCAAATTGAAGTGATCACAGCCTGCACAGCACATGGGGCAGACCAACATTAACTGCCTAGGGTCTGAATCTGTTTTCACAAATTACCTTTATTTGCTTCTTTCTCTTTCTTTCTTAAGCTACCTGCCTTTCATCTCTTTTATTATTCATTAATAAACCTGTTAGTTGGACATTGAAAAGGAGAAGAAGGGGCTCTTAACTCTGCCTTTCTACCTATGAGTGACCTTGGTTAATGCATATGGAGGGAGGGAAAGTACCTGAAACAATTGGCCCAAATAATAGAACTACAAAAACAGTTTTGATGTTAAGTGGAATTTAATTCTTCATTTAGGTCATATTTAGAATAAATGCATCTAAAGAGAATATGTGGTATGGGCCTACCTGGTGGCTCAGTGGTAAAAGAATCTGCCTGCCAATGCAGGAGTCACAGGTTTGATCCCTAGTCTGGGAAGACCCCACATGCCGTGGAGCAAATAAGTTCAGGTACCACAACTACTGAGCCCACGTTACAACTATTGAAGCCTGAATGCCTAGAGCCTGTGCTCCACAACAACAGAAGCCTCTGCAAGAATTCTGCACATTTGCTGCAACTAGAGAAAAGCCCACACAGCAATGAAGATTCAGCACAGCCAAAAATAAATTAATAAAGCNAAGATTCAGCACAGCCAAAAATAAATTAATAAAGCTATTTTTTTAAAAGAAGAGAATATGCTGGAACTCTAAACAAGACACAAGTTATTTTTTCCACATATAGGTATTGCAGTTAACTTCTTCCTTTGTATTTAATAGGAAACATTTTTTAAGTCTCACAAAGGGAATTTTCCTATTGTTCTTTGGTTTATACTGTAAATAACTGTTAAGAGCAGCTTTCTCAGAATAGTCCAAGAACAATTGAATGCCTCATCCACATAATGAATTTTCTATATGCCAATTGGACCTGCCAATTTAGATGCCCTGAATGT
>SJYQ01001429.1:8464-27903 GCA_006410935.1 Redunca redunca
CATTGGAAAAGACTCTGATGCTGGGAGGGATTGGGGGCAGGAGGAAAAGGGGACAACAGAGGATGAGATGGCTGGATGGCATCACTGACTCGATGGATGTGAATCTGAGTGAACTCTGGAAGTTGGTGATGAACAGAGAGGCCTGGCGTGCTGTGATTCATGGGGTCGCAAAGTGTCAGACATGGCTGAGTGACTGAGCAGAACTGAACTGTACTCCTTTTACTTGTTATAAATTGGTGTATCATTGCTATGTAAGAATGTGACTTTACTTAGTGCTTTCTAAGATTTGCACCGGACTTTGGGAAGAACAACTCTGTTAAGGAAAATAAGTCTTCTGGTTGACACACCCTTATCAGAAAAGGGCTGTAAAATGTTAATTGGCCTTCTGGCTAGAAGATGATGTGAATCACCTAAGACTTATGTATACAACTAGGTATGCAGAGAGAAAGCCTGGTCTCGATAAGAGTCAGGGCTGCTGATGCTGCATAATTTTATATTTTCCATTGATGTCTATGTACAAAAAAAGGTAGAAAAGGACAATAGGGGATGGGCCAGTCACTGGACTGGTTTACCCGGTGTCTTTACTCTATTTTCTGGCTGAATTCCCATCTGGGGCGTGGAGGCTCCCCATGTCTCCTTACTTGCCCCGGATTTTAAGATCCACGTGAGAGGGAGCCTAAGGTGGTGCACCCCCTGCTGTTCAAGAAGATGCCGGTGGCCTAACATCGATGGTGCAAGTTCCTTGTCTTGGAACTTTATTGGTTTTCCACGTAAACCAAGTTATTCAGCCTCTTGTCTCCACTAAATTTTCCTACTATGCCGGGGGCCAGCATGAGGAATCCCACCCATGACAAGGTCATGCGGAAGGAAGCCTGACAAAACGCAAGGACGTGATTGGCTTCAGGGGTTCCCCCTGGAATTTCCTGAGCATCCACCCCGCAAGACCAGAGTCTGCCTGCTTTACTGTGTTATGCTTTCCACCTACTCTTCTGTCATTAACAGGGGGCTGTTCCCCCACCACCTTTTTCTGGAAAAAAATAGAGCTTTTAGATAATAAATCTCCTGGGCATAATACGAGTGTTTCAATCCAAAAACCCCTCTGATGGCTTTCTAGCCTGCTTGCAGGACTAGTACAGCTGCGCATGTGATTGTTTGAGGCCTCCTGACCGCAGGAGGCCCAGGAAGCTTAAAACATCCTAGGAATGTAGGGGCTTCTGAGGAGTCAAAATCATTAGAATAGGACTGATTAAAGGTTTCATTTGTTGAGCCAATGCTTGCTGCCAAATTTTCATATCCTTTATTTTTAGATATAGTTGGTATATAGAAAAACAAGTAGTAGACCTGGTATTAGCAACATTAGATCTTTGAGTTAAGTACCTTCTTTGTTATAACCCACTGTGCCTTTGTTCTGTAGAGATGTAACTTTAGTGCTTTAAGGAGATGCAGATTAAGGAAAAACACTTCAGGGGAAACAAGATTAACATTCATTAAGAAAGAGAGCCAAAAAGTGTTACCAAACCTCTTGGCCAGAAGATAATGTAAATCACCTGAGACCTTTTGTATACAAAAAGATATACAGAAAGGGTCAGGACTGCTGCCCTTGCATGACTCTGTATCTTCCATTCTGTAAAATTTAGGGTATATAAACACCTTTTGAACAATAAAGTTGGAGGGGGTTTTTGCACAAGCCCGGCCTCCCCCGTGTCAATTCTTCCTCTTGCTCCCTCCCTCTCCTTTTCAGGCTGCTCTCTTGGAACGTGGAAGCTCACCGAGTCTACTTACTTGCCCGGGCTTCTGAGCCCCACTCGAGAGGGAGCCCAGGGTGGGGCACCTTCCGATATTCAAGCAGGCACCTGTGGCCCAATGTAGACGGTGCAATTTCCTTGTCTGGAACTTTATTTGTTTTCCATGTAAACCAAGTTAATCAGCCTCTTTTCTCCACTAAATTTTCCTACTACACTATTTTCTCCTAGTCTAATCTTATATTAATAAGTAAATAAGTTCTCCTTGCCAACGCCGTCTCTGCTTCAAATTCCCTGGATCCAGCGGGGCTGGACCCTGGCACTACTATACTATTTCTTCTTAATTTCTTTTATATTTATAAATAAATAAGTTTTTCCTCAACTTCTCCGTCTCCCCTTGAATTACCGTGGATCTACCGGGGCTGGACCCCAGCAGTAGTAGAGTCAAGTGTATCTGGAGTGGATTGGGACATCAGGGTCTTATGGAATGGTGGCACGACCCCTGGAGTTCCTCTTGAGTTTCAAGATGAGACCATCTACTCTTGAGGTACGACGGAGACACCGGAATTCCTTTCCCAGCGAAGCAAGGAAATGGACCCTCATCTGGAGATGAGGACGGAAAATATGGCTCATCCTAAGTTGTGGCGGAACCCTTGGTGTTCCTCTCGAGTGGAAACGGGTATGTCAGGGAACTTCTTGAGTTACCTCAAGGGTGTCAAGAACCTTTCGAGGCTCAAAAGGGAATCGGTGGTTTTCTCTGGAGGTGCCACAGAGCTGTCAAACCTGCCATCGTGTTTTGAGTCGATCCTCAGGGTGATCGTTGAGTAAGTTCAGGGGAGTCAGGTGTATCTAGAGTGGATTGGGACATCAGGGTCTGTGGAATTGTGGCACGACCCCTGGAGTTCCTCTCGAGTTTCAAGTTGAGACCACCTCCTCTTGAGGTGCTTTGGGAACGCTGGGATTCCTTTCCCGACGAAGCAGGGAAATGGACGCTCATCTCGGGATGAGGAGGGAAAACCGGGGCTCTTCTTCAGTTGTGGTGGGACCCTCGGTGTTCCTCTTGAGTTGAGACGGGTATGTCGGGGAACTTCTTGAGTTGCTTCAAGGGTGTAAAGGACCCTTTCGAGGCTCAAGAGGGAAGGTGGGATTTCTCTCGAGATGCCACAGCGGAAAAGGGCCTCATCTCACGTTGAGGGGAGAATCTCCTGGTTTTTCTCGAGTTGTGGCAGGAAACTTGGGGTTCCTCTCGAATTACGACAGGGACTTCAGGGACCCACTCGTGTTGCCTCAGGAAAGGCAGGTCTCGATGCTAGTTGCGAGGGGCCTCTTGGGATTCCTCTCCAGTTGCTGCCGGGGACACGGTCCTCATCTGGAGTTGAGGCGGGAACCTCAGGGTTCCTCTCCAGTGCTGAGAGCGATCTGGGGGTTCTTCTGGAGTTTCCACAGGGGAGTCAGGCCTTGTCTCGTTTTCAGACATGCAAGTCCGCTTTCCTCTTGAGCAGGAAAAGCAGTGTCAGGCTTCCTGTCGAGTTGACATAGGGATCAGTGAATTCTCTCAAGGTGCTACAGGGCTATCAAACCAGCTATCGTGTTGTGAGTCGATCCTGGGGTGACCGTCGAGTCAGTGCATGGGGGTCAGGTGTATCTGGAGTGCATTGGGACATCGGGGTCTTTTGAAATGGTGGCACGACCCCTAGAGATGCTCTAGAGGTTCAAGTTGAGACCACCTCCTCTTGAGGAGTGACGGGAATGCTGGGATTCCTTTCTGGATGAAGCAGGGAAATGGACCCTCATCTCGAGATGAGGAGGGAAAACCGGGGCTCTTCTTTAGTTGTGGTGGGACCCTCTGTGTTCCTCTCGAGTGGAGATGGGTATGTTGGGGAACTTTTAGGTGCCTCAAAGTTGTCAAGGACCCTTTTGAGACTCAAAAGGGAAGGTTGGATTTGTCTCGAAATGCCGCAGCAGAAAAGGGCCTCATCTCGCGCTAAGGGGAGAATCTCCTGGTTTTTCTCGAGTTGTGTCAGGATACGTGGGGTTCCCCTCGAGTTACGATGGGGACCTCAGGGTCCCGCTCACGTTGCCTCAGGAAAGTCCAGTCTCCATGCGAGTTTGGAGGGGCCTCTCATGATTCCTCTCCAGTCACTGCCGAGGCCACGGCCCTCATCTGGAGGTGAGGCCAGAACCTCAGGGTTCCTCTACAGTGCTCACATGGATCTCGGGGTTCCTCTGGGTTTCCACAGGGGAGTCAGGCCTCATCTCGTGTGGAGACATGCAAGTTCACTTTCCTCTCGAGGTGGAAAATCAGTGTTAGGCTTCCTGTCGAGTTGACATAGGGATCGTGGCTTTCTCTCAAGGTGCCACAGGGCTGTCACACCTGCCATCATGTTTTGAGTCGATCCTTGGGTTGACCAACGAGTCAGTGAATGGGAGTCAGGCGTATCTGGAGTGGATTGGGACATCAGGGTCTTTTGGAATGGTGGCACAATCCCTGGAGTTCGTCTCAAGGTTCAAGGTGAGACCGCCTCCTCTTGAGTTGTGACGGGAATGCTGGGATTCCTTTCCCTGCCGGGGTCCAGCCCCAGTGGATACAGGGTAATTCGAAGGGTGGATGGAGTCGGCAAGGAGAGATTTATTTAATTAGAAATAAAAGGTCAGATTAGGAAAAAATAGTGTAGTAGGAAAATGAGTGGAGAAAAGAGGCTGATTAACTTGGTTTACGTGGAAAACCAATAATGTTCCAGACAAGGAACTTGCACCATCTACTTCGGGCCACAGGCGCCCGCTTGAATAGCAGAGGGTGCCCTGCCTTGGGCTCCCTCTTGCATAGGTCTCAGAAGCCCGGCAAGTAAATAGACTCGGTGAGCCTTCGCGTAAGAAGGGATCAGCCTACAAAGGAGAGGGATGGAGAGAGAGCAAGGGAAAGAATCAACACGGGGGAGGCCAGGCTTGGCAGGGTCCAGCCCCGGTGGAACCAGGGTGATTCGAAGGAGAGACGGAATAGGCGAGGAAAAACTTATACAGAAATATAAAGGAGATTAGAAGAAATAGTATAGTAGGAAAATTAGGTGGAGAAAAGAGGCTGAATAACTTGGTTTACGGAGAAAGCCAATAAAGCTCCAGACAAGGAGCTTGCACCATCTACGTGGGGCCGCCGGCGCCCGCTCGAATAGTGGAGAGTGCCCCTCCTTGGGCACTCTCACGGATCTTGAAAGCTGGGGCAGGTAAGTAGACCTGGGGGACCACTCCGCTCCAGATGGGAATTCAGCCTGAAGTTAGAGTAAAGAGGAGGAGGAAGGAGAGGAGAAAAGGGTGAGAGAAAGAGACATGGGGAGAACCAGATTCCCAAGAAACTAGGCTGAGACACTAGTCCGGAAAGCTGGTCCCGACACTAGTCTGGAAAGCTGGTCNCTACTAGAGGAGGTTTAACTGAAACATCCCTTTCAAATGCAGAAGACCAAAGCTTAGAGATGACTTTTTCCGGAGTGTATTAGAAGAGTAGAGAAACAGAGAACAAAAGCCAGCAGATTCTTATTTTGGGGGTTTGGATGCTCAGGAAGTTCCAGGGGGAAAACCTGAGATCTGATTAGACCTTGCACCTCAGATCTCATGCCGCATGACCTTGTCACGGGTGGAATTCCTCACGGTGGCTTCTGGCACAGGCTTGTGCAGAAACCCCTTCCACTTTATTTTTTAAAAGGTGTTTATATACCCTAATTTTATATAATGGAAGATACAGAGTCATGCAGTGGCAGCAGTCCTGACCCTTTCTGTATATGTTTTTCTTTACAAAAGGTTTCAGGTGATTTACATTATCTTCTGGCCAAGAGGCTTAGTAACACTTTTTGGCTCTCTTCCTTAATGAATGTTAGTCTCTTTTCCCCTGAAGTGTTTTTCTTTGATCTGCATCTCCTTGAAGCACTAAAGTTACATCTCTATAGAACAAAGGCACAGTGGGTTATAACAAACAAGGTACTTAACTCAAAGATCTAATGTTGCTATTTGTTTTTTCTATATACCAACTATATCAACAAATAAAACATATGAAAATTTGACAGCAAGTATTGGCTCAACAATGAAATGCTTAATCAGTTTTATTCTAATGATCTTGACACCTCAGAAGCCCCCTGCATTCCTAGGATATTTTAAGCTTCCTGTGCCTCTCGCGGTTGTGAGACTGTAAACAATTCACAAGCTGTAAAAGTCCGGGGGAATCTGTTAGGCAAGCTAGAGAGTTATCAGAGGGGGTTTGAGCTGAAACATTCCTTTCAAATGCAGAAGACTAAAGCCCTGAGTTAACTTTTTCGAGAGTGTGTCAGAAGAGTGGAAAAGCACAGTACAATAAGGCAGGCAGATTCTGGTTTTGGGGGTACATGCTCAGGAAATTCCAGGGGGAAACCCTGAGGCCTGATTCGCCTTGCCCTTCAGGCCTCTCCACATGACCTTGTCATGGGTGGGATTCCTCACGGTGGCTCCTGGCATCTCCCCGTTTTTTGTTTTTTTTTTTTTTTTTTTTTTTTTAAAATCAGGTGCAGTTCATTTGCGAGATTCCAAATGCTCTGCCTAAGAATCCTGAAAATACAAGGAAGAATTATAAGGAGCAAGATTATAGCACCCATAGCAACATAACTAGAAACTGTAGACAGAATAGTCTTTCCAGTAATGAAGTTAGAGAAGGTGTGGAAAAAGTCACTGGCTTCTCCTGCGGGGGTAAAATCTAATTGGGAGTGTTCCAAGGTCTGAATCTGATTATGAAGTTTCCCTAAGTCTAAACTAATATCTGAGCTGTTCCAAACACCTAAAATATAATTTTTGATTCCATCCCATTCAAAATCTGTCTCATTTACTTTCAGGGGCATAACACATATCCATCGGTAGTTGGCATGACATGAAAGAGCTATTTTCACTTTCAGACTCTGTAATTCAGTCCCAATATGCATTATTGCTTCTTCTAGGGCATCTACCCTTATTTCTAGTTTCCTATCTATAATTTCCTGTGTGTCGCCAGCGTTAAAGAAACATTTTTGGACACAGTATCAACATATTGGGCAGTAGGCACTTGTTGAGTCAATGAAATTGCTGCCACAGTAACAGTAACAGTAATAGTAACAGTAACAGAAGTAATTATTGTTATTAAACCTGAATTCTCTAAGATTAGTAAGCCCAAAAATCGTGGAGTTCGCGCTGCAGCAGCTGTCAGTCCCACCGGGAACTCGATGTTTATCTTGCCTCTCCTGTTGGTGGGCGCGGTGGCATGCTGGGTCCCGTCAGTCAGGCTGGCCCCGCCCGTGCCCATTCTGTGCAGCAGTGGCGGCAGAGGAACCAGGTGCCTAGGGAACTGCGACGTGACAAATCAGCCTGTCCAGGATCCAAACTGGTGAATCTGCGTTTTGTGGAAAAATACAAGCACATCCTCTCCCACAAGTTAGCAGTATAGCTCTCCCTTTTTACTCTCTTGTAAGGAGATCTTTTCACTTAACTAGAGGCCGAGTCATAGCCCCTTTCAAAGGCTGAATAGAAAAAAAAATTTTTTTTTTTTCAACAAATGTAATAGGGAGGTTGAGGGCAAATGAAACAAAATTTGACCCCTGAAATCTATCAGGGGAACTGGCCAACCATTGCTATTGTGTAAAAGACGCAGTTGATCCTTATTGAATGGTATTACTATATTTGTTACTTCTTTTTAAAAAAAAAAAAAAAGTTCCACACTTTTTTTTTAAATAATTAATTGTGCCACCAAACTGGGATAAGAGAAAACTATTTTTCCTAGAATCACTGGTAGGTGGAACCAATGGACCTTCTTGTTACAAGCATCTTGTTTTGTCACAAGAATAATTTAATCTCATCTTTTGGTAATATTAATCTTAATTAACTGACCATTCAAAGCCTCATCCACTTTAATAAGAACTAACTGTTTCACTAGTCAACTTTCTCTTAGAACTGGAATTAAGATCGCTTTTTTTTAAGCTATCAAACAAAGGCTTTTAATCTGCAGTAGTCAGTTTTAAATGTGGGCATATCCAATTAATATCCCCTAATAATTTCTGGAACTCATTTAAAGTTAATAATCTCTCCACCACTTTAAAGGGGCATTATCAGTTTTAAAAACTTTTGGCAGGCTTAAATATGAGAAGCAAGTAAAGAGGTGTTGTACAATATCTTTATAAGCTTCTCCAGTTATCCTTTTATAACCTAAGTTTAATCTATAGCTCTTCAGATGACAAGTAACCATCTAATCTTTGCTTGAATACCTCCAGCAAAGGGGAACCCACTACTCTCTAAGGTTCTAAACTCTCTTTCACCCTTTTTTTGTAGCATTCCCATCCTGCATACCACTTTCTCTAATCCTACCAACTCATTTTAAAAGCAAAAACTGTGTTATTCTTTGACTTTTATTAATTTGCAGTTTTAGTAGGCAGCAAGATTAAAACTTTAATTTCTTCAGTATAATCAGAATCTACTATACCAGGTACCACCGAAATTCCTTGAAAAGAAAGCAAGCTATGCTCTAGCACAAGTCTTACAATGTCCTCAGACAGGGGGCCAGCCACCCCCGTTGGAATCAAAGTAACTGGCACATCGGGGGTTAATATTGTTGTCCTGGTGGAATTGAGGTCTGGTCCTGAGCTACCTGGGGTTGATTGGCATGGCTTGTTGTCTCTGTTTAGCAGGACATTGCCGGCAAAAATGTTCCATTTGGCCATAAGAGAAACATTTTTTTATTTATAGAATCCTTTTTATTAAGATTATTTTTCTTTCTTTTCCTCTTTTTCTTTTTCTTTTCTTCTTTTTCTTTTTTTTTGCTTGGGTGAGGCCCCCTGAGGAGGTTTTCTGCAAGGAGCAGGCTCTGTTTTAAAAGCTTCTTTATTTAAAAATATTTTCCCTGTCTGTTTTAACCTTAGGCAATGTTCTGGGAGGCGCAAGAGGAATTGGCTTCTTTTTCTTTTTTTTTTGCTTGGGTGAGGCCCCCTGAGGAGGTTTTCTGCAAGGAGCAGGCTCTGTTTTAAAAGCTTCTTTATTTAAAAATATTTTCCCTGTCTGTTTTAACCTTAGGCAATGTTCTGGGAGGCGCAAGAGGAATTGGCAGTGGTCACCTTAAATCAGAAAATGTTGGATAAATTTTTAAAGGTTTGCGTAGAGGGGGAGGGAGTTTGACAGGGCGCTTGGCATCAGCGTCCTATAAGCCCTCTCCTTCCTCGGGAAGTAGAGTACAATCTCCCTCTTTTTGTTTCTCAATGGCAGAAAATATGATCTGCGTAGAAGGTGGCTACCCACTACCATCCACCGCTGTATCCTCTCCCATAGTGTATCTAAAAGCCTCATGATGGGGGTCCAGAACATTTCTAATCATATTCCACAGAGCAAAAGCATCTACAGGAACGTTTTCTGGGTCATGTAAAGTATAATAAGGTTTTAGCTGTTTTCATATCTTCACCCGAGTATTTAAATTAACAGTACTCTCTGTTGAAAACCAAGGACATTGTTCTTATACAAATTTAAAAAAGAATTCAACACTAGCCTTTTTAACGTTAATTTGTCTTTTGTTTAACAGTTGCAAAATTACTTCTATAAAGAGTTCCCGTTCTTTTGACTCATTGTTAGCCGTGTCAGAAAATTAAGAGTTATAGAAAAGTCTGCCTTGACAAAGGTTTTACCTTTGGCAAGGGGGGTTTTCAACCCAAAGAAAGCAGGTTTCTTTCAACCTCTAGAAAACCAGGTTTCTCTTAAACCCTTCAACCCTTCCCACTCCTACTCACCCTGTCTATCCTACACGGGGGTCTGCAGCACCCTGAGTGGGGTCCTATCCATCCTGAAAGTCAACACTGGGGGAGTAACCGAAATTACACCGGGGGAGTGATTCAATCACTCCAGGGGGAGCAACAGAGAGTGTTCCAGGGGGAGCAATTGCTCCGAAGAACCTACCTTCAAATTGCCTGTTCTGGTTGCCACTTGCCTGGGTCCAGTCCCGGTGGATACAGGGTAATTCGAAGGGTGGACGGAGTCAGCGAGGAGAGATTTATTTAATTAGAAATATAAGATTAGAATAGGAAAAAATAGTGTAGTAGGAAAAAGACTGGAGAAAAGATGCTGATTAACTTGGTTTACGTGGAAAACCAATAAAGTTCCAGACAAGGAAATTGCACCATCTACGTTGGGCCACAGGCGCCTGCTTGAATAGCGGAGGGTACCCCGCCTTGGGCTCCCTCTCGCGTGGGTCTCAGAAGCCCGGGCAAGTAAGTAGACTCGGTGAGTCTCCACGTTCCAAGAGATCAGCCTGAAAAGGAGAGGAGGGAGAGGGAGCAAGAGAAAAAATCGACACGGGGGAGGCCAGGCTTGTGCAAAAACCCCTCCCACTTTATTTTTTAAAAGGTGTTTATATACCCTAAATTTTACAGAATGGAAGATACAGTCATGCAGGGGCAGCAGTCCTGACCCTTTCTGTATATCGTTTTGTATACAAAAGATCTCAGGTGATTTACATTATCTTCTGGCCAAGAGGCTTGGTAACACTTTTTGGCTCTCTTCCTTAATGAATGTTAGTCTCGTTTCCAGTGAAGTGTTTTTCTTTAATCTACATCTCCTTGAAGCACTAAAGTTACATCTCTATAGAACAAAGGCGCACTGGGTTATAACAAAGAAGGTACTTAACTCAAAGATCTAATGTTGCTATTTGTTTTTTCTATATACCAACTATATCAACAAATAAAACATGAAAATTTGACAGCAAGTATTGGCTCAACAATGAAATGCTTAATCAGTTTTATTCTAATGATCTTGACACCTCAGAAGCCCCCTGCATTCCTAGGATATTTTAAGCTTCCTGTGCCTCTCATGGTTGTGAGACTGTAAACAATTCACAAGCTGTAAAAGTCCAGGGGAATCTGTTAGGCAAGCTAGAGAGTTATCAGAGGGGGTTTGAACTGAAACATCCCTTTCAAATGCAGGAGACTAAAGCCCTGAGTTAACTTTTTCGAGAGTGTGTCAGAAGAGTGGAAAAGCACAGTACAATAAGGCAGGCAGATTCTGGTTTTTGGGGTACATGCTCAGGAAATTCCAGGGGAAACTCTGAGGCCTGATTCACATAGACCATCAGGCATCTCCGCATGATCTTGTCATGGGTAGGATTCCTCAGGCTGGCTCCCGGCATTTCCCGATGAAGCAGGGAAATGGACCCTCATCTGCAGATGAGGTGGGAAAACTGGGGCTTTTCTTGAGTTGTGGCAGGACCCTCGGTATTCCCCTCGAGTGGAGACGGGTATGTTGGGGAACTTCTTGAGTTGCTTCAAGGACCCTTTCAAGGTTCAAGAGGGAAGGTGAGATTTCTCTTGAGACACCACAGTGGAAAAGGGACTCATTTCATGTTGAGGTGAGAAACTCCTGGTTTTTCTCCACTTACGGCAGGAATCTTGGGGTTCCTCTCGAGTTAAGATGGAGACCTTAGGGACCCGCTCGTGTTGCCTCAGGGAAGTTCAGTCTCCATGCGAGTAGCGAGGGGCCTCTCGGGATTCCTCTCGTCACTACCGGGGATGCGGTCCTCATCTGGAGGTGAGGCCGGGACCTCAGGGTTCCTCTCCAGAGCTGACATGGATCTCGGGGTTCCTCTGGCTGGCTTTCCACCGGGGAGTCAGGCCTCGTCTCGTGTGGAGACATGAAAGTCCGCTTTCCTCTCGAGCTGGAAAAGCAGTGTCAGTCTTCCTGTCAAGTTGACATAGGGATTGGTGGCTTTCTCTCGAGGTGCCAAAGGGATTACAACTGCCATCGTGTTTTGAGTTGATCCTCGGGTGACAGTCGAGTCAGTGCAGGAGAGTCAGGTGTATCTGGAGTGGATTGGGACATCGAGGTCTTTTGGAATGGTGGCACGACCCCTGGAGTTCCTTTCGAGGTTCAAGTTGAGACCGCCTCCTCGAGAGATGAGACGGGAACACTGGGATTCCTTTCTCGACGAATCAGGGTAATGGACCTTCATTGAGAGATGAGGAGGTAAAACCGGGGCTCTTCTTGTGTCATGGTGGGACCCTCGGTGTTCCTCTCGAGTGGAGATGGGTATGTCGGGGACCTTCTTGAGTTGCCTCAAGGGTGTCAAGGACCTTTTTGAGGAGCAAGAGGAAAGGTGGGATTTCTCTCGAGATGCCCTGGCTGAAAAGGGCCTCATCTCGTGTTGAGGGGAGAATCTCCTGGTTTTTGTCAAGTTGCGGCAGAAAACTTGGGGTTCCTCTTGAGTTATGATGGGGACTTCAGGGACCCTCTCATGTTGCCTCAGGAAAGTCCAGTCTCCATGCGGGTTGTGATGTTCCTCTCGGGATTCCTCTCCAGTCGCTGCCGAGCTCGAGAGGAAAGCAGACTTGCATGTCTCCACATGAGATGAGGCCTGACTCTCCCATGGAAATTTCAGAGGAACCTCAAGATCCATGTCAGCACTGGCCAGTTTCCAGCCTCAACTCCAGATGAGGACCTTGGCCCCAGCAGCGATTGGAGAGGAATCCTGAGAGCCCCCTCACAACTCGTATGGAGACTGGACTTTCCTGAGGCAACACGTGCGGGTCTCTGAGGTCCCTGTCGTAATTCGATAGGAACCCCATTTTCCTCCCACAACTCGAGAAAAAACAGGAGATTTTCACCTCAATGCGAGATGAGGCCCTTTACTGCTGAGGTGTCTCGAGAGAAATGCCACCTTCCCTCTTGAGACTCGAAAGGCTCATCGACACCCTGGATGCAACTCAAGAAGTTCCCCTACATACCCGTCTCCACTCGAGAGGAACACCGAGGGTCCCGCCACAACTCAAGAAGAGCCCCGTTATTCCCTCTTCATCTCAAGATGAGGCTCGATTTCCCTGTTTCATCGGGAAAGGAATGCCAGCGTTCCCGTCGCACCTCAAGAGGGGGCAGTCTCAACTTGAACCTCGAGAGGAACTCCAGGGGTCATGCCACCATTCGAAAAGACACTGATGTCCCAATCCACTCCACATACAACTGACACCCCTGCACTGACTCGACAGTCACCCCAAGGATCGACTCAAAATGATGGTATGTGTTACATCCCTGTGGTACCTCGAGAGAAAGCCAGCGATCTCTATATCAACTCGACAGGAAGCCTGACACTGCTTTTCCAGCTTGAGAGGAAAGCGAAAGCAGACTTGCATGTCTCCACACGAGACGATGCCTGATTCCCCTGTGGAAGCTACAGAGGAACCCCGAGATCCATGTCAGCACTGGAGATGAACCCTGTTTCCAGCCTCGACTCCAGATGAGGACCTCGGCCCCGGCAGCAACTGGAGAGGAATCCCGAGAGGCCCCTCACAACTCGAATGGAGACTGGACTTTCCTCATGCAACACGAGCGGGTCCCTGAGGTCCCCGTTGTAACTCGAGAGGAGCCCCAAGTTTCCTCCTGCAACTTGAGAAAAACCAGGAGGTTCTCCTCTCAACGCGAGATGAGGCCCTTTTCCACTGCGACGTTTCAAGTGAAATCCCACCTTCCCTCTTGACCTCGAAAGAGTCCTTGACACCTTAGAGGCAACTCAAGAAGTTTCCCGACATAACTGTCTCCACTCGAGAGGAACACCGAGGCTCCCGCCGCAACTCAAGAGGAGCCCCAGTTTTCCCTCCTCATCTCAAGATGAGGGCCCATTTCCCTGCTTCGTTGGGAAAGGAATCCCAGCTTTCCCGTCATACCTCAAGAGGAGGTGGTCTCAACTTGAAACTCGAGAGGAACTCCAGGGGTCGTGCCACCATACCAAAAGACCCCGATGTCACAACTCACTCCGGATACACCTGATTCCCCTGCACTGACTCGTCGGTCACCCCCAGGATTGAATCAAAACACGATGCCAGGTGTGACAGCCCTGTGACACCTCGAGAGAAAGCCACTGATCCCTATGTCAACACGACAGGAAGCCTGACACTGATTTTCCAGCTTGAGATGAAAGCGGACTTGCATGTCTCCACACGAGACGAGGCCTCACTCCTCTGTGGAAACTCCAGAGGAACCCCGATCCATGTCAGCACTGGAGAGGAAGCCTGAGGTTCCAGCCTCAAATCCAGATGAGGACTGTGGCCCTGGCAGCAACTGGAGAGGAATCCCGAGAGGCCCCTCGCAACTTGCATGGAGACTGGACTTTCCTGAGGCAACAGGAGCAGGTCCCTGAGGTACCAGGCTTAACTCGAGGGGAACCCCAAGTTTCCTGCCACAAATCGAGAAAACCCAGGACATTCTCCCCTCAATGTGATATGAGGCCCTTTTCCACTGTGGCGTCTCGAGAGAAATCCCACCTTTCCTCTTGAGCCTCAAAAGGGTCATTGACACCCTTGAGCCAACTCAAGAAGTTCCCTGTCATACCCTTCTCGACTCAATAGGAACACCGAGGGCCCAGCCACAACTGAAGAAGACCCCAGGTTTTCCCTCATCATCTCGACATAAGGGTCCATTTCTCTGCTTCGCCAGCAAAGGAGTCCCAGCATTCCTGTCGCACCTCAAGTGGAGGCGGTCTCACCTTGAACCTCTAGAGAAACCCCAGGTCGTGTGCCACCATTCCAAAAGACCCTGATGTCCCAATCCACTCCAGATAGAGCTGAATCCCCTGCATTGACTCAATGGTCACCCCAAGGATCGACTCAAAACACAATGGCAGGTGTGACAGCCTTGTGGCACCTCGAGAAAAAGCCACCAATCCCTATGTCAACTCGACAGGAAGACTGACACTGCTCTTCCAGCTCAAGAGCAAAGCAGACTTGCATGTCTCCACACAAGACGAGGCCTGACTCCCCTATAGAAACTCCAGAGGAACTCCTAGATTCATGTCAGCCCTGGAGAGGAACCCTGAAGTTCCTGCCTCAACTCCAGATGAGGACCGTGGCCCCGACAGCGACTGCAGAGGAATCCTCAGAGGCCCTTCGCAACTCGCATGGAGACTGGACTTTCCTGAGGCAACACGAGAGGGTCCCTGAGGTCCCCCTCGTAACTCCAGAGGAACCCCACGTTTCCTGCCACAACTCGAGAAAAACCAGGAGTTTCTCTCCTCAACGGAAGATGAGGCCCTTTTCCACTGTGGTGTCTTGAGAGAAATCCCACCTTCCCTCTTGAGCCTTAGAAAGGGTCCTTGTCATCCTTGAGGCAACTCAAGATGTTCCCCACATACCCGTCTCCACTCAAGAGGAACACTGAGGGTGCCATCACAACTCAAGAACAGCCCCAGTTTTTCCTCCTCATCTCAAGATGAGGGTCCATTTCCTTGCTGTGACGGGAACAGAATCCCAGCATTCCCGTTGCACCTCAAGAGGAGACAGTCCCAACTTGAACCTCGAGAGGAACTCCAGGGGTCGTGCCACCATTTCAAAAGACCCCGATGTCCCAATGCACTCCAGATACACCTGATTCCACTGCACTGACTCGACTGTCACCCCAAGTGTCGACTCAAAACACATTGGCCGGTGTGACAGCTCTGTGCCACTTTAAAAATAAGCCACAGATTCTTATGTCAAGGCAACAGGAACTCTGACACAATATTTACAGCTCTAGAGGAAATCTTCATTCCATGTCTCCACACGAGACGAGGTCTGACTCCCTTGTTAAAACTCCATAGGTGCCAGAGCCAGCTCGGTAGATCCCACCCATGAGAAGGGCATGTGGAAGAGTCCTGATGAGCAAGGCAAATCAGGACTCGAGGGACCCCCTGGACCTGCTTGAGCATCTACCCCAAAACCAGAATCTATCTTACTATTTTGTGCCTTTCACCAACTCTTCTGACATTAACAGGGAGCTATCCCTGATCACGTTTCTCTGCAGAAAATCAACTTATGGCTCTAGCTAATAAGCCTCCTGGACATGAAAGGGATATTTCAATTCACACCCCCTCTGTTGGCATTCTAGCTTGCCTGACAGGTTTATCCAGAATCTTGCAGCTATGCGTGTGATTATTCACAGCCTCCCAACTGTGAGAGACACGGGAAGCCTAAAACGTTCTAAAAATATAGAGCCTTTCAAATAGTTAAAAGCTATTAGAGTAGTGCTGGAGTAGGATTTCATTGCTGAGCCAATGCTTGCTACTAAGTTCCCATATCTCTTATCCACTGTGCACCTGGGAGCGTAATAGTTACTGTAGTTGGAATTTAAGAAAAACAAGCAATAGCCCTGGAATTAACCATCTCAGACCTTTGATCTAATTGGTTCTTTCATTGTTGTAACTCACTGCACCTTGGCTCCGTGAGAAATGTAATTATGTTTAATACTTTCTGAGCCTGACATAGATTAAAAATATAAAGAAAAAACATTTCAAGGGAAAATAAGTTTTCTGGTTGAGCAGCCTTTATCAAAAGAAGGTCATAAAGTGTTCACAGGCCTCCAAGGCCAGAAGATAATGTACACAACATTGTTTATGGGAAAGGTATGCAGAAAAAATCCTGGTTTCGATAAAGACAAAACAGATGTAATGTTTGGGCTGACTCTGTATGAATTTGCATCTTTCATTTCCCTCTATGTAAAGTCAAGATATAAAAGATCCTATTGAAAATAAAGTTATGGGCCTCACTCACTGAAGCTTGGTCACCCTGTGTCTGTCTGTATGCCTTTATTTATTTATTTATTTATTTATTTATTTATTTCTCTCACTTAAACTCATTTTCAGGCTGATCCCTTGGAGCACAGAAGGTCTCTGTGTTCACTTTCCTGCCTGGGCTTCTAAGACCTGAACGGGAAGGCGCTATGTGTCTTCACACCCTCAGGAGACCAGGAGGGCACCTGTGGCCTACGTGAACAAAGCAAGTCCATTGTCTTGGAGCTTTATAGGCTTTCTGTGTAAAACGAGGAATATCAGCCTCTTTCTCTCGTCTATTTTCTTATCTGCAACATTCTTTCTTATCTCTCTCCAAATCATTTCGTCGACACCTTCTCTCTTGAGTGTACCACTGGATCCTGTGGGGGCTGGACCCCAGCACATGGGAATCCCGAGATCCATGTCAGCACAGGAGAGGCACCCTGAGGTTCCGGCCTCATTTCCAGATGAGGACCTCGGCCACAGCACCAACAGGAGAGGAATCCCGAGAGGCCCCTCGCAACTCACATGGAGACCTGCCTTTCCTGAGGCAACACAAGTGTGTCCCTGATGTCCAACTTGTAACTCTAAAGGAACACCAAGTTTCCTGCTGCAACTCACGAAAAACCAAGAGATTCTCTCCTCAACACGAGATGATGCCCTTTTCTGTTGCAGCGTCTCAAGAGAAATGCCACCTTCCCTCTTGAGCCTCGAAAGGGTCCTTGACAACCTTGATGCAACTCAAGTAGTGCCCTGACATACCCGTCTCCCCTTGAGAGGAACACTGAGGGTCCTGCCACAACTCAAGAAGAGCCCCATTTTTCCCTCCTCATCTCGGGATGAAGGCCCCTATCCCTGCTTTGTCGGGAAAGGAATCCTGGCATTCCCGTCGCACCTCAAGAGGAGGCGGTCTCAACTTGAACCTCGAGAGGAACTCCAGGGATTGTGCTACAATTCAAAAAGACCCTGATCTCCCAATCCACTCCAGATACACCTGATTCCCCTGCACTGACTCGACTGTCACCCCTAATATCGACTCAAAACATGATGGCAGGTGTGACAGCCCTGTGGCACCACAAGAGAAAGCCACAGATCCCTATGTCAACTCGACAGGAACCCTGACACCTCTTTTACAGCTAGAGCAGAAAGCAGACTTGCACGTCTCCACAAGAGACGAGGACTGACTCCCCTGTGGAAACTCCATATGAACCCCAAGATCCATGTCAGCACTGGAGAGGAAACCTGAGGTTCCAGCCTCAACTCCAGATGAGGACCTCGGCCCAGGCACTGAATGGAGAGGAATCCCGAGAGGTCCCTCGCAATTCATATGGAGACTTGACTTTCCTGAGGCAACACTACCAGGCCCCCGAGGTACTCGTTGTAACTCGAGAGGAAACCCAGGTTTCCTGCCGCAACTCTACAAAAACCAGGATATTCACCCCTAAATGTGAGATGAGGCCCTTTTCCACTGTGGTGTCTCGAGAGAAATCCCACCTTCCCTCTTGAGCCTCAAAAGGCTCCTTGACACCTTTGATGCAACTCAAGAAGTTCCCCGACATATCCGTCTCCACTAGAGAGGAACACCGAGTGTCCCAACACAACTCAAGAAGAGCCCTGTTTTTCTTTCCTTATCTCGAGATGAGGATCCATTTCCCTGCTTCGTTGGAAAAGAATTCCGGCGTTCTCGTCACACCTCAAGCGGAGGCGGGCTTAACTTGAAACTCCAGAGGAACTCCAGGGGGCGTGCCACAATTCCAAAAGTCCCTGATGTCCCAATCCACTCCAGATGAACCTGATTCCCCTGCACTGTCTAGACTGTCACCGTATCTACTCAAAACATGATGGCATGTGTGACAGCCTTCGGGCACTTTGCGAGAAAGCCATTGATCGCTATGTCAACTCAACAGGAAGCTTGACACTACTTTTACAGCTCGAGAGGAAAGCGGACGTGCATGTCTCCACAAGAGACGAAGCCTGAATCCCCTGTTGAAACTCCATAGAAACCCCGAGATCCATGTCAGCACTGGAGAGGAACCCTGAGGTTCCAGCCTCAACTCCAGATGAGGACCTTGGCCCCGGCACCGACTGGAGAGTAAACCCAAGTGTCTCCTCGCAATTTGCATGTAGACATGACTTTCCTGAGGAAACAAGAGCAGGTCCCTGAAGTCCCTGTCGTAACTGGATAGGAAACCCAAGGTTCCTGCCACAACTCGAGAAAAACCAGATCTCCCCTCAACGCGAGATGAGGCCCTTTTCCACTGCAGTGTCTCGAGAGAAATCCAACCTTCCATCTTAAACCTCGAAAGGGTCCTTGACACCCTTGATGCAACTCAATAAGTTCCCCGACATACCCGATTCCACTTGAGAAGAATGTAGTCTACTGGAGAAGGGAATGGCAAAGCACTTCAGTATTCTTGCCTTGAGATCCCCATGAACAATATGAAAAGGCAAAAGGATCGGATACTGAAAGAGGAACTCCCCAGGTCAGTAGGTGCCCAACACGCTAACACGCTACTGGAGATCAGTGGAGAAGTAACTCCAGAAAGAATGAAGGGATGGAGCCAAAGAAAAAACAATACCCAGTTGTGGATGTGACTGGTAATAGAAGCAAGGTCTAATGCTGTAAAGAACAATATTG
The DNA here is from genome assembly GCA_006410935.1 of Redunca redunca. Taxonomy (NCBI): domain Eukaryota; kingdom Metazoa; phylum Chordata; class Mammalia; order Artiodactyla; family Bovidae; genus Redunca; species Redunca redunca. The sequence goes on from SJYQ01001429.1 coordinate 27,369, forward strand.
CATAAGAACCTGGAATGTCAGGTCCATGAATCAAGGCAAATTGGAAGTGGTCAGACAAGAGATGGCAAGAGTGAACGTCGACATTCTAGGAATCAGCAAACTAAAATGGACTGGAATGGGTGAATTTAACTCAGATGACCATTATATCTACTACTGAGGGCAGGAATCCCTCAAAAGAAATGGAGTAGCCATCATGGTCAACAAAAGAGTGTGAAATGCAGTACTTGGATACAGTCTCAAAAATGACAGAATGATCTCTGTTGGTTTCCAAGGCAAACCATTCAGTATCACAGTAATCCAAGTCTATGCCCCAACCAGTAACACTGAAGAAGCTGACGTTGAACAGTTCTATGAAGACCTACAAGATCTTTTAGAACTAACACTCAAAAAAGATGTCATTTCATTATAGGGGACTGGAATGCAAAAGTAAGAAGTCAAGAAACACCTGGAGTAACAGGCAAATTTGGCCTTAGAATGCGGATTGAAGGAGGGCAAAGACTAATAGAGTTTTGCCAAGAAAATGCACTGGTCATAG
>SJYQ01001431.1:0-22257 GCA_006410935.1 Redunca redunca
GTGTTGGAGAAGACTCTTGAGAGTCCCTTGGACTGCAAGGAGACCCAACCAGTCCATTCTGAAGAAGATCAACCCTGGGATTTCTTTGGAAGGAATGAGGCTAAAGCTGAAGCTCCAGTACTTTGGCGACCTCATGCAAAAAGCTGACTCATTGGAAAAGACTCTGATGCTGGGAGGGACTGGGGGAAGGAGGAGAAGGGGACGACCGAGGATGAGATGGCTGGATGGCATCACTGACTCGATGCATGTGAGTCTGGGTGAACTCTGGGAGTTGGTGATGGACAGGGAGGCCTGGCGTGCTGCGATTCCTGGGGTCGCAAAGAGTCGGACACGACTGAGCGACTGGACTGAACTGGACTGAACATTTACCAGAAAGATCTTCACAGATGCACTGGTGGTTGTGTTTGTTTTGTTTCTTTGGTTGGTCGGTTGGGTTTGGAGGCTTTGATTTTTAATACTGAAGAATCAATCTATGATGATGAACCAAAATCGGGAAGATGGCTCTCTCCATGTATTATATAAAAACTACTTTAGTAACAATAAAGAATTATCTGAATATTCTGTATTAGTCACCTCAGAAATATTACAACAAAGGAAAAATTCTAAATAGAATCTGAGTAAACTAAAGTGTGAGTCATATTTCTTTCATTTGAAGTAAAGTCATTCTAAATAAGAAATGTTAAGGACCTTCATTTTTATGAACATTCAGATTTTTATTCCTCAGTTATGGTCATATTTATTTTCTTTTTCAGAGGAAAAAGATTATTATTTGAAAACATTTTCACTTTATTTTAAATAATAAAACCATGTGTGAATAAGTCTTTTGATCATAAAAGTAACATGTTTTTATGAGAGAACATTGGGAAATGTACCCTTAGCTTTACTACCCAGAGATAAGCACTAAAAACATTTTGGTGTCCATGCATAGGATTGTAACCATTCTATATTTTAAAAACAGTTGATCCATGTTTAGGTATTTAAATTCTTCCAAAGTCTGGGAGACTCATGTAATTATATTTTTCTCTGTTATTTCTGGCATTTGGGGATAAATATAGCAAAGCAGCATGACGCTAGACTACTGTTTATCCATATCAAATTGCAATTGCAGCTAATGTTTTCCATCTTGGATGCTACCAGAGTTTTCTGCAAAATAATAATAATAATATGATATCAGAAACCCATAAAAATAATACATTCACATTCCTCTTAACTCTTCATTTCCTCTAGGACAGATATCAGTGGATGGATTTATGCGTTATCTGAGTGGAGAAGAAAATGGAGTCGTTTCACCTGAGAAACTGGATTTGAATGAAGATATGTCTCAGCCCCTTTCTCACTATTTCATTAACTCCTCACACAACACCTACCTCACAGGTATGAGTTATAGTTCTTTGACAATTACTGTAGCCAGTCTCACCGGATGTCACCAACCTCTGCTTTCTGTTGTTCAGAAGGACAGGTGGGTTTCCATTTACTTCCGGTGAAAAATCCTCTGAGACCTGGGAGTTCCATGACCAGAGGCTCTTCCCAAAATTAACAATATTATTTATTCACATGTCCTTCTTGCCTGGAGATCACCATGGACAGAAGAGCTTGGCAGGCTACAGTCCATAGGGTCGCAGAGTTAGACACGACTGAGCAACTAATACTGTAACACTTCCTATGTTTTCAACTCATCTAAAATGTATCCATGACTGATATCTTCAGACCAATGGAATTTTTATGTAACTGAATTCATCTTCAATGGACTTCAATCCATTTATTATCCTGTCTAGTTCTCTGGACTCTTTTCATCTACAGTAAAGTTCCAAAACCCTAAATAACTTCGGCTTTAAGGTTAATTAATAATTTTGCTCAAAGTGGACAGGGCTTTATTATTGCTGTTGTTTAGCTGCTAAGTTGTGTCTGACTTTTGTAACCCCATAGACTGTATCACAACAGGCCCTTCTGTCCACGGAATTTCTCAGGCAAGAATACTGGAGCAGGTTAGTGGGTTATCATTTCCTTCTCCAGGGGATCTTCCCAATCCAGGATCAAACCTGCATCTTCTGCTTGGCAGGTAGATTCTTTACCACTGAGCCACCAGGGAAGGTACAGGGTTTTAGACATAAACAAATTTCTTGTAAGCAACAACGTATACTTTGTTGTAAATATTATAATAAGGGAGGAAAAAAGCAACACTATGTTTCCTAACTTGGCCCTAAATTGAGGATTGTCAGTTGAGTAGATTGACAATCTAGTTTTTAGTAGATTGTTAAGTAGAAAAAATATTAAAATGTATATATATATTACCTCTACATAGTTTAGAATTAAAAGTTTAATAAATACCAATTTCTATAAGCTAAAAATGTTTTTATAATCAAAATGTATTTCTTGGAGAATACTCTCTGATTACTAGCTTTGGAAAGACTTTACAAAAAGACCTACTGGTTAAAAAAAAAAAAAAAGACTTAAAAACCTTACATGCTCTTGCTTCACACAATCCATTATCCAAATGAATATAAGATAGTCAGACCTTAAGACCCATAATGCAAACAAAGTAAAGTCTGGGGTCTCATTTGGTATCTGTAAGTAGTAGCTGCTCGCCATGCCTTAGGGGTGGTTCTGGTGCATTTATGGCTTATTGTCTGGGGGCATGTGGTTTGTGTAACAAGACAGACCAGTGATGCCATGCACACAATGGCAGTGAGATCCAGGCACTAAATATGTGTGGGGTTTTCACAGGGTTCAGCCATCTGACAAATAAGCAGTTCTTTCTTCTAAATTCCTTAAAGGAATTCATTCCTCTAGACACAAATGTATGTTGTGCTGGAATCAAATCCAGTATTGGCCTGGTAGCCCATACTTGGTGAAAATAGCTTAGAGTAGAAGTACCTCTTAGACAGATACGTGGCTGCTGGAAAGCTGGAATGGGCACTCTCAGGATGTTCCATAATCCTAGACCATCTAGTTGGAATCATACACTGAGTTCTCCCATCAACTGAACTGCAATGGCATGATAGTCTTGAAAATTGGATGGCTCTCAGACTATTTGTGTGGCCTGTTTTGTTTCAACCACATTGCATACTAAGAGAGATTCATGGTATAAAACTAATTAGATTCATGTTTGGCTCATCACAAACTCATTCTGGTCATCTCTTCTTGTATAACCAATCACATAAAAACTCATGGGCATCAAAGAGCCACCATTTAATTTTGGTCCATATTCTATAGGTCAAGAACTCAGACAAAGCACAGAGCAGGTGGTTTGTTTCTGTTCTCTGTCATCTTGGGCTCCAGCTGGGAAGCCAATGCCTGGGGTGATCCAAACACATGGTTGTGGGAATCATCTGGAAGCTTCTCCACAAGCATGTCTGGCACTTGGGCTAGTGACACAATAGCTGGGCTCAGTTAGGACTGCTGACCTAATTGCCTGTAAGGCCTCCCTGTGTGGCTTGGACTTCCTCAGGTTAGGTGGGCATCTTACATGGCAGCTGATAGCTGCCAAAGCAAGTGTCCCAAAGAACATGGAGGAAACTTAATTGTCTTTGTGCACTTAGCCTCTGAAGTTCCATACTGTCACTGCTTTATTTGTCAAAAAAAATTCACAGCCCTACCCAGTTTCAAGGTAGGGGATGTAGACCACAGCCCTCAGTGGGAGGAATGTTAGAATACTTTTAGTCTTCTTTTAAAATTACTACAGGTTTCATAGCTTCAAGAAGAGTCTCCACTTAGCCCACTTTCTTGGATTCAGTTTCCTAGGCTTATTACAAAAGTTTTGCAACTCTCACTCAAATTGTTAACACTTTGTAAAGAATTTTTTTCCCTCTCAGAGAACCTTAATCTTATTTGGTGCCATTGATGTATATGGCATTCTGGTGAAGCCTATGAACCCTTCTAACGATGTTAAATGCATAAAATAATGTACATAAAATTAAAGAGGAAATAAATTCCATTGAAATATTTTTATCAAATATTAAAAAACAAATTTGTGATACAGTTGTGTACATTTTATTAACACAATTTAAATCACATGTATTTTATTAACACAAGTTTTAAGAATCATAAATAATGCATGTGATATTTGTAACAGTTGAAATATGATATGAAAATGTCTGTGATTTCTAGTAGTTACAAAGTCACAGTACCACTAATACTACAGTGATTTGTGACCTACATTCATAACTGAAGAGAATGTTAAACTGTGCATGGTGGTTTGAGTTGAAGATGTAATCATTTTTCTCATCTAAGTTTGAGGAGGTCTATAGAAGCTCAAGAATCAGCCTGCAATGCAGAAGACCTTGGGTTAATTCCTGGGCTGGGAAGATCCACTGAAGAAGGCATAGGCTACCCACTCCAGTATTCTTGGGCTTCCCTGGTGGCTCAGATGGTAAAGAATCTGCCTGCAATGTGGGAGACCTGGCTTCAATCCCTGGGTTGGGAAGATCCCCTGGAGAAGGGAAAGGATCTACCCACTCCAGTATTCTGGCCTAGAGAATTCGATGAACTCTATTGTCCATGGGGTCACAAAGAATGGGACAGGACTGACTGACTTTCACTTTCACTTTCATGGAAGCTCAAGTTGAGAGTCTAGATCTTTGACTTAATAGGATACTAAGAAATGTAATTGTGAAGACTTTGACACATGATTGAATCTTGCATTCATCATGTACTTAGGACCACAGAACTCATAAAAATGTATGTTCATGTGAATTTTAGACATTGTTTCATCTAGAAGTCACAATATGCAGTAATTTTACAAATAGCCTCTTTTAAGTCCAAAAGCGAATATATTTATGTCCATTAGTATCTATATTATTTGCCATATAATAAAAGAGGCAATGGTTCCAAAACAATTTGAGTTGCAATATTGACTGGGGTGTGTGTGTGTGTATGTGTGTGTGTATATATATATATAATTATGGACTTATATATATATAAAATTATGGACTTAAAGTTTTCAGTTTATATAGATTCACTCAACCATAGCCTCTATTCTCCTTTTGATGTCAGATTGTCTCAGCTGTGGTTAGTGGGAACATTTTTTAGGTTGGCTGCTGTCTCTTCTTAACATGACCCATTGATCTTTGAAGATGTCTTTATTTTCTGCCACATAGAGGTCTTGCAGACTCAACTTGTTCCTTCCTGCACCATGCATGGAATCAGACTTTTCCCTCAATAAGCCCTTGTTGCTTTTAGTGTGAAAAATATGTGTATGGGTAATGGCTCCCCACTCCAGTACTCTTGCCTGGAAAATCCCATGGATGGAGGAGCCTGGTGGGCTACAGTCCTTGGGGTCACTAAGAGTCGGACACGACTGAGCGACTTCACTTTCACTTTTCACTTTCATGCATTGGAGAAGGAAATGGCAACCCACTCCAGTGTTCTTGCCTGGAGAATCCCAGGGACAGGGGAGCCTGGTAGGCTGCCGTCTATGGGGTCGCACAGAGTTGGACATGACTGAAACAACTTAGCAGCAGCAGCAACAGCAATTTGAACGCTGTGCCATTTCAGTGAACAAAGCAAGAAAAGATACTTTTTGTTTTCTTGTGAAGGCACAAGCGTTCACTTAACCATTTCTATTCCTTCCAATTTAAATTCTTGATTCTATAGCTGTGCTTCCTTTATCAGTCTTGATTCCTTGCAATTTATGCATAATCACTCATTTGCTTTACTGGTAACACAATAATAACTGTAAGAAAATTGTTCAATATCAACGCAAACAATAAAACTACAAAATACAGTTAACTTTTTCTCAGCAGCTCTGTTTTCTTAACTGCTTTTTACTAAGTATTTTTAATCCAATTAATTTATTCATTTGCCCTCCCTCTGATTAACTTGTTTAAGCATGTATAAGGTAAAGAACTTGGCTTCTTTGTTTCAGTTGGGTTTGGGATGTTAGCATACTAATGGCCAATAGTTTTCAGAAAGTGGGTCTTTCAGCTACTAAAAAAGTGAAGGGTCCACTCTATTTTTCATTGAAGAAAGAACTCCAATAGCTATCTCCAAATTTCTGAACAGTGATTTCATATCACCACCATCTGATATACATGATTTCTGACCAAGTATACCAACTCTCCCCAATTTTTAAATTTCTAGTAACATTAGAATTCACATATTTTTAAATATTCAGTTTTTTAAACTGTTACCTATGTTGGATCGTGTTCTGATCCTTAAGGTTGTTTTTAAACTTCTTCACTTTTCAGAGCCATATATTGTCAAACTAAAGTTTACATTATGTAAATTTCCATGCTTAAAACATTATTTTGTCCAACTACCAGTCAAAATTTCTTATTTTCCTTCTGCAGAATTAAGGAGAATTCCATATTATTAATTTTAAAAACGACATGCTGTTAAGTCACTTCAGTCGCACTTCTGTGCGACCCCATAGACGGCAGCCCACCAGGCTCCCCCGTCCCTGGGATTCTCCAGGCAAGAATACTGGAGTGGGTTGCCGTTTCCTTCTCCAATGCATGAAGGTGAAAAGAGAAAGTGAAGTCGCTCAGTTGTGTCTGACTCTTAGTGACCCCATGGACTGCAGCCTACCAGGCTCCTCCACCCATGGGATTTTCCAGGCAAGAGTACTGGAGTGGGCTGCCACTGCCTTCTCCGAAAAATGACATATAAATTCTAATATAGAATCTTGAGATTTTGACTGAAATCCTCTTTTGAGGTAAAATTTGGTTTTACTTTGTATGATATTCATATGATATTTTTAGTGTCCTTGTTCTAAATATAGATAAACCTCATATAGAGGTTTATAGATAAATATAGATAAACCTCTCATCTTTCAAAGATCTTTGGGTAAATATGAACATCTGTAATATAGAAATTCAAACTTCCAAAAGCCAATCATGAATATTATAAAATTTTAATAACACCATAGAATCTAGCTATATGTTAAAATCAGTATCTAGAAAATGAGTTAGATTTTATACTTTACAAGCAGTTCCAGAACAAGTAGAAATATTTTCTATAGAAACATTATTTCATACAAGGTATATTTGGTAGAAAAAGAAAAGTTTTCCTATTCACATGAGCCTTTAAAATGCTAGGCACAAAGAAAGGTTGGCACCTACTTCAGTATATTTCAAATATAGGAAAAAAGACTTACAGAGACATTCTCACTAAGGTTAAGGTCAATCCCCCCCCCAGTCATGACCACACTACTTATTTCCTTGGAACATTTTAAGAACTTATCTCCTTGGACTATTTCCTGAGAAATGCCAGTCTAAATTCAAAGGAGAATTTCAATATTTCAAATGTTTTCTTTTGAGCATTCAAAGGAAGTGTAAAAATTAAATATACAGTATAAAAACCAATCCATTTAGCAGTGCATTATTAATTATTATGTCTATTTCCCTGCTCATTATTGCCCCTTTGTTGACTATCAAGACACCCAGAAGGAAAAATAAAATTGGATCGCTGAGAGAAATACACTCACAAAATAAGTAGATTTTTAATTACAGTGGTCATTTTCTAGGGTTTTGGATAGACTTGGCAGTACATCAAGTAGTGACTATGGTTTAAATTATTATTTTTCCTTGAGGAATCTACCCTTATGACTCAAAACAAGATTGTTTCAGGACTGAACTGGAGAAGGCAACGGCAACCCATTCCAGTACTCTAGCCTGGAAAATCCCGTGGACAGAAGAGCCTGGTAGGCTGCAGTCCATGGGGCCACTAAGAGTTGGACACGACTGAGTGACTTCACTTTCACTTTTAACTTTCATGCACTGGAGAAGGAAATGGCAACCCAATTCACTGTTCTTGCCTGAAGAATCCCAGGGACGGGGGAGCCTGGTGGGCTGCCATCTATTGGGTTGCACAGAGTCAGACATGACTGAAGCGACTTAGCAGCAGCAGCAACAAGACTGAACAGTGTCCATTCATTTCAACCTAAAATTTTTCAGCTTTAAGTAAATCTTTCCATACTCCAAACAGTTTGGGAGATGTTGTTGTTCAGTTGCTAAGTAATATCTAACTTTTTGAGATCCCCATGGGCTGCAGCACCTGAGACTTCCTTGTCCTTCACTATCACTCTGAGTTTGCACAAACTCATCTCCATTGAGTCGGTGATGCCATCCAACCAACTTATCCTGTTGCCCCCATTCTCCTCCTGCTCTCAATCTTTCCCAGCATCAGAGTCCTTTTCAGTGAGTCAGCTCTTTGCTCAGTTGTCCAAAGTACTGGAGCTTCAGCTTCAGCATCAGTACTTTCAATGAATATTCAGGGTTGATTTCCTTTAGGATTGACTGGTTGGATCTCTTTGCTGTCCAAGGGACCATTGAGTCTTCACCAGCACTGCAATTCAATAGCATCAATTTTTTGGTGCTCAACTTTCTTTATGGTCCAGCTCTCACATCCATACAGGACTACTGGAAGAATCATAGCTTTGACTATATGGACCTTTGTCGGCAACATGATGTCTCTACTTTTTAATACACTGTCTATATTTATCATAACTTTACTTACAAGGAGCAAACGTCTTTTCATTTCATGGCTGCAGTCACTGTCCACAGTGATTTTGAAGCCCAAGAAAATAAAATCTGTCACTGTTTCCACATTACCCCTATCTATTTGCCATAAAATGATGGGGCCAGATGCCATGATCTTAATTTTTGGATGTTGTATTTCAAGCCAGCTTTTTCACTGTCTTCTTTCACCCTCATCAAGAGGCTCTTTAGTTCCTCTTCACTTTCTACCATTAGAGTGGTATCCTCTGCATATCTGAGGTTATTGATATTTCTCCCAGTAATCTTGATTCCAGCTTGTGGGAGAAAATGGCTCCATATACTCAGGAAAAGCAAAGTGATGTTATCTCTGAATAATTAACATTTTTTTATTCAGCTTAGGAAATAAAGCATTACATTGGAGGTTTTAGCTATCAGTCTAATGAATTAAACTATCTGATTATTCGACTCCTGGGATGTATGCTCTTGACTGCAGAAAAGCTCTAAAAATATGCCTTTTCCCTTTAAAGTAGTTTCACTCTTGTCAGAATCAGTTATTCCAACCTTGGTTGGTTGTCAGTCACTACTAACCCTGGCTTACTGACACTCCCTCTCTTCATCTCTTCTACTCATTTAGTCCTTGGCATATGCAACCTTTCATAACTTATTTTGTGTTTAAAGAGCACATATGTCAATTGAAAAAATGCACAAGATGGAAGTTGTGAATTAAGTTTTATTGGGGGCAAAATCAGGACGATAGCCTGGGAAACAACATTTCAGATAGCTCGGAGAAAGTGCTCCAAAGAGAGAGGGAAGATAGTATTATTTATGACTTTAGTGAAGATGTATGTGTGGTCAGAGGCTTATAGAGGCTCTGACAGAGGCTTGCTGCTAGTCACAAGGAGCTCATGTCACCGTTAGACATTTTAGTGCTTTTCTAGGGATGAGAAGATGTAACAGCTGGGCTCATAAGATCTTCTCCTGAAGATATCTATCTGAAGACCAGTTCTGCCAGTTTTTTCCCAGAGCATAGAGTCGTCTCCACCCTGAACTCTTTTCAGTGTGTATTGAAGGTCTACAGTGACTAGTGACCTAATTCTTAAAGAGGCAGATGGCAAGTGCCAATTTTTAGTTAGCATACAGATCAATGAAAGTTGGATGATAGAATGTAAAGAGTTGAGCTCAGCAAATAAACAGACCAAGTTTAATTTTGTGTTTAAGTAAATGAACTGTTCTAAACTTTAACTTCTTCATTTAGAAAATGAAAGGAAGTTGAAACAACCATTATGTTTTGGGCGATAAGTGTGCACGTGTGTGCCAAGTCGCTTCAGTCACATCTGACTCTTCATGACCTGATGGACCAAGGCTCACCCGTCCATCCCATGGGATTTTCCAACCAACATTACTGGAGTGGGTTGCCATGCCCTCCTCCAGGGGATCTTCCTAATCCAGGGATGGAACCCATGTCTCTTATGTCTCCTACACTGGTGGGTGGGTTCTTTACCACTGGTGCCACCTGGTTATGTAAAAGGAAACTATTACTCAGTAGTTTAAACATTAAGGAATTTATTACCTCATACAACAAGAAATCCGGAAGCAGAGTGATTGAGGGTTGGTTAAATCAGGAATTGTTGGTGTCGTAAGAGACCCAGATGCTTTCCATCTTTTTGCTCCTTTTACAGTTTCAAGACGGCTGTGCACCCAGGGCATCATCTCCTAAGAAATAAGCTCCACGTGTGGCCCAGGGACATCTCTGTCTTGTGGCCCTTTGTGTGCGTGAGGTTCCCCACACCCCACCCAGTAGACTATCCTTTATACACTACTGGATGTAGAGCAGAGTTACACCATATAACAATGACCTACAAATAGCATTATCAGGGACCACAGAATGACTGTGACTGGCTGAGAAGAATTAAGATTTACCCTAGACCTCAGAAGGAGACCCTAAAGCTTATCAGAACCTAAACAGATTATTCTGTTGCCAAGGAAAGAGAGAAAGAAATGACAACCAGAGTGTGATAGTGGGGTGAGGGTTTAAATTCTCTGACACATAAGAATGTTCTCCTTTCTTTATACAACCTCCTTGCCTAAATGGTAAGGGTAAGGGTAATGTGTCATTTTTGTATCCTAAGCCACCAGTATTTGCCTCCCATGGAGAATGTTTGAGAATATGCATAGATCTTAGTGGTGAGGCTCCTATAATCAATAAGGAATATGCTTAAAGTTGTTTTCCCACTTGCCTAAGCCATCCCATGGCAATTGGATTTATTTCAAAAGAGCTTCATGGTGATAAACTATAATGGAAGAGAATGTAAAAAAGTATATACATACACATTGTGTGTGTGTGTATAACTGAATCACTTTGCTATACCATTAACATGGCATGATAAATCAACTATACTTCAATTTAAGTATAAGTTGGCAGATAGATAATATGGAAGAGAGAGATCACATCAAACCAATAGTCCTAGAGATGGTCAAGATGAACAACACGTCCTCTGTATTTTGAATATTTTCCTCAAGTGTAGCTGTTGGTTTCACAGAATTTAAAGCAAGGAGAAATGGTCCCATCTCCATTTTTTGAAGGAGACAGTGTTTATTGAAGAAAGCCACTGAATTAACAAATGCATCACATTCTATAACCTTCTTTCCCTGAGGTTGAAGAGAAGACAATAAATAATAGTAAATATAAATATAGGCAATCAATCATCACAGTCCACAAGGTGAGAAATTTCTCAGAAGACTGTGTTAATGGAGGAATTGTTATTTTCAATTTTTGGTCTCTTCCATCTATGGATGCCTTGGATAATCTGAGAGAAAGCTCAAGTGAATGGAACCAGCTGCCTGAAATTAATGCAGTCAAGTGAGAAGTTGCAGAGCTATGTCTCCGGGTGGTATTATGAATTAATCTGAGATAGAGTTTCAGCTCCAAAGTTCAATCATGGGCTTGGAATGTACTCCAAAATATGTTCACAGCCAGGCAGAGATGATGTCAGATACTAGTTTCAGAAACAACAAGGGTTGAATGACTCATGACATATCATTAATCCTAACCCACAGCAATCCCCTGGCCCCAGAAGGTCAATTTATTGGATCTAATCAAATGAAAATATAATGAGTGGATGGAATATAATAATGAGGAGTTAGAAATTTTAGAGAACAATAAACCAGCTTTGAGGCTTTAAGCAGAAATGGAGTAGGGGAGAATATCAGTAATAATTCACATATTTGGAAAAAAGCTCCATAAATGAAGGAAAACATGGAGAACCAAATATGCATTCCAAGCAATAAGACAACTATGGATAAATGTATGGTTTTTAATGCTTCCTTTGAGAGGTTTCCATTTCAAATACAAATTGTTCATTTTGAAAATGAACCAAATTACCTTAGAGAAATTTTGGGAGTCTTAGATATTGAACAGTAAACACCACACAGACACACACACTCACACACAAACACACACATATACCCTTTCTTTGTTTTGATTTGTTTTACTTTTCAGAATCTTTCTGTCTCACAAACTCAACTCCATGCCTTACCATGTCTTTCAAAATGTTAACTGATCAACATTCAAAAAGTATATCAAATCCCTTCTATTAGAATGATAAAAAATATATAGGACATTTCACCCCAAAACAATGAATTTCCCCTTTTTCTCAAGTGCATATGGAACCTTCTCCAGGATAGATCACATCCTGGGCCATAAACTAGTCTTGGTAAATTCAAAAACCTTGAAATCATTCCAAGCATCTTTTCTGACCATAATGCAGTAAGATTAGATCTCAATTATAGGAGAAAAACTATTAAAAATTCCAGTATATAGAGGCTGAACAACACACTGTTGAATAACCAACAAATCACAGAAGAAATCAAAAAAGAAATCAAAATATGCATAGAAATGAATGAAAATGAAAACACAACAACCTAAAACCTGTGGGACACTGTAAAAGCAGTGGTATGGGGAAAGTTCATAGCAATACAGGCATACCTAAAAAACAAGAAAAAAGTCAAGTAAATAACCTAACTCTACACCTAAAGCAACTAGAAAAGGAAGAAATGAAGAACCCCAGGGTTAGCAGAAAGAAACAAATCTTTAAAAAAGTAGGGCAGAAATAAATGCAAAAGAAACAAAAGAGACCAGAGCAAAAATCAACAAAGCCAAAACTGGTTCTTTGAAAGGATAAATAAAATTGACAAACCATTAGCCAGACTCATCAAGAGACAAAGGGAGAAAAATCAAATCAATAGAATTAGAAATGAAAATGGAGAGATCACAACAGATAACACAGAAATACAAAGGATCATAAGAGACTACTATCAGCAATTATATGCCAATAAAATGGACAACTGGAAGAAATGGACAAATTCTTAGAAAAGTACAACTTTCCAAAACTGAACCAGGAAGAAATAGAAAATCTTAACAGACACACCACAAACACAGAAATTGAAACTGTAATCAGAAATCTTCCAGCAAACAAAAGCCCAGGTCCAGATGGCTTCACAGCTGAATTATACCAAAAATTTAGAGAAAAGCTAATACCTATCCTACTCAAACTCTTCCAGAAAATCACAGAGGAAGGTAAATTTCCAAACTCATTCTATGAAGCCACCATCACCCTAATACCAAAACCTGACAAAGTTGCCACAAAAAAAGAAAACTACAAGCCAATATCACTGATGAACATAGATGCAAAAATCCTTAACAAAATTCTAACAATCAGAATCCAACAACACATTAAAAAGATCATACACCATGACCAAGTGGGCTTTATCCCAGGGATGCAAGAATTCTTCAATATCCACAAATCAATCAATGTAATACACCACATTAACAATAAAAGCCATATGATTATCTCAATAGATGCAGAGAAAGCCTTTGACAAAATTCAAAATCCATTTATGATAAAAACTGTCCAGAAAGCAGGAATAGAAGGAACATGCTTCAACATAATAAAAGCTATATATGACAAACCCACAGCAAACATTATCCTCAATGGTGAAAAATTGAAAGCATTTCCCCTAAAGTCAGGAACAAGACGAGGGTGCCCACTTTCACCACTACTATTCAACATAGTTTTGGAAGTTTTGACCACAGCAATCAGAGCAGAAAAAGAAATAAAAGGAATCCAAGTTGGAAAAGAAGAAGTAAAACTCTCACTGTTTGCAGATGACATGATCCTCTACATAGAAAACCCTAAAGACTCCACCAGAAAATTACTAGAGCTAATCAATGAATATAGTAAGTTGCAGGATATAAAATCAACTAACAGAAATCCCTTGCATTCCTATACACTAATAATGAGAAAATAGAAAGAGAAATTAAGGAAACAATCCCATTCACCATTGGAATGAAAAGAATAAAATACTTAGGAATATATCTACCTAAAGAAACTAAAAACTATATATAGAAAACTATAAAACACTGGTGAAAGAAATCAAAGAGGACACTAATAGATGGAGAAATATACCATGTTCATGGATTGGAAGAATCAATATAGTGGAAATGAGTATACTACCCAAATCTATAGATTCAATGCAATCCCTATCAAGCTACCAACAGTATTTTTCACAGAGCTAGAACAAATAATTTCACAATTTGTATGGAAATACAAAAAACCCCAAAGAGCCAAAGCAATCTTGAGAAAGAAGAATGGAACTAGAGGAATCAACCTGCCTGACTTCAGGCTCTACTACAAAGCCACAGTCACCAGGACAGTATGGTACTGGAACAAAGACAGAAATGTAGATCAGTGGAACAAAATAGAAAGCCCAGAGATAAGTCCACACACCTATGGACACCTTATCTTTGACAAAGGAGGCAAGAATATACAATGGAGAAAAGACAATCTCTTTAACAAGTGGTGCTGGGAAAACTGGTCAGCTACTTGTAAAAGAATGAAACTAGAACACTTTCTAACACCACACACAAAAATAAACTCAAAATGGATTAAAGATCTAAACGTAAGACCAGAAACTATAAAACTCCTAGAGGAGAACATAGGCAAAACACTCTCTAACATAAATCACAGCAGGATCCTCTATGACCTACCTCCCAGAATACTGGAAATAAAAGCAAAAATAAACAAATGGGACTTAATTAAAATTAAAAGCTTCTGCACAACAAAGGAAAATATAAGCAAGGTGAAAAGACAGCCTTCAGAATGGGAGAAAATAATAGCAAATGAAGCAACTGACAAACAACTAACCTCAAAAATATACAAGCAACTCCTGCAGCTCAATTCCAGAACAATAAATGACCCAATCAAAAAATGGGCCAAAGAACTAAATAGACATTTCTCCAAAGAAGACATATAGATGGCTAACAAATACATGATAAGATGCTCAACATCACTCATTATCAGAGAAGTGCAAATCAAAACCACAATAAGGTACCATTTCACACCAGTCAGAATGGCTGCGATCCAAAAGTCCACAAGCAGTAAATGCTGGAGAGGGTGTGGAGAAAAGGGGACCCTCTTACACTGCTGGTGGGAATGCAAACTAGTACAGCCACTATGGAGAACAGTGTGGAGATTCCGTAAAAAACTGGAAATAGAACTGCCTTATGACCCAGCAGTCCCACTGCTGGACATCCACACAGAGGAAGGCAGAACTGAAAGAGACACATGTACCCCAATGTTCATCGCAGCACTGTTTATAATAGCCAGGACATGGAAGCAACCTAGATGTCCATCAGCAGATGAATGGATAAGAAAGCTGTGGTACATATACACAATGGAGTATTACTCAGCCATTAAAAAGAATACATTCGAATTAGTTCTAATGAGGTGGATGAAACTGGAGCCTATTATACAGAGTGAAGTAAGCCAGAAAGAAAAACACCAATACAGTATACTAATGCATATATATGGAATTTAGAAAGATGGTAATGATAACCCTGTATGTGAGACAACAAAAGAGACACAGATGTATAGAACAGTCTTTTGGACTCTGTGGGAGAAGGAGAAGGTGGGATGATTTGGGACAATGGCATTGAAATGTGTATAATATCATATAAGAAATGAATCACTAGTCCAGGTTTGATGCAGGATACAGGATGCTTGGGGCTGGTGCACTGGGATGACCCAGAGGGATGGTATGGGGAGGGAGGTGGGAGGGGAGTTCAGGATTGGGAACACGTGTATACTTGTGGCAGATTCATGTTGATGTATGGCAAAAGCAATACTATATTGTAAAGTAAAAAAAGAGAGAGAATGTGTCTAAGATATGGTAACTTTTTCAAATTATCAATGAACTGCACTTGATAAGGCACAAGTAATACTTAATTGAAAATCTAATGAGTATAGTGTTCATTGTTAAGGAGATAATAACTCAGGTAATTAAGATGCTTAATATCCATTTTAAAAAATATATGCAACAAGCAAATAAAAAAAAAAGAAAGAAAACCTGTTTTGGAAACATTTTGAATCTTTTATGACAAACACTCTGTTGTCAGGTAAGTAAGATATACCTTCATGTGAAACCATGCAACTCAGGTTGGAATTTGAGCCCACAGTCTTTTAACTAAGATCACACACCTGGTCTCAAGACTTAATGAAGTTCTGGTTCTTGATGTCTCATTGTAGAAAGAATTCAGTGAGAGACAAAGTGATAGGTAAGAAGTGGACTTATTTAGAGAGAATTACACTCCACAGACAGAGTGTAGACCATCTCAGAAGGCAAGAGCAGCCCTAAAATATAGTGTGGTTAATTTTTGTGGGCTGGGTAATTTCATGGGCTAATGAATGGTAAGATTATTCCAACTATTTGGGAGAAAGGGCAGAGATTTCCAGAAACTGAGCCACTGCCAATTTTTTGATGGTCAACCTTGGATTATATCATGCAAAATGCCAGGCTGGATGAAACAAGCTGGAATAAAGATTGTGGAGATAAATATCAACAACCTCAAATATGCAGATGACAACATGCCTATGGCAGAAAGAGAAAAGGAACTAAAGAGCCTCTTAATGAAAGTGAAAGAAGAGAGTGAAAAAACTGGCTTAAAAATCAACATTCAAGAAAAGAAGATCATGGATCTGATCCCATAACTTCATGGCAAATAGATGGGGGAACAATGGAAACAGTGAGAGACTTTACTTTCTTTGGCTCCAAAACTACAGTGGATGGTTAACTGCAGCCATGAAATGAAAAGACACTTGTTCCTTGGAAGAAAAGCTATGGCAAACCTAGAGACCTGGACTTCCCTCGTGGTCCAATGGTTAAGAATCGGCCTGCCAATGCAGGGGAAATGGGTTCGATCCTTGGTCCAGGAGGATCCCACATGCCATGGAGCAACTAAGCCCCAACCACTGAACTCCTTCTCTAGAGCCTGTGCTCTGCAACGAGACAACCAATGAGAAGGCTGTGCACCACAACTAGAGAGTAGCACCCCCCCACACACAACTAAAGAATGACAACACACAGCATCAAAGACCCACGCAGCCAAAAATAAATAAAATTAAAAAAAAAAAAAAAACAGAGACATAACTTTGCTAGCAAAGGTCTGTATAGTTCAAGCTATGATTTTTCTTGTAGTCATGTAAGGATGTAAGAGTTGGACCATAAAGAAGGCTGAATGCTGAATAACTGATGCTTTCAAACTATGGTGTTGGAGAAGACTCTTGAGAGTCCCTTGGACTGCAAGGAGATCCTAAAGAAAATCAATCTTGGATATTCACTGGAAGGACTGATGCTGAAACTCCATTACTTTGGCCACCTGATATAAGGAGCTGACTCATTGGAAAAGACCCTGATGCTGGGAAAGATTGAAGACAGGATGAGAAGGTGACCACAGAGGACAAGATGGTTGGGTGGCATCACCGGCTCAAGGGACATGAGTTTGAGCAAATTCTAGATGGTGAAGGACAGAGAAACCTGGTGTGCTGCAGTCCATGGGGTCACAAATAGTCGGACATGACTGAGTGACTGAACATCTACTTGGAGCTGTCATGGTGCCTGTGGGTGTGTCATTTAACTTGCTGATGTGTTGCAATGAGTGTATTCTGAGGTTTGAGGTCTAGTGGAAGTGGACTTGTCTACCATTTTGGACGTGAATTGGTTCTAATCATGTCATGTCCTTGGGCTATGTCATTCTTCTAAAGATTTTTTCCCACCAACAACTTCCTTACTGAAGTTAGCACTTAACAAAATATTAATGAAATTGCATATTATATAACAGCATTGGATATAGTCAGTAATATACTTAAAGAATATCCTAGATAGTACACAAGAAAATCTGCTCTACTGTTGAATAGCTGTGCAATTGTGTGCAGGAGCTACCATTTTTAATGAGTTAACCTGATTAATTATTTGAATTCTTCACTCCTTTAGCTAAAGTAGCCCTCCCTTAAGTTTAACATGTAAATGAACATCAGTTCTCCTTCACTCCCACTCTCCCTTTTTTGTTTATGCAGAAAGACCTTTATTACAACAAACTTTGAAGCTATTATAAATAGCAAATTAATTATCTAGCATCAGAAACTTTCTAGGTTATTTTGTCAGCATTTCTGCTTTTGCAAATATCTGTGTATTTAAAATGCCTTATTTTTTCCAGCAAAGAAAAGTGATTTTGCAAACCTACTTAATCAGCCTTCTCCCATGCATAAGGGCTCTATAGAACTGAAAAATGTCACCCTATTGCTATGCTGATACTGGATGTTGTGAGAAGCATATAAAACTAAAATTAAGCCAATAGGTTTAATCCCATTTTCTCTGTCCTGTGTGTCTCCACTGAGCAGATCTTGTCCATTTCAAAATCATTTTGACAGTTTTCATTGGTATATCAGTTTTAAATTACTGCTGAAAAAATGGAGGCATATAGAATATAACTCACAGGAAATCTTTAATGTGGAAAGCCAAAAACTTCCATTTGTGTGTTGATGGTAGTGGGCTTGCCTCAAAACTTATTTATTATTAATCTTTAAAAAATTTTATCAAAGAAATTTCCTGGTAATCCAATGGTTAGGACTTGGAGCTGTAACTGCCATGAACCAACTTCAAGGCCTGGTCAGAGAACCAAGATTCTGCAATCTGCAAGGTGCAATCATAAATAAATAAATACTTTATCAAGAAATTACAACCTTCCGTTGACTTCTTAAGTGAAACAGAAATAGTTGGGCTTCTACTCCTGCCCACAGATTTCTCAAGTGCTTGTTGACTACAATTCATATCACTTTACTAGAGAATTTCAGTTCTGCTTCCAAGGGTTTTTAATTTTGGTAAATTTTGTCTATTTTCTTTCTTTGCTATTTGTACTTTTGGTGTCATATCTATGAAACAATTGCCTAAGTCACAAAAATTTACCTCTACATTCTCTGTTTAGAGTTTTATAATTTTAGCCCATACAGTTAGGAGCTTCATTGATTGTGTGTGTGTGTGTGTTCTGTGTATGATGTAATAGGAATCCAACTTCACTCTTTTCCATATGGCAATCCAGCTGTTCCTAGCACCATTTCTTAAAAAGATGATTTTCTGCAGTGAATTGTTTTAGAACCCTAGCTGTCAGTCAGTTTAACATAATTATGAGGGCTTATCTCTGGAGTCTCAATTTTATTCCAATGATCTATGTGTCTAATCTTATGCCAATACCACTCTGCCTTGATCACTGGAGTTTGTAGTTAAGTTTGAAGCTGGAAGTCTTCCAACTTTGTCCTTATTTTTTACAATCATTTTTGCTATTCTGGGTCCTTTAAATTTCCATATGAATTTTGGGATCAATTTATACAAAAAAGACAGATATGATTTTTATGGGAGTTGAATTTGTAAATCAACTTGAAACGTAGTGCCACCTTAACAATTTTAAGTCTTCTGCTCCATGAACATGGGATGTCTTTCCATTTACCTGCTGCTGCTGCTGCTGCTGCTAAGTCACTTCAGTCATGTCCGACTCTGTGCAACCCCATAGACGGCAGCCCATCAGGCTCTCCTGTCCCTGGGATTCTCCAGGCAAGAACACTGGAGTGGGCTGCCACATTAACCTAGGTCTTCTTTAATTTTGTTAAACAGTGTCTTACAGAGTACAAATTTTACACTTCATTTGTCAAATTTAAATTTATTTCTACAAAGTTATTTCCATTTTGCAAAGATAATGTTTAGCTATGCTAAGTATTTGTGCCTTGGACAAAAATGACAGAAGGTTTGACTTGTATAATACAATAGCCTGTTAATAATACTTATTTATAGGGAGGGTCAGAATGCCAAGACTGAGTTTTGAAGTTATAATCCTGATCTTCCACTTACCAGCTTTGGGAACTTGGACAAATAAAATGTTCTATGCCATTTTTATTATCTGAAAATAGGCATTTAATAACAAAGATAGCTATATTGGACAGATTTTTGTGAAAATTGAATGTAGTAATATATATAAATTTCAAAGAATTATACTGGCACATGGTTAGCAGTCAATAAACATGAGTTGCTGTTATTGTTACATATCCTTCTAGTCTCTCTTCTAAAAAACTACTGCTAGGGGGCCACAGTTCCATTTGGGATTATGTTACTACCTTCTGGTATGTTGAGACAGAAGAAAGGCTGAGAACTACTCAAGGTCTTGAACTCTTTGTTTCCCCATTGTTGAACATCTCTTCTAGGAAGCCATCAGTGTTTTCCTTGCTTTGTGTGAGTCTGACATTCATTTTATTGATATTTGCAGCTGGCCAGCTGGCTGGAAACTCCTCGGTTGAGATGTATCGCCAAGTGCTCCTGTCTGGTTGTCGCTGTGTGGAGCTGGACTGCTGGAAGGGACGAACTGCAGAAGAGGAGCCAGTCATCACCCATGGGTTCACCATGACCACAGAAATATCCTTCAAGGTAGAGTGAATATTACTAAGAGAAGACGCTAAAGAGACCTGACCCCCTTTTTGGATAAAACCTGCTTCAGCAGGTTTACCAGTATAAGGGTCATGGTTAAGTCCATAGGATATTAATCATATTTGCAATTTCTGAGGCTAAAATTTAGCAGTTTTTACATGAGTGATTGGCATCAGATGAACTGATCACCAAAATCTAAAGAAACTGTCTTATAAGAGGAAATATCAATTTATTTGCCAATTTAGCATATTCTCTTTTTTAAATTGTATTTTGTCATTGTGAAATACAACATATATAAAGAATGTGCTGTGCTAAGTTGCTTCAGCCATATCTGACTGTTTGCAACCCCATGGACTGTAGCCCACCAGGCTTCTCTGTCCATGGGATTCTCCAGGCAAGAACACTGGAGTGGGTTGCCTTCTCCACATTGGGAGCATTGGGAGCAAAATGTCTCCAATTCCCAGCTTTTAGCCCTGGAACATTTGGGATGTATAACATATATATATATATAATATATATATATATATATACATATATATATATAACATATATATATGTTCANTGTTTTAATTTTAGAAAAGTTCCATATATATATATACATATATATATAACATATATATATGTTCAGAAGGAATATTTACACCTTAAAATGTATTTACTGTTATGAAATTGACTTTTCATGATTTCTGAAACTTCAGTTCAGTCGCTCAGCTGTGTCCGACTCTTTGTGACCCCACGGACTGCAGCACACCAAGCTTCCCTGTCCATCACCAACTCCTGGAATTTGCTCAAACTCATGTCTATTTAGTCAGTGATGCCATCCAACCATCTCATCCTCTGTCGTCTCCTTCTCCTGCTTTCAGTCTTTCCCAGCATCAGGGTCTTTTCCAATGAGTCAGTTCTTCATATTAGGTGGCCAAAGTATTCTGAAACTTAAGTTCAGTTCAGTCACTCAGGCGTATCCAACTCTTTGTGACCCCATGAATCGCAGCACACCAGGCCTCCCTGTCCATCACCAACTCCCGGAGTTCACTCAGACTCACATGCATCGAGTCAGTGATGCCATCCAACCATCTCATCCTCCGTCATTCCCTTCTCCTCCTGCCCCCAATCCCTCCCAGCATCAGAGTCTTTTCCAATGAGTCAACTCTTCACATGAGGTGGCCAAAGTACTGGAGTTTCAGCTTCAGCATCATTCCCTCCAAAGAAATCCCAGGGCTGACCTCCTTCAGAATGGACTGGATGGATCTCCTTGCAGTCCAAGGGACTCTCAAGAGTCTTCTCCAACACCACAGTTCAAAAGCATCAATTCTTCGGTGCTCAGCTTTCTTCACAGTCCAACTCTCACATCCACACATGACCACAGGAAAAACCATAGCCTTGACTAGAAGGACTTTTGTTGGCAAAGTAATGTCTCTGCTTTTGAATATGCTATCTAAGTTGGTCATAACCTTTCTTCCAAGGAGTAAGCGTCTTTTAACTTCATGGCTGCAATCACCATCTACAGTGATTTTGGAGCCCCCCAAAAATAAAGTCTGACACTGTTTCCCCATCTATTCCCCATGCAGTGATGGGACCGGATGCCATGATCTTAGTTTTCTGAATGTTGAGCTTTAAGCCAACTTTTTCACTCTCCTCTTTCACTTTCATCAAGAGACTTTTTAGTTCCTCTTCACTTTCTGCCATAAGGGTAATGTCATCTGAATATCTGAGGTTATTGATATTTCTCCCAGCAATCTTGCTTCCAGCTTGTGCTTCTTCCAGCCCAGCGTTTCTCATGATGTACTCTGCATATGTTAAATAAGCAGGGTTACTATATAGCAATTGCCCACTCCAGCATTCTGGCCTGCAGAATTCCATGGGGTCACAAAGAGTCAGACATGACTGAGTGACTTTCACTTTCACAAAATTTTACAACAATGTTTAATATGGCATGACCTTAATTCTGATGAAAATCTTTAGAAGTTTTTTCTGCTCCTGAAGTTGAGCACTCTTTCTTTTTTTTTTTTTTTTTTTT
>SJYQ01001431.1:22265-74005 GCA_006410935.1 Redunca redunca
TTTTTTTTTTTTTTTTGGTATTTCACTGCTCTGACTTTATTGAGCTGGTAATCAAAGAAAAGCAATAGAAAACTATTCAATTCTATGTCACTGTGGAGCAATGAATTTGGGCATCAACAGAGCTAAGTTTGAATCTTGTCTTTGCTTTTAGCAGTTGGATGTCCATAGACAAATTATATTAATTGTTTTATAAGTTAACTTTTCATCTGTAAAACTGATACAATACTACCTTCTGTAGGTCATTCATGGGGTGAGCACTCAATGTCTTTTGGTTTTTCTTTTATGGAAGATCCATGTATTTTGGTTCCATTTCTGTAGTCCCCCACCTTCCCATCTCGTGCCATGGTCCCTTGTCAGCTAAGATACCAGCCCTAACTGTTGGGCTCTTTTTAAAAATTGGGGGACACACAACCATTGTGTGGAGTGGATGCAATTTGGGTTCATCCATCTCTTGATGGATGAAGAGGATCATGCAATGGGAAACAACACATCCAGATGGAACCCTTGTGAGCTAGGGGACCGATGGACTTGTGCACATACCCACTCCAGGAGGGCCACTCACAGCCCTGCCCACCCCCCCCCCCCCCNCCCCCCATGAGTCTATGTGAGGAGCAATTATATTTTCTTAAACATTTATAATCCTCAAGGTTGTTTGAGTTCCTTTAGGGGTAAGGGGGACTACAGGGGGAATATAAACACCAAGCACATTCTAAGGCATATTTATTTTATATGAAGCTTCTTGCCTCAGCCATCAAGACAGCTTGGAATGACTCTCCCTGTTTACTCGACCTTACAAGTGGTCCTTCAATCACATTTGTGACCCCAGAGTCACGGGCTGGTGAGCATCTATTCCTGGGCTCCAGAAGCACAATTTTTCAACCACATGCACACACTTGTTGACAGATTTAGAGACTAAAAAACTAAATCTAGCTCAGAATTCTGCTTCCTCTTTCTGCCTACTGCAGTTGAGGGTGAGGTGCGGCCAAAAAACAGCAGGAAACTCGTCATCCTGGCGGTTGACTGGCACAGCTCTGCTTCCTGCTATTATGCGTTTGCAGGATAGATAATTCTGTCAGAGATGTGAGTGAGTGTGTGGTGGTGGTGCTGGGTGGGGATGAGTGTGAGGAATAGACATGCCAGCCTGTTTTGTAGAAACAGAGCAGTAATTCTCTGCGTCAGGATTAGGACTAGAGGGAGGTGAATGAAATGCCTTAATGCAAAACTTATAGAGGTGTCTATTCTCACTGGTGTGTAAATGCAGAGGTGGCACGTGAAATTGAGCATCTCTTTAAATTTTGCACTTAGGCACCTCATCTGCCTCACCCAAGTCCCAGCCCTGCTCTGCCTGATTATCAGCATGCAGCCTGCTTTTCCAGAACCGACTGTGTACAGTGACTTTTTCATAAAGGATAAGAAGATAAATGGGGCCATGGCCCTGTGCTCTCTCACCCCTGCCCGTGATTCCCTGGGCTGCAGCTCAAAGGGCCTCTGTGCCATTTCCTGACCAAGCTAGGCAGGGATACCTCACAGCCTTTGCCAGTTTGTGCCTCTGCTTGAGACAGTCTTCCCCCAGTTATCTGCATGGCTCACTGCTTAACTCCTTGAAAGTGTTAGTCGCTCGGTCATGTCCGACTCTTCCAGGCTCTTCTGTCCTTGGAATCCTCCAGGCAAGAATACTAGAGTGGGTTGCCATTCCCTCCTCCAGGGGATTTTCCTGGCCCAGGGATCAAACCTGGGTTTCTTGCATTACAAACAGATTCTTTACCATCTGAGCCACGAGGGAACTCCTTGAAGTCTTTCTCAAATGCCACCTTCTCAAGGAGGCCTCCTGGGACCTATTTAATACTGTGACCAGCCATCACTCCCACCTTCCTGGTCTGCTCCCCATCACTTTATTTCTTCCATTTACCAAGTGGCACCTTCTAACAGTCTGCTTAATTTACTCAATCATTTATTGAGTTCCTTCTTTATTGGCTGTGTGTGTGTGTGTGTGTGTGTGTGTGTGTGTGTTCACTCAGTCATGTCCAACTCTTTGTGACCCATGGACTGTAGCCCACTAGGCTCCTCTGTTCTTGGAATTTTCCAGGCCAGAATACTGGAGTATGTTGCCATTTCCTTCACCAGGGGATCTTCTCAACTTAGGGATCGAACCTGTGTCTCTTCTATCACCTGCATGGGCAGGCAGATTTTTTACCTTTAATGCCATTAGCTGTGTCCTTCTAATAGCTTTGAGCACCATAAAAATAGGGATCTTTGTTTTGTTTTCTAATCTTTCCCAAGCACTTTAAAAAGAGTATGGCAAAGTGCCTTCCCAGGCAGTACAGTGGCTGAGAGTTCACCGTCCAATGCAGGGGGTGTGGATTCGATCCCTGGCTGGGGACCTAAGAGACCACATGCTCATGGCCAAAACACCAAAACATGAATAGAAGCAATATTATAATAAATTCAATAAAGACTTTAAAAGTGGTCCATAAAAAAAATCTTTAAAAAGAACTGGCATATAATAGGTACTGGTGAAGGGAAGCCTGGCATGCTGCAGTGGGGTCACAAAGAGTTGGACATGACTGAGCGACTGAACAAAAATAAAATTTTTTAATTAATTTATTTTTTATTGAAAGATAATTGCTTTACAGAATGTTGCCACTTTTTCCATCCTTGGTGGCTCAGACTATAAGGAATCTGCTTTCAATGTGGGAGACCTGGTTCGATCCCTGGTTTGGGAAGATCCCCTGGAGAAGGAAAAGGCTACCCACTCCAGTATTCTGGCCTGGAGAATCCCATGGACTGAGGAGCTTGGTAGGCTACAGTCTATGAGGTCTCAAAGAATCAGACACAGCTGAACAACTAACACTTTCTCACTTTATTTCCATCCCCAAGCAAATAGACAAATTATAGTGGAGACTTCATTTTTAGTCTTCCTTGTCTCTGTTCATCAGGTACATGAATTTTGTCTTTCTCCGTTTTTGCTGTAAAATTCCATATGTTGATAGGTGGTGAAAAAGCTCTCTCAGTGTTTGCCTGTCTGGGCTATCCTGTATATTTGGACCTGATCTGCCTGGTGGGCTGCCGCTGCTGCTGCTCCTGCTAAGTCCCTTCAGTCGTGTCCGACTCTGTGCGACCCCATAGACGGCAGCCCACCAGGCTCCCCCGTCCCTGGGATTCTCCAGGCAAGAACACTGGAGTGGGTTGCCATTTCCTTCTCCAATGCATGAAAGTGAAAAGTGAAAGTGAAGTCGCTCAGTCGTGTCTGACTCCTAGCAACATTAGACTATATTCTATAGCCACAGTGTGTATTGCAGCAGCAAAATAAACCAAGTGCAAAAGTCCATCATTTTTATGTCACACAGTTTATCTGCTCTAAGTCTATGTGATCTGGAAAGCTTTGTGAGGTCTATGATATATACCCACAGCAAAAGTTCCTATTGGCATTTACCACCTATTTACTGTTGGGCCAAAATAAAAAGGTGTGTTCTGGGAAAGTGGACATGCTGTAGTTCAGCCTCTTTATTTTGCATTCTGGATTTATTTATTACACACCCCGTATATCTGCCTGCTGGTGTCTTTGCCTCACTGCCTTAGTCTCTCCAATGGTCACAACATAGTAACTCGCCGTTTGGTCTGCATTCTCTCTGCTCTCATGCAGTCTCCTTCCTCGCACACTGGATGCCCACCTGCCTCCTCTACCCCCAAGCTTCTCCTGCTCCTCTCCCCCTACCCAGGCAGCTCCTTTGTAACTACCAGCAATTATATAAGATGGAAAACAGAGTCAAGTAATAAAGTATATAATAAAAATATATTAAATTTGAGTATGTGGTTAAATGGAGCATTTCTGGAAATAAAGCATCATTATCTGAGAGAAGTAATAATAATTTAGGATGCAATTTAACTGCTACATAAATGCTCACATAAAATGGATATCCAAACACACCCTGCTGTTGTCTGTCAAGGATAAAGGATTTCAAGGGCAGTTTTTCCCACTGGAAGCTAGTAATTGAGACATATAGTGTATAGATTATTGGATCCAGTATTAGAAATCTACGAAAAAAATGACTTTGGCTTAATAAGGGGCAATCAAGCAGTAAGGTACTTTCAGGCCCATAGTCCACTAAAGACAGCTTATGTGAAAGAACCAAACTTAAAAATTATGACTGGTCTCATCCTCAGCAGAATCCTCATCCTCAGGTGCTCCATGCAAAGTATTCCAAAGGTATGAAAAACCAAAAGCCCTCTAAGGGAACTTTTTTTTTTAAGTTCTCTCAAGTAAAATTGTTAGGGTTTCCCAGGTGACTCAGGTATAAAGAATCCTTCTAACATGCAGGAAACACAAGTTCAATCCCTGGGTCAAGAAGATCCCCTGGAGAAGGAAATGGCAACCCACTCCCAGAAAGAAAATCCCATGGACAGAGGAGCCTGTCAGGCTACAGTCCATGGGGTTATAAGAAGAGTCAGACACGAGTTAATGAATGAAAAATAACTAGTAAAATTTTAAGATGAAATTCGGTCAATATTTAAAGGTTCAGAAAGGTTTCCAAGACTAGAGTTATGGTGGAGATGGGGAGAGGGAGGAGGGCGAGGCTGGGAGGAAGAGAGCAAGGAGACTGTTGAGGTTCAGAGTGCAGTTCTGGAGCTGCCAGCCGGGGTTCCGGCACTGACTGCCTGCACGACCAGGGGGAGCTCCCTTACAGATCCTGCCTCTTTCTCAGGAGAATATGGGGGTGATGACAGTGCTTACCTACTAGAGGTATGCTGAGCGTTCAGTGCTCTGTTTAGTTGTTCAGTCACGTCTGACTCTTTGCGACACCATAGACTGTACCCCGCCAGGCTCCTCTGTCCATGGGATTCTCCAGGCCAGTATACTGGAGTGGGTTGCCATGCCCTCCTCCAGGGGATCTTCCTAACCCAGGGATCGAACCCAGGTCTCCCACATTGCAGGTGGATTCTTTACTGAGCCACCAGGGAAGAAGTCAGTGACCCTACTTAATATACAGCATGGCTTAGAATGATGCATGGTACATAGTGAGTACTCTATAAATGTTAGCTACTGACATTATAATTGAAACTTTTAAAGCCACACTTTTAAATAGTAGCAGTATTAAATATGCAAGGCGTTATTAAGTCAGGGTGAAGGTGGGGGGGTTGAATGGAGTCATTTGTAAAGCTGTCATGATAGCGGATGTGGGGAGTGCCCAGACACAACGTTTGGGCTCCACTTCACCTCTAGGAAGAGGCCAGAAGGCTACACCACGTGGCAAATGAAACACAGCCCAGTCTTGGTAAGAGGCCCAGTGGGAGCTCAGAAGGGTGTGACTGGTGAGTTTGGAGGCTTCAATGTGAACATGGGGCCCTCAGTCAAATGCAAAGACCAAATGTGCACAGTATCAGGGGTAAGAAAGGGGCAGGCAGGACACACAAAGGGCTTCCCTGGTGGATCAGTAGTAAAGAATCCACCCCCCAAGGCAGAGTTTGATCCCTGTATGGGGAAGATCACTTGGAGAAGGGAATAGCTACCCACTTCAGCATTCCTGCATGGAGAATTCCATGGACAGAGGAGCCTGGTGGGCGATGGTTCATGGGGTCGGGAAGAGTTGGACACGACTGAGTGACTAACACTTTCACTTCCTCAGGATAAATGAGTCAAGAAGGTCTAGGAAACCTAGAATTCAGCAGCATTTCAGGGCACACCAGAACCTCTACTGTGGGAATAGAGAGAACGCCACCCAGAGAACAAGAAAGACAGGTGGGGACATGGACTCTACAAATGTGTGTGAGAGCGGGCCCAGAAAAAGACAAGGGCATTTCATTGGTCAAACACAAAGAGAGATAGGCCCTTGTGTTTTCACTCACCTTCAGGCCTCTCATTGGCCTAAATGGTGATACGCAGGTCTGGAATTCAGTTCAGTTCAGTTCAGTTGCTCAGTCGTGTCCGACTCTGCAACTTCATGGACTGCAACACACCAGGGCTTCCTGTCCATCACCAGCTCCCAGAACTTGCTCAAACTCATGTACACTCAGTCGGTGATGCCATCCAACCATTTTATCCTCTGTCATCCCCTTTTCCTCCCACCTTCAATCCTTCCCAGCATCAGGGTCTTTTCTAGTGAGTCAGTTCTTCATATCAGGTGGCCAAAGTATTGGAGTTTCAGCTTCAGCATCAGTCCTTCCAATGAATATTCAGGACTGATTTCCTATAGGATGGACTGGTTGCATCTTGTTGCAGTCGAAGGGACTTTCAACAGTCTTCTCCAACACCACAGTTCAAAAGCATCAATTCTTTGGCGCTCAGATTTCTTTATAATCCAACTCTCACATAGATACATGACTACTAGAAAAACCACAGCTTTGGCTAGATGGAACTTTGTTGGCAAAGTAATAATGTCTCTGCTTTTTACATGCTATCTAGGTTGATCATAGCTTTTCTTCCAAGGAGCAAGTGTCCTTTCATTTCATTCTGGCAGTCACCATCTACAGTGATTTTGGAGCCCAAAAAAATAAAGCCTCTCACTGTTTCCATTGTTTGCCCCATCTATTTGCCATGAAGTGATGGGACCAGATGCCATGATCTTAGTTTTCTGAATGCTGAGTTTTAAGCCAACTTTTTCACTCTCCTCTTTCACTTTCATCAGGAGGTTCTTCTTCAGTTCTTCTTCAGTTTCTGCCATAAGGGTGATGTCATCTGCGTATCTGAGGTTATTGATATTTCTCCCGGCAATCTTGATTAAAGCTTGTGCTTCATCCAGCCCAGCGTTTCTCACGATGTACTCTGCATATAAGTTAAATAAGGAGGGTGATGATATACAGCCTTGACATACCCCTTTCCTGATTTGGAAACAGTGTGTTGTTCCATGTCCAGTTCTAACTGTTGCTTCTTGACCTGCAAACAGATTTCTCAGGCGACAGGTCAAATGGTCTGGTATTCCCATCTCTTCAAGAATTTTCCACATTTTGTTGTGATCCACACAGTCAAAGGCTTTGGTATAGTCAATAAAGCAGAAGTAGATGTTTTTCTAGAACTCTCTTGCTTTTTTGATGATCCAACAGATGTTGGCAATTTGATCGCTGGTTCCTCTGCCTTTTATAAATCTACCTTGAACATCTGGAAGTTCATGGTTCACATATTGCTGAATCCTGGCTTGGAGAATTTTGAGCATTACTTTGCTAGTGTGTGAGATGAGTGCAATTGTGCAGTAGTTTGAGCATTCTTTGGCATTGCCTTTCTCTGGGACTGGAATGAAAACTGACCTTTTCCAGTCCTGTGGCAACTGCTGAGTTTTCCAAATTTGCTGGCATATAAGTGGAGCAGTTTCACAGCATCATCTTTTAGGATTTGAAATAGCTCAACTGTAATTCCATCACCTCCACTAGCTTTGTTCGTCATGCTTCCTAAAGCCTATCTGACTTTGCACTCCAGGATGTCTGGATCTAGGTGAGTGATCACACTATCATGGTTATCTGGGTCATGAAGATCTTTTTTGTATAGTTCTGTGTAGTCTTGCCACCTCTTCTTAATATCTTCTGCTTCTGTTAGGTCCATACCATTTCTGCCCTTTATTGTGCCCATCTTTGCAGGAAATATTCCCTGGGTATCTCTAATTTTCTTGAAGAGATCTCTAGTCTTTGCAATTCTGTTGTTTTCCTCTATTTCTTTGCGTTGATCACTGAGGAAGGCTTTCTTATCTCTCCTTGCTATATTATCTGTAGTCCATACAGAAAAAGCAGCACCAATCTGGAATATCACCAGGCTCATTGCAGTCAGACAAGAAAAATGGCAAAAGATGGCTCTTTAAGACCCTATTCAACAAAACCCTGTGCCATTTTCACATGCATTTCAGCAACCAAAACAAAACACAAGATCATGCCCACTGTCAACAGATATTACAGGAAGGGGAGTGAATATGTGGGGATGACGACAAAATCTATCCCAGCAGTTAGTACAAGGATTTTTGACCGGGATGATAGAGGTGGAGGTGCTAATATTTGGTTATATTCCAAATATATATTTGGACAGGATTACATATGAATTAAAAGATGTGATAGAAAGAGGAATCAAGAGTGGCTCTCATGTGCTTTGCCTGTAGCCAATAAAACAGTGCCGAATTTAGGAAATAAACAAAATCTAGCCTCCTTTCACCCCATATATGCTACTCACTTCCCTTATGATATCTATTTGCAATTCTTTTTTTTTATTGAAGTATAGTTGATTTACAATGTTTTACCAAACTCTGCCACCATCAGTAATATACATATATACATTATTTTTTTATATTCTTTTCCATTATGGCATATCCCAAGAAATTAGATATAGTTCCTATGCTACACAGTAGTATCTTGTTGTTTATCCATTCTATAAGTAATCGTTTGCACCTACCAACCCCAAATTCTCAATCCACCCCTCTCTCTCTCTTCTTCCCTTTGGCAACCACAAGTTTCAACTCTATGTCACTGAGTCTGTTTCTGTTTCATATATAGGTTCATTTTTGCCATATTTTAGACTCCATATATAAGTGATATCATATGGCATTTGTCTTTTCCTGATTTACTTAGTATGATAACCTCTAGTTGCATCCATGTTGCTGCAGAAGGCATTATTTTGTTCTTTTTATGGCTGAACAATATTCTATTGTATATATATACACCACATCCTCTTTATCCACTCATCTGTCAACAGACATTTAGGTTTTTTTCATGTCTTGGCTGCTGTGACTACTGCTGTGTGATTCTTTCTAGGCCTTTGATCTTAGCTGGCTAAGGTCATTAGCTGCATGCTGCTGCTGCTAATTCACTTCAGTCATATTCAACCCTTTGCAACTCCATAGACAGAAGCCCACCAGGCTCCCCTATCCCTGGGATTCTCCAGGCAAGAACACTGGAGTGGGTTGACATTTCCTTCTCCAATGCATGAAAGTGAAAAGTGAAAGGGAAGTTGCTCAGTCATGTCCGACTCTTAGTGACCCCATGGACTGCAGCCTACTAGGCTCCTCCATCCATGGGATTTTCCAGGCAAGAGTACTGGAGTGTGTTGCCATTGCCCTCTCCAATTAGCTGCATGGGAGTTAGCAAAATAGTTAAGCGCACAAACTCTAGAGTCAGACAGACTTTCCTGGGGTTTCTTGGACTCTGTTCTCTGTGATCTTGGGCATATTGGTTAATATCTCTTGAGTTTTCATTTTATAATCTGTAAGATGACATATAGTATTTTCCTTAGGGAATGTTTGTGGCATGAGATAAGATCTTTGTCTGGAATGTAAATGCTCATCTAATGGCAGCTATGTTTGTATTAGTTGGGTTTAGGGTGAATGGAGAGGGAGGCATCAGCAAGGTAAGTAACCTTGGTTCCCTTGAGACTATCTGCCCATCACAAGCTGCATCCTTTACCTCCTCTCTCTGCATCCTCACAACAAGCTTGTGGAATGAGGCTTATTACTCCCATTTTGCAGGCCAGCAAGCTAAATGGTATTAAGGTATTAAGTGATTTTTCTCAAGGTCACACAGCTTGTAAGGCTAAGAAGAAGGATTCAAATACAAGCCTGTTTAAATCCAAAGCCCATACTCAAATAAATCAAATAAACAGTTTAAAACCTGACCATTGCTTGCTATTTATAGCACACTTATTTTTGATGGTATCAACTAAAATAATGTATGAAAGGCAATCTGTGAATTCCCTGTTAAGAAACAGTGAGTGATTCTTTTGCTCCATGCAGTCAGTTCCTTCTTAGAGGGTATATGCAAATGCAGTCTAGAATTAGAAAGCCTTATTTATACTCTGCGGCCAGAGAAATAGCTTTCTGGCATGGATAGAAAGCAAGCTATGAATTCTTCAAGGAAAGTAGAGAAGATAATGGAAAGGCCTCAGGCATAAGGAATCAGAGTAAAAATTCCTACTTGGAAGGAGAAGATGTAAAGAATAAATGCAAACAAAATTAAAAAAAAAGGATGTGAAGCCACAAGAGTATTGACAGTGATATATTAAAAATAAATAAGATCCACCCTTTAATACCAGCTGAATAAGGAAAACATTTTGAAAAACTAATGTCCAAAGTTGGTGAATATGCATTGAAAGCTGCTCTATTATTCTAGGCAGTCTAAGATGAAAAGTAATTTGGAGAAACACAGGAGACTAGAAAAATATTCTTATTTTTAATTTGATAATTCCCCTTCTGAGAATTCATTCTTTTAAAATAATTCAAAATTTAAGGGAGAAAATGAAGAGTTTCTTTGGAGAATTATTTGAATGATAGCTCTTAAAATATGTCTATCCAAAAATTGGATAGTGGTTAAGTAAATTATGATACTGCCACTCCCTAAAATTGTATACAGATATTAAAGCTGTGACCTATACGTTAAAAAAAAATAGATTGAAAAATGAAGTACTGACACATATTACAGAAGGGATGAACCCTGAAAGTAGGCTCAATGAAAGATGCCAGACATAAAAGGCCACATGTTGTATGATTCATTTATTTGAAATGTTAGGAGTAGGTGAATCTATGGAGACAGAACATGGATTAGTGGTTGCCTATATCTGAGTGTGTGGGATAGGGTTGGGAAAATGTAGAGTGACTGCTAATGGGGACATAGCTTTGTGGGGGGTGATTAAAATGTTTTAACTTAGATTGGGGAGATGATTGCAAAGTGTGAATATTAAAATTTTTCAGCTGTATACTTTGGATTTCAATATTAACAATACATAGCAATATTAAACAATATAAACAATAAACATAATAAACAATATACATAAAAATATAAACAATATAAAAATAAACATAACAATAAACAATATATACAACAATATTAAAAATACAAATAAAATATTTACTAAGTTATACAAATACACAAGAAACAAATGTAGAAATAAATATAACAAAATGCCTGCAGTGGTTTGATTCAACAGGTGAATGTATGGATGAAAAATTTTGCCTTCTCTTTGTCCAAAATTCTTATAATGAGATTAGAATTCTTTCATTATTAAAAAAAAAATAAATGTAATTACCAAAGAGGAGAACCATGCCCCTTCACAATTATGACTCCCCTCCACCCAAATCCAGTTTTCTTTCTTTTATCTTGCTAAGATAAGAGTAATAAAATTTACAATCCAGCAGCCTGCAAACCCCCTCTAGCTATTTTAGGCCATTTGATACAATTCTATGAATGAAAAAGACAATGGTATTAAAGGGTTTTACTCAAAAAAATAGACACATTAAACTTCTGGCTTATTAAATATATATGTTCTCATTTTTAGGAAGTGATCGAAGCCATTGCTGAATGTGCATTTAAGACTTCACCTTTTCCAATTCTGCTTTCATTTGAGAACCATGTGGACTCGTAAGTATTCAGCAGATTCAGTAGGGAGTCTTTTCTCCAGATAGAGCATGTTTAATCATTGTTCATCAGATTTAAGATATTTGACATTATTAATGCTGTTCCTCAATTAAGCTGTATATTAAGTGGCATATGTTCATCTGTATATGATGGGATTCATTGGTTTAAATTTCATTAATATTAGAATGATCCATTGGACTTGTGGAATCTATTTGCTTGTCATGATAGGGTTTTAATTTAAGGACTCCTCTTTTTACAGTGAAATGAAACCCATTTCCTTATATAATACATGTCTCTATTTTAGTGGCTACTCTTATAACCCTTCTTCATTAGCTCTTTCTACTGTGTGCAAATTTATAGTCAGTTTTGCCACCCTAAAATGTCCGGTTCTGTACACACTAGAGCTGATGGAGGGTGAGTTAAAAATATTAATTATATTTTGCCACTTTGTACTTACACAGAACTCAGACCACCAAATTCTCCCTCCTTCCTATTTTTGTTGGTTTCCCATTTGTTAATATTTGTAAATATTTCATTTCAAAACAACGTGAGTTTTTTGCTGAGCCACATAAAAAACAGGTAATTTTTACTTACCTCTTTCATTCATTTTAAGGCAAAGGATCAGAGTTAGGCACATTTACATCAGATATGTACATATTAATTTATCATACAGTTACTCAATCTAAAGAACTTCAACGTGAAAGGTTCTCATCTACATTGAGTCAAAATACAAGAAACTAAAGTTCTAGTCTCTGGCACTAATGTCTGAAGACTAGTCAGACACTGTGGTCACTGGCACTGACCATCACTGCTCACAAGAGCATTTGGGAAGCTCTCTGTTTCATTCGAACGTCTAAGCTACCACCTAAGCCAGTTTTCTCCACTAAAAGCCTACAACACCTATCCCAAGTTGGCCCACAGATTTCTTAGATCCCTTTTTATCCTCCTTTCAGTAGAAAATCTTTTCCAGGCCACTGATTCCCTTTGTCCAACTAATTTGCAACACAGGCTTCAATTCACTAATTCTTAAAGAATTCACTAAACCTTAAAGAACCAGTTAGGTAGTGACCAAATTTCAGCTTGAGCAATTTCAAAACAGTTAAATCCTTTGTTTATAATACGTGGAGAGAGACCTTATTTAGAAGCAACCAAATTATAATTATTTGTATTTCTAGTTTGCCCTCGGGAAATCCATACTACATTTACCAGCTCATGACTCTATTTCATTAGGAAACAACCATCCAGTGAATAATGTAATCATTTGGCAAATAGTTTTTCTAGCACTCCTGCACTCCTGAGGGGCCACTGAAGAGAAAAGCATTTATTCTGTTTCATTGCAGTTTCTTTTCTAATGAAAGGAGAACCTCTTTAGTTGCTGTATTTAGTACTTCACCTGCTGTGACAACTCTGATGTGCATATGACTGTCCTCATCTCGGCCCATCTGTT
The DNA here is from genome assembly GCA_006410935.1 of Redunca redunca. Classification (NCBI taxonomy): domain Eukaryota; kingdom Metazoa; phylum Chordata; class Mammalia; order Artiodactyla; family Bovidae; genus Redunca; species Redunca redunca. Next base: position 35,029 of record SJYQ01001431.1, read on the forward strand.
TGTAATTGGGCTCTAACAATGCCTTAGCACCTTTTTTTTCAAGAACCATGCTTCCTGGAAAGATTGACATGTCATTTCTTTTTGCAGAAATATCTCCAAGTCTAGTGCACTCATTTTCTTCAGGAAACGTTTCTATATAAATTAGACAAAATGAAAAATTCTGGTATCATCCTTGAGTGTCATAACCTTGAGTGTCCACCCTTGAGTGTCATTGGACTTTACCGTGTAGCCAGAGAGGCATTAACAACCACCAGCACCACAAACTAAACAACAGCTAATATTTATTGACTATATATTATGTGCCAAGCAAGGTTCCAAGCCTTAGTTCATGTAACCTCACCAGAAACCCAGGTGCTCCTAGAAATAAATATTTTTATCATTATCCATATTTTACAAGTGATGAAAGTGAATCCCAAAGAGGGTGAGTACCTTGCCCAAGGTCATGCAGCTAAAATATGAGAGTGAGGATTTAAATTTGGCTAATGTGGCTTCAAAACTCATCTGTTTAAGCAATACCACCCCCAAGCCTAAACCAAAGGATCATGAGCATTCCAAACATGGATAAAGTCAAGCAGAGCATCCCACAAGGCAACAGCCTGCAAGTGGTCATGTTTTTGTGGCTCATGACCTTAACCACAGCATATTTTTTTAGTCTTCAGCCCCAATCATACAGAGAGCCAAACTGAGCATCGAAACTAAATCTACAGTGGACATAAAAAAGATTGTCCCCTAAAACAGCTGTTTCAGGTTGAAAAAAAAATGAGAAGTTGAGCTGCTAAAAGTTCATTAATAATGCATGAATAACAAAAGAAATCAGGAAAACGGCCTTCCTAGGATGCTATGATATTGATCCCAAACCACTGAGATGATGGAATGGCAGTGAAATCCTGAGATGCTGAATTCTATTGTGGGAGGAAGTTTTTTGCTTCCTATTTCCATTGTCCTTGAGCCTCACACACATATCAACATCATTCAGCTACAGTTCCTTCCTGGGAGGACTGTCACACACCCAAAGAAAACTGACAAGCTTCCCCTTTGCCAGTAAAATGTTATGCTTGCCTCATGGGCCATCCCACCTCATTGCTGAACAAACCAGTGGTGGATACCATTCATCAGTTACAGCACTCCTCTCCACTGAACTAGATACACTAGATAAAGAATCTTACTCAACACAGGACACACCCCAACACATCTGAAACCTATATACTATCTCTAGCAACAGCTATTTTTTCTCCTTCGTGCTGTGTATACAAAATGCCAGAATCAGAACCCTAGTCCCAGCCCACTTGAGCCATGCCTTCAAAACCAACCCACATTGGAAAAAAAGAAGGAAACCTCTGAATTTTTTTCATTTTCTCTCCTAATATTTGAAACTACCTATCAATGAGTGACAAGGAGAAATCTGCAGTGAGCAGCTGACAACCTTTCTTCCACCTGCTATATCACAGCCCCATAAAATGCAGAATTCCTGAGCTTCACCTCCACACCTGTATTTGAATTTGTATAGTGAGACTTTGAATAATATTTTTTATAAGTCCCAGTTAACTGATGAGCCACCTACTTTGTAATTTGTACACTAGCATTTCACTAAAAGAATTCTCCACTACACTCAAGTGAAGAAACCACCACATCTGGTTCAGCCACAGAGAATGTAAGATTTTGGATGAAGTCCTTAATTGCCAGCAGCTGTAAATCCTTCCTATATATATTTCACATATAGAGAAGGAGGTTGGTTTAGTTCACCTTGGATGATGTGGGCTTGCTCCTTGGTCAGAAAACTGATCTCCTTGCCAACGTTTTAACATGTCCAAATGGGTCTGGTGTGGCCTGAAGCTCAAAATATATTTGTGAATATTTTCCTCTGACTGTATCTCCTTGGTAGCCAGTGCTGATGTTCTAAATGCTTTAGGATTTTTATTTTTTATCTTTTTTTTTTGCTCTCTCATGGCAAATGTAATGTCTTGTTTCTGCAATTATGACCCACAATTAAAGTTGCTTTGTTCTCCTCTGACTTCTTCTGTTCAGCTTGCTTTCTGTTCTAGTTAGGTCCCCTCTAGGTGTGCATGTGTGTTTGCTCTTCAAACACATTTTCCTTTATCCATGGACACTGCCTCTTGTTCTCCCCATCTCAGCTCATGGTGAAGCAGGTTTTAGAGTCTAGGTCAGACACAGATCCTTGCTCTCCAAAGTGTGGTTGATCCATGGATCAGCAGCATCTACATGATCAGGGAGCTTGTTAGAAATGCAGAATCTCGGGCCCCACCCAAGGCTTTGCCTTGGAATCTTCATTTTCTTCAGACCCCAGGTGATTTGCTGAAGTGTTAGAGCACCGCTCTAAACACTGAAGTTCACTAACCAGCTGTTTATTACCGGCAGGCTTGTTACAAATGCAAGTTCCAAGGCTCCACTACCAGGTCAGTGAATCAGGGGCCTGTGGACAGAGCTCTGATACTCGCAGCATTAAAAGCCCAGGTGATTCTTTAGTGGAATTGAATAAGATTTTGGCTTAGCAAAATCCTCCCCAGGGTCTGATTTGGGGACCACATGACAGAGAACAGTGTCTACCTGCCACTGTTTAGGGACACCTGGAACATCACCCTGAAGTTCCTCTAAGAGTGAGAATACAGCTCCACTAGAAATTTCAAAAGTGGGGTGTTGGGGAATAAATCCTTCCTTTTCACTCCAGGCTTCTGAGCAAAGGAACTTGGGGCTCTCAGGTTCTAATCCTCAAGGAAAGTAACATCCTTGAGGAACCTGGTGAGTTAGTTCACCCATCACATTGGTTCCCCAACTTGAGTGTATATGAGAATCCTCCAGAGGGGGCCTCTTGAGACCCCTGAGCCCTGCTTCCTTCTTTCCTTCCTTTCTGACTCAGAACCTGGGATTTCAACATGGAACTTGTCTGTTTTCCCAGAAGGCCTCAAATCTGCTTTTCTAACCAGCTCCAAGCCCTGTTGATGCTGCTAATCTGTGGACCACACTTGGAACAGAAAAACTCCATTTAATAGCATCACTCCATGAAAGTGAAGTGGAAGGGTTGGACAGTTTCTTTTGTGCAACCTGGAAAGTAGTTGTTGTTGTTATTCACATTGTTGTTGTTGTTCATGGGCCACAGCCTTGCCATGGTGAAGGGGCTTGTGTAATTCAATGAAGCTAGGAGCTACGCAGTGAAGGGCCACCCAAGACAGATGAGTCATCGTGAAAAGTTCTAAGAAACTGTGGTTCACTGAAGGAGGGAATGGCAACCCACTCCACTCGCTTGGAGAACCCTGGAGCAGAATGAAACATGTAGGCCCAGGCTCAATGGGCTTTTCTAATCTACAGCTGCAGAGCCCACTGGCTTGGTGGAGCCGTGGGACCAGCTGTCTTTTGGGCAAAGGTGAAGGCCCAGGGACGCTCTGCCAAATCAGTCACTTCTGCTTGTCCCTCAACTATAACATGTTATCCTTTAACAACCACTCTCAGTGCTTTTAGGATCAGTTCTTCAGTTGGCAGGGTTTCCTCCATCAGTGATACCGCTGGGAGAACTGCAGAATATTCCACAGGCTGTGTGAGTCGCACAGGATAAATCCAACTGGTCAAAACGGGTGTCATGAGAATTTGGGAGTTGTAGTGTAGCGTCTTGCAAGTTCTGTGAAGCTCTGCTTTGTCTCCCCTTGCAGTTCAAGAAGGTAGTGAACTTGGGCTTGAGTGTGAAGCCCAGAAAACTCATTTGACACCTCCTCTAAGTATATGTTTTTTAGAAAGGGGATATAAAGAGTGCTTTCCCTATGGATCCATTGCAATATGATTTGAACCCCCAAAACATCGCCCTTCTGGAAAAAGCATGGTCCATGACCCACGTATAATAGTCATGGTAAAAGGAATAAAAATTAGAATCACATTTGTTAATCAATTTGAACTGTAGTAAAGAAGTTTTATCACTTACTTATTCTTACTACAGCCCCAGTTCTGCTAAAATGTATTAACATTGCAGCACATAGACACAACTATTGGAAATCGAGTCCAACAGCCTATAGATCAAAATCACAGTCCATAAAACCTGATGGAATTGGATACCTTTATAATGATATTTAACATCCTACAGAATGAGAATGGCTTTTTAAAAGGTCAAGGGAAGCAGTTTTGAAAGATTATGGCTGTTCCCTCGTATCAACTCTGTTTATACATGAGCAGACTCTCATTCCTCCTGTCTGGCTGGCAGAGGCTTCCTTGCAGCACTGGGATCATCTTCCACTTCAAAGGTGTTTGCATCTATTACTCATCTCCTCAGCATCCTCTGCTCCTTTCCAAGAACAATCATTTTCCTCTACTTTTTATAGATCCTGAGAGCTTGAGAGCCTGGAACTCAGCTCAACGAACTCAACAGCTTCAGCCTTTTCCCATCAGACAGAGTTCCCCTGGCATCTCATTACGCTGATACCACCTTTGCACCCCTCTTGTGCACAAAAGGGCTGCAGACACCCTTCCCCAAGATGCCTTCTTCACTTGTCTTTCCTTCAGTGCCCTTTCCCAAGTGGACACACTTCTGCCTATCAGCCTTTTCGCTTCTGCATTTTTAGATTCTCTCTTTCTCTTTGTCCACCTTCTTCCCTCTCCTATTTCTTCACCTCCTTGTAAATACTTCTTTGCAGTGCAGCTCTGTCTGTTAGACAAATCTCACCCAAAAATTCACATAGAGTCATGAATGAGTTCTACCCCCAAGTATCTGGCATTTAACTTAGAATTGGGAAATTAACCAAAAGGGACTGAGTCTCTAACCCTGGGACATTCAGGCATCCAGGGATAGGCAGGTGACCTGCTGTCCCCTCCATCTGTGTCCTCGGTGGAAGAGCCTCCTCTCTCCACCTGCCTGTGGCATTCACATCCGCCCAAGTGGGAACTGCAAGCAGGAATTTAGAAAGATGAAAGCAGTCCCGACGGTAAGGGGAGGAACGCCGTCCGTGTGACGGGTGCGGTGCAGCCATGCTGAGGCTCTCTTGCATCACCCGCCCGCTTCCGCGTCTCTCCCCTCAGGCCGAAGCAGCAGGCCAAGATGGCGGAGTACTGCAGACTCATCTTCGGCGACGCCCTCCTCATGGAGCCGCTGGACAAGTACCCGGTAAGTGTTCCGAGCCCACCCCGCCGGGGCGCACGCCTCCTTATGGCCCGGTTACGGGGCTCCCTTAGCCCGCTCCGCGTGTCTGTCTCTTGGTGTGAGTCACGCAGTCGACCGTGAGCCCTCGGGAGGCTGGCGGGGAGCCGCTGAGGGGCAAACCCCCGTCCATTCCTCCTCTGCCCTCACCCTCCGCCGCTCCCTGCCCCTCCAGAGCCAGCTGGGGCTGCAAAATCCCCACCGCAGCACCCGCCCACAGAGGGAGCCCCGGCGCACAGGCTCTGCGCGCATCCGGGAGCCTCACCTCTGAAAGCCGCGGGCCAGGAAAACAGGACGCGGAAGGCGGGGCGCGAACATTCCAGCCTGCCCCTGCTGGCCACGCTTCTCTTACCCGCATGTGCCCGGCACAATCCAGGCCGCCCTGTAGCTGCCGCTCCCTGCTTCGGGAAGGAAAGCAGCAGAAAGATGATCTCATAGCCTCTTCCCTCCTCAGCCCCTCCACCCGTCTCTCCTGCTTTCACACCAGTCCTCAGAGTGGTTGCAAGTGAAGAATTGAGGACCCGCTTACAGGAGCCCATAGACTTTCTAAAAATAACGTGTCTTGCGACTTGCACACATGCTCTCTGATATAATATATAATATCTTTCTCATGAGAAATTGAGTTTTCCCATTAGATATACAAGCTGAATACACTAGAAAGAAGGCTTGCAAACAGCTTGAATCTCAGGGCGGTGGGTGAATCTGAAGCCACCCAGTCCAGTTCTGCTGAGGCCAAGATGTGCCACTTTACCGTCTCATGCCAGGATGGGGACTTTGCTGCTTTTAAATTGCATCATCTGAAAAGTCGATTCTGAGGACTTTCCCAGAAGCTCCTGCCTGTCTTTGCCATCTTCCTGGCAGGAGTCACACTGTGACAGGTTTCCATCCTTTGATAATCCAAGCCAACGCTTTCCAATCTGTTTTAAATCAAGATGGTTGGATTCATAGGGCCCAACAGAAAACTTATGAAACTTTAGCTTAGCAGGCCAAATCATCCAATATATGTCTATGGCTGTATTCATGTATATTTCTGGTGGAAAAATAAAGGGTACAGTATTTAAAATATGCCTTTCATGTGAAAAAAGGAAGAGCTATGAACCAGCTCCTACATAAGATGCTTTAATGAGCTGTGTTGAAGGTAGTAAAGAACAGTCTAGAAGCTTGTGGTATCTAATGCAGTCCTTGGGTTTGGGGATAGAATCTGAAAGGAAAGGTCAGTGTTTTTAAAGAATGTGTTTTTCTTTCTGTTAGTTGGAATCTGGAGTTCCCCTTCCAAGTCCTATGGATTTAATGTACAAAATTTTGGTGAAAAATAAGAAGAAATCACACAAGTCATCAGAAGGAAGTGGCAAGAAGAAGCTCTCAGAACAAGCTTCCAACACGTACAGTGACTCTTCCAGTGTGTTTGAGCCCTCGTCCCCAGGAGCTGGTGAGGGGCTGGTAGACTCTCATTCCTCTGTTATGTGTGGGTTTAAGAATGGCTGCTCTGGAAGGAACTTAGAAGGACTTTTAACATTTCCACCTGGGCACAGTAAACTGTATTGGTTTTCTATTTCTGTTTTAAAGCTGGTGGTTTAAAACTGCACAAACATGAGCCCCAAGTTCTGCGAGGCAAAGGCCCACATGACCTCACCAGGCTAAATTAATTCCAGGCATCAGCAGGGCTGCTTCTCTTTCTGGAGCTTGAGGGAATCATTCCTTGCACTTTCAGCTCTTAGAGGCAACCCACATCCATTGGCTCATGGCCCCCTTCCTCCAAGTTCAAAGCCAGCAAGGCCCCATTTCACTTCTGTCACCAACAACAGTTGGAAAAGGTCCTCTGCTTTTAAGAACTCACATCATTACGTTGGACCTATCCAGATAATCCAGAAAAATCTCTCCCACTTCAAGGTCCTTAACTTAATCTCATCTGCAAAGTCTCCTGTGCCGTGTAGTCACAGGAAACAGGAGATGTTCACAGGACATGGACATTTTCCGGAGGTCTCCATATAAGCCAAATAATCTCTGGAGAAGCCAGGTGATTTTAAGCTTCTCAGGACAGTGATCCCTTGACATTAACAGCAGATCTGGACCCAAGATGTTCACCAAATGCATTCTCATTGTTGAAGAGTTCTGAGTCATTCAGTTCATCCATATTTTCCAGAACTCTTTTAAATGTAAATGGTAGGTTACTTGAATTATCTACCAGAGCTATTAGATGATGTTTCAGTTCAGTTCAGTTGCTCAGTTTGTGTCTGACTCTTTGTGACCCCATGAAACACAGCACGCCAGGCCTCCCTGTCCATCACCAACTCCCAGAGTTCACTCAGACTCACATGCATCGAGTCAGTGATGCCATCCAGCCATCTCATCCTCCCTCATTCCCTTCTCCTCCTGCCCCCAATCCCTCCCAGCATCAGAGTCTTTTACAATGAGTCAACACTTTGCATGAGGTGGCCAAAGTACTGGAGTTTCAGCTTTAGCATCATTCCTTCCAAAGAAATCCCAGGGCTGATCTCCTTCAGAATGGACTGGTTGGATCTCCTTGCAGTCCAAGGGACTCTCAAGAGTCTTCTCCAACACTGCAGTTCAAACACATCAATTCTTCGGTGCTCAGCCTTCTTCACAGTCCAACTCTCACATCCACACATGACCACTGGAAAAACCATAGCCTTGGCTAGACGGACCTTTGTTGGCAAAGTAATGTCTCTGCTTTTGAATATGCTATCTAAGTTGGTCATAACTTTTCTTCCAAGGAGTAAGCATCTTTTAATTTCATGGCTGCAATTACCATCTGCAGTGATTTTGGAGCCCAAAAAATAAAGTCTGACATTGTTTCCACTGTTTCCCCATCTATTCCCCATGCAGTGATGGGATCAGATGCCGTGATCTTAGTTTTCTGAATGTTGAGCTTTAAGCCAACATTTTCACTCTCCACTTTCACTTTCATCAAGAGGCTTTTTAGTTCCTTCCTCTTCACTTTCTGCCATAAGGGTGGTGTCATCTGCATATCTGAGGTTATTGATATTTCTCCCAGCAATCTTGATTCCAGCTTGTGCTTCTTCCAGCCCAGCGTTTCTCATGATGTACCCTGCATATAAGTTAAATAAGCAGGGGGACAATATACAGCCTTGACGTACTCCTTTTCCTATTTGGAACCAGTCTGTTGTTCCATGTCCGGTTCTAACTGTTGCTTCCTGACCTGCATATATGTTTCTCAAGAGGCAAGTCAGGTGGTCTGGTAGTCCCATCTCTTGAAGAATTTTCCACAGTTTATTGTGATCCACACAGTCAAAGGCTTTGGCATAGTCAATAAAGCAGAAATAGATGTTTTTCTGGAACTCTCTTGCTTTTTCAATGATCCAGTGGATGTTGGCAATTTGATCTCTGGTTCCTCTGCCTTTTTGAAAACCAGCTTGAACATGTGGAAGTTAACGGTTCATGTATTGCTGAAGTCTGGCTTGGAGAATTTTGAGCATTACTTTACTAGCATGTGAGATGAGTGCAATTATGCCATAGTTTGAGCATTCTTTGGCATTGCCTTTGTTTGGGATTGGAGTGAAAACTGACTTTCCCGTCCTGTGGCCAGTGCTGAGTTTTCCAAATTTGCTGGCATATTGAGTGCAGCACTTTCACAGCATCATCTTTCAGGATTTGAAAGAGCTCAACTGGAATGTCATCACCTCCACTAGCTTTGTTCGTAGTAATGCTTTCTAAGGCCCACTTGACTTCACATTCCAGGATGTCTGGCTCTAGGTGAGTGATCACACCATCATGATTATCTTGGTCATGAAGATCTTTTTTGTACAGTTCTTCTGTGTATTCCTGCCATTTCTTCCTAATATCTTCTGCTTCTTTAGGTCCATACCATTTCTGTCCTTTATCAAGCCCATCTTTGCATGAAATGTTCCCTTGGTATCTCTAATTTTCTTGAAGAGATCTCTAGTCTTTCCCATTCTGTTGTTTTCCTCTATTTCTTTGCATTGATCGCTGAAAAAGGCTTTCTTATCTCTTCTTGCTATTTTCTGGAACTCTGCATTCAGATGCTTATATCTTTCTTTTTCTCCTTTGCTTTTCGCCTCTCTTCTTTTCACAGCTATTTTAAGGCCTCCCGAGACAGCCATTTTGCTTTTCTGCATTTCTTTTCCATGGGGATGGTGTTGATCCCTGTCTCCTCTACAATGTCATGAACCTCATTCCATAGTTCATCAGGCACTCTATCTATCAGATCTAGGCCCTTAAATCTATTTCTCACTTCCACTATATAATCATAAGGGATTTGATTTAGGTCATACCTGAATGGTCTAGCGGTTTTCCCCACTTTCTTCAATTTAAGTCCGGATTTGGCAATAAGGAGTTCATGATCTGAGCCACAGTCAGCTCCCAGTGTTGTTTTTGTTGACTGTATAGGGCTTCTCCATCTTTGACTGCAAAGAATATAATCAATCTGATTTCATTGTTGACCATCTGGTGATGTCCATTTGTAGAGTCTTCTCTTGTGTTGTTGGAAGAGGGTGTTTGCTATGACCAGTGCATTTTCTTGGCAAAACTGTATTAGTCTTTGCCCTGCTTCATTCTGTACTCCAAGGCCACATTTGCCTGTTACTCCAAGTGTTTCCTGACTTCCTACTTTTGCATTCCAGTCCCCTATAATGAAAAGGACATCTATTTTGGGTGTTAGTTCTAAAAGGTCTTGTAGGTCTTCATAGAACCATTCAACTTCAGCTTCTTCAGCATTACTGTTGGGGCATAGACTTGGATTACTGTGATATTGAATGGTTTGCCTTGGAAATGAACAGAGATCATTCTGTCATTTTTGAGATTGCATCCAAGTACTGCATTTTGGATTCTTTTGTTGACCATGATGGCTACTCCATTTCTTCTAAGGGATTCTTGCCCACAGTAGTAGATATAATGGTCATCTGAGTTAAATTCACCCATTCCAGTCCACTTTAGTTCTCTGATTCCTAGAATGTCGATGTTTACTCTGCCATCACCTGTTTGACCACTTCCAATTTGCCTTGACTCATGGAGCTGACATTCCAGGTTCCTATGCAATATTGCGCTTTACACCATTGGACCTTGCATCTATCACCAGTCACATCCACAACTCGGTATTGTTTTTGCTTTGGCTCCATCCCTTCTTTCTTTCTGGAGTTATTTCTCCATGATCTCCAGTAGAATATTGGGCACCTACTGACCTGGGGAGTTCCTCTTTCAGTATCCTATCATTTTGCCTTTTCATACTGTTCATGGGTTTCTCAAGGCAAGAATACTGAAGTGGTTTGCCATTCCCTGACCACATTGTGTCAGACCTCTCCACCATGACCCACCCGTCTTGAGAGGCCCCACAGGCATGGCTTAGTTTGAGTTAGACAGGGCTGTGGTCCGAGTGTGATTAGATTGACTAGTTTTCTGTGATTATGGTTTCAGTGTGTCTGCCTCTGATACCCTCTTGCAACACCTACCATCTTACTTGGGTTTCTCTTACCTTGGACGTGGGCTATCTCTTCATGGCTGCTCTAGCAAAGCGCAGACACTGCTCCTTGCCTTGGACAAGGGGTATCTCCTCACCACCACCCCTCCTGACCTTGAACGTGGACTAACTCCTGGGCCCTCCTGCACCTGCACAGCCACCGCTCCTTGGATGTGGGGTTGCTCCTCCCGGCCGCTGTCCCTGGCCTCTGGTTTGGGGTAGATCCTTCTGGCCCCTGACCTCGGACACGGGGTAGCTCCTCCTGGCTGCTGCCCCTCACCTCAGTTGTGAGGGGCATGGGTGGCTGCTACGGCGCACCTAGCTTTGCTGAGAGGAGCTACCCCACATCTGAGGCCAGGGGCAGAAGCCAGGAGGACCCCATGCCTGAGGGGCAGTGGCCGGGAGGAAATACCCCGCGGCCGAGGTCAGGGGCAGCGGCCAAGAGTGTCAGGCTGCTGTGGCACGGGAGCAGCGGAGAGGAGCTACCCCACGTCTGAGGTCAGGGGCGGCGGCCAGGAGGAGCTACCCTGCATCCAAAATGATCATTTATTTTCATATTAGATTTAAGTTGAAATAGACTTTTGTGCTTGATGAAAAATAATTCAAAGCGGTCACCCATTTCCTTTGAATCATTTGTCATTTAGTCTAAATTCTTTTCCAGTTCTAGTCAGTATCTTGGCAGTCTGAAAAGATCTGAAGTGATGGCATTAAGAAGATCTCCTGATTGGAGGTTGAATATGTGAAGCAAACTTTAAGCTTGAATCTAGAAAATTCTTCAATAAAAATTTAGCTAACATTGGGACAGTGGCTTTGGAAGAGTATTTGGCAGCATCTACAGAAGCTAAACTGAACAGTTGCATATGAAGCCCCTGTATCCCGGAGAGTTCTATTCCTAGGTGTATAGCCAACAGAAGTGCATGTAGATGTTCACCAAGAAGTATGGGCAAGAACTGCTTAAAGCAGCACTATTCAGAATAGCACATCAACAGATAAATACATTGTGCAATATTCACCTCATGGAATAATGTGTAGCAGTCTTCAGTGTACACAACAACATAGATGACTCTCATTTAGAAATATAATGTTGAGGAAAAGACGTCAAATGCAAAAATAAGTATCCACTCTCTGATCCCATTTATAGAAAGTACAAAAATGCCAGAACTAACCAGGACTTTTAGAGGTCAAGAGAGGGTTACTCCTGGTGAAGAGTTGACTGGAAGGGACCCAAGGAGGCTTCTGAAAACTGGGTATATTTTGTTTGCTGATCTGGGTACCATTGCTGTACACATGTGGTATGTATACTTCTCTGTATATCTATCATATGTCAATTAAAAGATTTAAAAATAAAATTAAAAAATTAAAATATAAACTCTAGGTAAGTCAGGAAAAAAAAAGATTCATCAAGAGCCTGATTTATCTTTTCTTCTATTTTTATTGTTTACGTTAAAATCTTTGTCCACAGACATTATGTAATTCCTAGAAAGATTTTTTTGGCAGTTTTTAAAAGTGTGTTTAAAACATAATTACACAATTCTGATTCTTTTTTCAAAAATAATTTCTATTCTCAGTGAGAATGTTCTTTTTGAAGTTTTGGAAAGCAAGTCACTGACAGGCCACCAATTTCCCAGCACAGTTCTATCCTTGGAGTAAACCAAGTAAACCAAGTCTTCCCTTGTGTGTGGGAGCTTGTTGTTTTACCATCTGCCTTTAGCAGTTCTCTCCCTCTTATTAACTGGATGCATAAGACAAATGACAGTTTTTATAGGCAATGAACATTATTGCTTAATTCAGAGAAAGAGCCCCAATCTGTTAGTAATTCAGTGGATTTCCGAAACTAGCTCCATTCTCTGTTGTGCAATATTTATTTATCGTGATGGAAATTTTTTGACATTTATATATGTAAGTAGGCCCCTGAATAAAGACTGCTACTAATTTGCCATTTGGCTTGTCGATGTGCTCAGTATTAGGAAATCAAGTAACTTGAAAAATGGAATATTTCTTATACCAAAGCGTCCCTTGGACTGCGGGGAGATCCAACCAGTCCATTCTGAAGGAGATCAACCCTGGGATTTCTTTGGAAGAAATGATGCTAAAGCTGAAGCTCCAGTACTTTGGCTACCTCATGGGAAGAGTTGACCCATTGGAAAAGACTCTGATGCTGGGAGGGATTGGGGGCAGGAGGAGAAGGGAATGACGGAGGATGAGATGGCTGGATGGCATCACGGACTCTATGGACGTGAGTCTGAGTGAACTCCGGGAGTTGGTGATGGACAGGGAGGCCTGGCATGCTGCGATTCATGGGGTCGCAAAGAGTCGGACACGACTGAGCGACTGGACTGAACTGAACTGAATCTACTTTTCTTAGCACCTATTGGTGAGATCTTCCCCCAAGAGATCCAGTCCTTTGCCTGTACACTTGTTTAAAGAACTATAATAATTTATTATTATTAATATTATGCAACAGAATTTCTTCAAGTTCCCTCCAAAATCTAAGGGAGAAACCAGGTCCCTGCTCATAGAGTAAAGGATGACAAATTCTTTCTTGCCCACATAAACCAGAGAATGGCATGATTATTTGAAATTCTGGTGTGTTTTACCATGTAGCACACTTAAATTACTCAATAAAAAGAACCTCCTCTTTAATTAAAAAAAAAAGTGGTTACCAAAACTTGAGACAATAAATTTGACTGTAAGAAATTTTGCATCAACCTGTTAAAAGAATGTATGTCTATAGAATAAGCAGTGTTTTCTATTCAAAGTGGAATTGATTCACCCTTATTAATTAACACAGTATTAGCTTCATAAAACAGTTATATGCGGCTTTCTTTAACAAACAAGCCATAAATAATAAACCATGTTTGTCCCAGACAACTTTTTCCTCTAAAGATTATTTCATGAATACTTTGCCCACTGCTTTCATTGTCAGCCAAATGAAAACATTAATAAGCTTCTTGGAGGCAGTGGCAGTGCCCTTTACAGAGCCCGAGCAGGGGAGTTAATTTGTGGATGGCAGGAAGGGGAGGTACTGGCCCATGTAAGCTGCCTCGTCGAGCCAAGATTGCCATCTACTGGGTTTATTATGCTATTGCACTGTCTGGACACTGGAAGTCAAATCGAACAATTTAGAAGTATGCTTTTTGTTACTTTTTACTTGAAAATCTTGTTATGTAACTGATATCACTTGGTCTAACAGAATCCTAGAGCTGTGGAGAACATAATGCTACATGAATATGACTCTTTAAGTATGTACTGATGATTAAGGATGTAAACAACTACCTAAACTTTGGAGAGAAAAACAATCTACTGAAAGGCCAGCATATTGGCTCAATATGAAACTGCATGGGATCTGATTGAGGGAGATTCCCATGCATAATTATTTAAGATTCACCCATTTTATTCTGCCCTTTTAAATAGAATATGCCATTTGTAAAGACACATGCACTGTTTAGACAACAGTTCATGCCTGTGTGCCTGCTAAGTTGATTCTGTCATGTCCGACTCTTTGCAACCCCATGGACTGTAGCCCACCAGGTTCCTCTGGCCGCGGGATCCTCCAGGCAAGAATACTAGAGTCGGTTGCCATGCCCTCCTCCAGGGATCTTCCCACCCAAGGGATCAAACCTGCATCTCACGTCTCCTGCATTGGTAGGCAGGTTCTTTACCACTAGTGCCACCTGGGAAGCCCTTAGACAACAATGCCTCAATCAAATAAGCCTGCAGGCAAACCACAGGATACCATCAGTACCTTACAGTTCTGGAGAATCAGGTTGCTGCCATAGCCCCTGTTCCTGTCCCAGCTCTTGTCCTCTACTTCCACTTCCATGAGGTCCTCTCTGGCCAAGGTCACTGAGCGCTGGCCAAGAATCACATGAAGAGTTAGGGCTGAGAAGAAAAGGGAAAGATGGAAAAGTGATCGTTTATCTGGTTTAGGTCATAGAGACCCTGAAAGAGGATGTATACATCAAGATAGAATATGTGTACCAGAGAGAGCTAACTGTAAAAAATGCCATATGCTTTGCAAAACATAGATAAAAATGCTAAGACAAGCATCTTTTATAGAGTTTGGAAATTTCACACATCAAATTTAGAAAAAAATTCAAACCTAGTATAATGCTTTATAATTAATACAATTTAAATATCCAAAAGGATAATTTTAGTGAAAGGCCAACTTTCAAGGAAACGTTTGGTAAATGTACATGTCACATGTGCTTCAAACCTGTAATTGCTTGTTTACTTCATGATCTGTTATTAAAATTTGACAGGAGAAGCTGATACAGAGAGTGACGATGATGACGATGATGATGACTGTAAAAAGTCTTCAATGGATGAGGTACGTTTCTAGGGCTTGACTTCTGGTCAGAGATTTTTCACCAACTTGCCATTCCATTCCGCTCGCTCTGAATGTAGTTCTGGTCACCTTCTGCCATCTAGTGTTAAAAAATAGTTTAAAACTGAAAATGCAAAATTGATCACTAAACTGAGTATTGTGTTAAGCAAAGTTCTCTCTAAGGAACCGTTTTGCTGAGGCTGTCTTTCGTCAAATATAGTATCTTGAGGGTGAATTCAAAATTTGTGATCTCCATCTTCCCACTTCAGTTTTTGAGGCAGTTAAATGGATGTCATGGTCCCAAGTCCAGAGAAGACATGAGGTTTGAAAAAATGTTTGTAAACTTGACATTAATTTCCTCGTGGTGATTTTGACCTTTGTTTGGCTGCCTGGCCTGCAGGATCTTAGTTTCCTGACCAAGGATTGAATCCAAGCCCCAACAGTAGAAGCCTGGGGTCTAAACAATGGACCTTCATGGAATTCCCCATTCTTATAATTTTGGAACCATTAAAGATTTCTACTGAATATTTAGGTATATTTAATATTTAGAAGTTCAAGATTCCCCAAATAACTCAGAAACATTAATTGCACAGATTCTAGAAGAAAATCAAGGATAGGTCAATTGACATTTTAAAACATTTAGCAGGAGTCCTGTTCAAAAAATTTATACTGAATCTGCTTTCAAATATATTGAAAAGTATGTCTCAGTAATTGTATCTTTACAATTTAATTAATAAAGATAAATAACAAATAATAAGCTGTTCTGACATGGTGTTCTTCCTCTTATAATTATTTCCTTTAATGTAGTGTAAATTCTTAATTATATTACCCCCACTAAATTTCAACTTAACACCCAGAGGAGAAACTATTACAAAGTAGCTTTTTCTGAGAATTATTTTCAATTAAACTTTTTATCAGTAACTTTTTATCATTTTAAAACTATCTTACTAATTGGATAGCCATTTACAATGGATATTTCCTAATTAACATTTAATCTTAATCTTGCTACAGAAGTTTTCAAAAGAAACCTTGTCTCCCTTGTATTCTGCCTTCTAAAAGTGGGAGAAAATGTTAAATCAGCCTACAGAGGTCTGCCCATATCACACTGCAGTGTAGGCTTTCTTCTTTATAAAAGGCTTTATCAAAGTGGTGTTTATATAATAGCTAATATTAGCTAAAGTAACATGAGGCTTTAATATGCCAGGTACTGTTCTGAGCTCTTTCACATAAGTTAACACACTTAATCACAAGAACTCTATTTGTTACTCAGACTAATTTTTTCCTAATTTTATAGTTGAGCAAACTGAGGCACAGAGCAGTTAAGTAACTTGCCCCATACTGGCTCTAGAACCTGAGCTCCTGACCTTCTATGTGTTGTTGTATAGTCACTAAGTCCTGTCTGACTCTTTGTGGCCCCACCACCAGGCTCTTCTGTCCATGGGATTTCCCAGGCAAGAATACTGGAATGGGTTGCCATTTCCTTCTCCAAGGGATCTTCCCAACCCAGGGATCGAACCTGTCTTCTCCCACACTGCAGCCAGATTCTTTACCACCGAGCCAGCTGGAAAGATGCATTGTGCTGCTTGCTTAGTCGGCGCCCAGGAGCTAGGAAGGGAGGCCGAGCAGAAAGGTTCTAAAGAAAAGCAATATTTGTTTGTCCACCCCAACCCACTTTCACTGGTGACCCTTTTCAATAACAATTTTCCATTCATCCAGTGGTCACCTACATGCTCATTTTCGTATTGTATGATGACTTCTTTTTTAACTATTTTATTGATTTACCTGGCTGTGTCAGGTCTTAGTTGTGGCCTGCAGGATCTTGGTTGTGTCAGAGGGACTGGTCCCTGGCAGCGCACAGACTTTCTAGTTGCAATCCAGGAGCTCCAGAGAGAGCGGGCTTCAGTAGTTGCTGGGCACGGGCACAGTGACCACCCCCCACCCCCCGCCCCGGCATGTCTTGTACAATGAATTCTCGATATATTAACTTCAGACATCACCTGCAGACTCCCTGCTTTGACAGATGGGACACAGCTCGAGGCTTCTTCGACTTTGCTGTGCGTTTGGGTCACCTTAGTACATTACAGATCCTGGTTCAGGAGGGTCGGGAGGCTGCTCTCCCACGAGCTTTCGGGTGCTCCAGACGCTGCTGGCACTGGGTGCTCGGGGAGCCACCCAGAGACCTTCCTCCTCCCACCCCTCACCGTGTACCGCGAGCTGCTGCTTTTCCTTTCTCCTCTGATCCATTTTCTGTTGGCAATAACTGTTTTCAGAAGAGGAGTGAGCCTTTTCTGCCCTCATGGGTCATTTGATCATTGCCCTGGGAAAACAGCCCTCACTAACATAATGCTGACTCTGGGAACATTGCTTTTACTCCGGCTTCCAGGGGACCGCAGGGAGCGAGGCCATGGCCACAGAAGAGATGTCTAATCTGGTGAACTATATCCAGCCCGTCAAGTTCGAGTCATTTGAAATTTCAAAAAGTAAGTTTGCCCTGGAGAAAAACTGCTGGTGTAGTATCTAATGAGTATATTATACCCACAAGATAATTAGACCAAAAAAATATTACCCTTATTAGAACTATTCTATGAAGTTTTTTAATATATGTGTGTCTTTACTATCTGATTTTTATATGTCTAAATAAACATACATGGTAAGTAGCTTCATCGTGTCCAACTTTTTGAGACCCTATGGACGATAGCCCACCAGGCTCTTTTGTCCATAAGATGCTCCAGGCAAGAATACTGGAATGGGTTGCCGTGCCCTTCTCCAGGCGATCTTTCCGACCCAGGGATCAAACCAGAGTCTCTTAAATCTCCTGCATTGGCAGGCAGGTTCTTTACCACTAGGGCTACCTGGGAAGCCCCAGAAATACATAAGTATATATTTATATGTATTGTATACATCTATATAACCATATGAGAACATATTCCATGATATTTTCCCAAAATTCTTAATAGACCTACAGGCTATACATGATTATCTAAAAGATACCTGATCAGAGTACAGTTAATTGAGGATTTTACATTGTTTTTCATTCGTGACCACACAGGGCAATTATATAAATGACAGTGTTGAAATAAACTATTTAGCCATCCTTTAAAAGGAAGCAGAGACTTGATCGATCCTGATACATAGAAATGGAACCAAATCAATTGACCCACATTTCATTTGTTCAGCCTATGTTTTATATACTTAGAGGAATATGTAATTAACTTCACATCACTTGATGTTTTACTTCATCCGACAACCCATCCATACTGGATGCAAGAGAAAGGAGCCCTTCTATCAAAGTGCTCAGTTGTGTCTGAATCTTTTTGCGACCCCATGGACTGTAGTCCACTGGGCTCCTCTATTCATTGAGTTCTCCAGGCAAGAATAGTGAAGTGGGTAGCCGTTCCCTTCTGCAGGGATCGAACTGGGGTCTCTTGCATTGCAGGCAAATTCTTTACTGTCTGACTCACCAGGGAAGCCTAACTTTCAATAAGATTTAGACATAAAAATTTCAACAGTTTGTTTGATGTTATAATTACTAGTCTTCTTACCACAAGCTATGAAACATCCTATAAAGTAGTTATTTTTATATTACTATGACTGTCTTTGGCTGTTAAATGTTCGCTTAATTCGTGATTCAAAAGCTCCCAGACAAGTAGCCAAACTGGGAAGGAGCTGGTACATTTAGGCCCTTAAGAGCCTGATAACAGCACCAGCCAAAGATTTACAAACGAGTACTTTCTCGTTGTATTTTACACCATTTTCTCGCCTTTTTCAAAAGAACACTGCACATAGTTTACAAAGAACCTATTAAAGTGACTTAATTTTAAGTAACAGCTGTGTTTAAAATAGTCATATGAAAGTAGAATTTTGATGGACCAAAATAAAAGAAGCAAGCGTTTCCTTTAGAGTTGACTAAACTGGAGAAGGTGAAGAGGTGAATAAAGGAGGAATGTGGGAATGACTAGGAAGAAAAATGAGGCTTTAATTCTGGAAAATGGGCATCAAAGAGGGAACAATGCCTGACAGTAACTCAGTTTAAATCACTGAGCTCCCAGTGACATGTCTTTATATGTAGCAGTGTGCTTTCTAGTTGGAAAGAGGTCAGAGAAGCTGTTTGGCTCCTTGCCTTTCTAAACTAAGATAACTTCTTTTGGTTTCTCTCACTCTAATTGGAAGCTTGACTTTCGCTTTCAAGATGTTGCCCCCTGTCCAAGAATATTGAGACCTTCTAGGATATTCACCTCTGTGGCCCCTGACATGTAATCTGAAAATGAGGCCATCCAACTGGAAAATGTTCAAGGATCCTTCTGCTTTAAAGTAACAAAATTCTAAGGTCACATTAGTTCTTTCAACCAAAAGGGTACCTACAAACTTGAGGTGATGACAGTGTGGGTATGGTCAAGTGGAGGTAGTCAGCATCTGGCAGGAATGTACATGTGGTCATGGTCTGTATTGTTAATTATCAGTGATGGCTTCAAGAAACCAATCTAAATGGATTTAGAACAAAAGTTCCTCTTTTGACAGATCAGCTTGCCTGGCCACACTCTCCACATCTAAAATTCATCTTCTAACACTGAGGCCACCGTGTCCCTAACTTGCACAACACCTAACCAGGTAGCAAATATTAGAAGACACAAATAAGACTGAAAATTAAAATTAAAACAAAATATAAAAGTTATTTGCAGGTCTTTGCCCTCAGTTTCATGGGACATTTGCCTACTTCTTATATGCTATTATTTATAACACTGACTTTTATTTCTCACTTTTTTTGCTGTCGTTAACACAGAAAGAAATAGAAGCTTCGAGATGTCTTCCTTTGTGGAAACCAAAGGTCTTGAGCAACTTACAAAGTCTCCGGTGGAATTTGTAGAGTATCCTTGATTTGACGGATGTTTGCTGAATTGACATTAATGAAGTCTTGTGCTATTGGTTTAATTTTTGTCTTTAATAAGGAAAAGGTGCATGAAATGGCTAAAGTCTGTCACTTGGGAGTGATAAATAGTTTCAGGTTTCATATGCAGTGGTGAGAGGGATAGTCTGGCCCATGGAAGAGAACTGGCCTTGGAGTAAAGGACGATTTCAAGGTTACCTTCACACTATCAAGCTCCTTATCCCTTGGCAACTCCAAGTTTTCTCACCTGTAAACAGAAATGATGATACCAGCTTTGTTGTTTGCTGTTTGGGTTAGGGATCACATGTGTAAAATGTGTGTGTGTGCCAAAATGTGTGTGTGTACTTTATACATACATAAAATATGATGTGCGTAAAGTATATACTATATAGATAATATATATCTCACTTTTCTGGTGTCTCACATGCTTACATGTACTGGACATCCAATTGGAAAATAGTTGGGAAGATGATGAGAATATAAATATATATTACTAATAATATATAATATATATAATAAATATATATTACTAATAATGGCTTTGTTGAGACTCCTGATGACAATTTTTTCATTTTATTTCTGAATTAAAAGAAAATGGCATAAACAGTAGAATTTTTTTTCATAAAATTAATATTAAATGCCCTAGTTATATAAAAGAAAAAATATCCTCTTTAAAGTTCATTAACAATAGGAAAGGAAACAGATGTAAACTCCATAAACAAAGTGACAATAGACATAATCATTAGTAATCAATAAGTACTAACTACATGGTAGACCTTTGTTATGTCTTAATGTAATCCTCACAACAGCCCTATGATATAGAAATCATATATCTTTTATAGATGAAGAAACTGAGGCACAGAAAAGGGAAATAACTTGTCCTGGATCATACAGCTAACAAGTTTCAGAATTAAATTTCAGACCCTCTTTGGCCTAAGTCCCCTGTCAAGCCCAGAACCTGAGCTAACCTCTGCCAAACTTGGTAGTGTGTGTGTGTGTGTGTGTGTGTGNTCCCCCTCAGAGAAAGATGGGAAGCAGCTTCTCAGTTAGTATTATTGGCTAATTCTTTTTGTAATTGTATTCACTACTTAACATGATGGCCCAGATATAACAAAATGCAGCTTAGCAGGATATATCCAAAGGGAACACGCGTGGATTCATCTAACTATATGCCTCAGCTCTTCTGGAATGCAGGCTGCCAAATGGTTGCCCTTAATTTCCAAACAGTGGGTAAGTTGCACAGTCAGTATTCATTTCCATCTTATAAAAGCCACATCTCCAAGTGCCTGAAAATCATCCCAAGGAGGAGAAAGACTGCCAGACTGGATTGAAAAAACAAACAAAATACATTTTCATAAAGAAAGTATCATTACAAAAAAGGCAAATTTTGAATATTGAGGAATTATCTCTGATAGTTTATAGATGTCTTTATTTAGATTTGTTTTACTTATTTTCAAACAAATTTTACACTTTTAAAAGTAATACACATTTATTCTAAAAAATATTATAAATTCAAAATAAGTATAAAGAAAATAATAAAACTTCCAGGAATGTTACCACTCAGAGATTCTCTCAACATTGCTAACTTCTGGCTTTGTGATCTGTTAAGTATTTTGGCTATGCATATACATGCTTTTTCACTTAATACCTTGTTAAAATATATATCTTCATATATATTTATTATATGGAAACATGAATTTTAATAGCTGTATATTAAGTACATCTCAGAATTAACTAAAGCACATTTCCTGTCACTGAACTTTAGGACATTTTTTTTCTGCTATAAATAATGCTCTGAGAACAGGCTGAAATATAAATTGTCAAGTTTATCTCCTAATGTTCTTTTGGAAAAGTTCCTAAAATAGAATTAAGTGAAAGTTTTAAGAGCCTTTGTACAATGCCAAATTATACATCAAAAACGTGGCACGAGATTTCTTCTCAATCAGCAATGTATGGTATGTTTTTCCCTCACATTTGTGTTCTTGGTTAAGTATTATTATTAAATAATAGTAATAATTCAGACAAATATCTCCTTGTTCTTTTTCATTTCATTTCTTTGAGTGTTGAACACTGTAAGTTTGTGTTTTTATTTTTGTTGTTGAGTTACTAAGTCTGCAACTCTTTGCAGCCCCACGGACTGCAGAACCCCAGGCTGTCCTCCACTCTCCTCACTGTCCACACTCCTCCATTATCTCCTGGAGTTTGCTCAAATTCAGATTCATCATAGTCAGTGATGCTACCTAACCATCTCCTTTTGCCTGCAGTCTTCCCCAGCATCAGGGTCTTTTGCATTGAGTCAGCTCCTCCATCAGGCGGCCAAAGTATTAGAGCTTCAGCTTCAGCATCAGTCCTTCCAGTGAATATTCAGGACTGATTTCCTTTAGGATTGACTGGGTTGGGGTCCTTGCAGTCCAGAGGACTCTCAGTTCTTTGGCCCTCAGCCTTCTTTATGGTCCAACTCTCACATCCATACATGACTACTGGAAAAACCATAGCTTTGACTATAAGACATTTGTCGGCAAAGTACTGTCTCTGCTTTTTAATATGCTGTCTAGGTTTGTCATAGTTTTCCTTCCAAGGAGCAAGCATATTTTAATTTCATGGCTGCAGTCACCATCTGCAGTGATTTTGGAGCCCAAGAAAAGCAAATATGTCACTGCTTCCACTTTTTCCCCTTCTATTTGCCATGAAGTGGTGGGACTGGCTGCCATGATCTTAGTTTCTGAATGTTGAGCTTCAAGCCAGCCTTTTCAGTCTTGTCTTTCACTTTCATCAAGAAGCTCTTTAGTTCCTCTTCACTTTTTGCCAGTAGAGTGGTATCGTTTGCATATCTGAGGCTGTTGATATTTCTCCCAGCAATTCTGACTCCAGTTTGTGATTCATCCAGCCTGACATTCCACATAATGTACTCTGCATATACTTTAAATAAGCAGGATGACAATATACAGCTTTGTCATACTTCTTTCCCAAATTTGAACCAGTGAGTTTCCATGACTGATTCTAACTGTTGCTTCTTGACCTACATACAGGTTTCTCAAGAGATAAGATAGTCTGGTATTGCCATCTTTTTAAGAATTTTCCAGTTTGCCATAATTTACACAGTCTAAGGCTTCAGCATAGTCACTGAAGCAGAAGTAGGTGTTTTTCTGGAATTCTCTTGTTTTCTCTATGATCCAATGAATGTTGACACTTTGATCTCTGGTTCCTCTAACTTTTCTAAACCCAGCTGGTACATCTGAAAGTTCTCAGTTCACATACTGCCAAAGCCTAGCTTGAAGGATTTTGAGCATAAACGGACTAGCATGTGAAACGAGCACAGTAGTGCAGTAGTTTGAGCATTCTTTGGCATTGCCCTTCTTTGGGATTGGAATGAAAACTGACCTTTTCTAGTCCTCTGGCCACTGCTTAGTTTTCCATATTTGTTGACATATTGAGTGCAGCACTTTAACAGCATCCTCTTCTAGGATTTGAAATAGCTTACCTGGGATTCCATTACGACCACTAGCTTTGTTCATAGTAATGCTTCCCAAGGCCCACTTCACTTCGCATTCCAGGATGTCTGGCTCTAGGTGAGTGATCACACCATCATGGTGTTCCAGGTCATTAAGACCTGTTTTCTACAGTTCTTCTGTGTATTCTTGCTACCTCTTCTTAATCTCTTCTGCTTCTCTTAGGTCCTTACCATTTCTGTCCTTTATTGTGCCCATCCTTGTGTGAAATATTCCCTTGATATTTCCAGTTTTCTTGAAGAGATCTCTAGTCTTCCTCATTCTACTGTTTTCCTCTGTTTCTTTGCATACTTCATCTAAGAAGGCCTTCTTGTCTCTCCTTGCCTTTGTCTGGAACTCTCCTTTCGTGGGGCATATCTTTCCCTTTCTCCTTTGTCTTTTGCTTCACTTCTTTCCTCAGCTGTTTATAAAGCCTGCTAGACAACCACTTTACCTTCTTGCATTTATTTTTCTTTGGGATGGTTTTAGTCACTGCCTCCTGAATAGTGTTATGAACTACTCTCCTTAGTTCTTCAAGCACTCTGTCTACCAGATCTAATCCCTTGAATCTATTCATCCCCTCCACTGTATAACCATAAGGGATTTATGTCATACCTGAATGGCCTCATGGTTTTCCCTACACTTTTCAATTTAAGTCTGAATTTTGCAATAAGGAACTGATGATCTGAGCCACAGTCAGTTCCAGGTCTTGTTTTTGCTGACTGTCTAGAGCTTCTCCATCTTTGGCTGCAAAGTATACCATCAATCTGATTTCTGTATTGACCATCTAGTGATGTCCATGTGTAGAATCCTCTTGTGTTGTTGGAAGAGGGTGTTTGCTATGACCAGTGTATTCTCTTGGCAAAACTCTTTTAACCTTTGCCCTTTTCCTTTTGTACTCCAAAGCCAAACTTGCCTCCAGGTATCTCTTGACTTCCTACTTCTGCACTGCAGTCCCCTATGATGGAATGATATGATTTTTATTTTTGCATTTCTGCTTTTATTCAGGACTGCTGTCAATTTTTCTGATCATTTATATCTGTACTTTTAATATAAAAGTCATGTTGTCCTATTTTGTGGGACAGATGAGATCAGATGGATTAATGTTTTATTTTATGGAATCTTAGTTTACTCTCACAATTACAAGCTCCACATCTGAAAATCAATCCATGCTTACTCCCATTTCTTTCATAGTTTCTTTTTCACGTGTAATTTAACCTTTTCATCTACACAGATTTAATTTTCATGTATAATCTTGGTAAGAGATCGGTCGTTTATACTAGAGGTTGCCTTTTTCATTGTTAATTTGGGTTCATTTTTTCAATTTATAAGTCTTCTCCATTAATAAATTTTTCACCTTCCTGGAGCCAATAACCTTGTTATTATTATAATGTTTAATAATATGGTTTAATACGTGGAAAAGGAAATTCTCCTTTTCTATTACCATTCAGTGTTTCTTTGCCTCGGACTGACTGTTCTAAAATAATATTAACTAATAGTATTAAGAGTCATCTTGACACTAATGAGAATTTCACATGATGCCAATGAGTAGATGCTGGCTGTGACTTTGAGACAGTCTTTAACACACTAAAGGAGTCTACACTTGGCCTAAATGACAACACTGGCTTTAGGAATTTATGTTGAATATTATTAAATGTCTCTTTGGCATCTATCAGGATGATCATATGTTCATTTCTTCTTTGTGAGAAATATGATAAATTTTATTAATATATCTCCTAATATGTAAGTATCCTTTTGTTCCTGAGAAAAATTCTACTTGCTTATGTATTGTTTTTTAGAAAATATGACTTGGCAATTAATGTTTAGGCTTTTGAAGTTAATTTTTTCAAGCATAATTTTGGTAGTTTATCCAATTTTGGTATCACAGTCATAATAACTTATAAAATGATAAATAAAAATTCACTTATTTTTCCCTGCTCTAAAAATGATTTGTTACATGACACTTTGAAATAGTTCTACTGTCACTTCTTTATTGTCCATCTAAATAGAGATGAGCTGTAACTCAGACAATCTGGAACAAATTGATAGCTTCTCAAATTCATTATGACTTTAAAGCTTGTTTGTTTAGTTCTAGCAATTGCAAATAATGTAGACATTTATTTCCTACATTGATCAAGTCTTAGCAAACTTTGACCAGGAATCTTTGTCCATTAGAAACAAGCCAATGAGTGATTAGATATTGGTAGTAAGTAATCAAACAAATTAAAAAATTTAAAAGAAAATATTTTTCCTATAAATTAAAAAAAGAATTATAGTATCTACTGTTGGTTAAGTATGAAGAAGTCCATCCTCAAAAAAAGGATTGGAGATTTAAACTTTATGAAGGGCATCTTAGTAAGAATTATCAAAAGGCTTTTCCAATAAACATATTTTCTGACCTAGAAAATTCACTCCTAAGAGCATCTTTAATGATGTCTTCAAAGATTTCACCCCAACAATGTGGTAAAATCAAAACATTATATGTAATGATAAAAATTTGGAAGCGACATAAATATGTCCAGAGTGGGGCCTGGTATAATCTGTGTAATTGGGTATATCTATCCAAAAGTATTTTATACAGTTGTTAAAATTAAAGCCGATGAATATTTAATGAAATGGACATACTGCATATAATTTATGTATTCAAATATATGAATATGTTTTAAATAGAAAAACAGAATATACACCAACCTGTTGACAGTGGTTTACCTCTGATTTGGAGATGACAGCTTGTTTTGTTTTTTTTTTTCTTATCTGTTTCCTAAGTTTCTATAATGATAAGTCTTTCTTCTTAAAGAGGGAGCAGAAGTGTACTGTAATACAATCTTCCGTTCTTGCTCCAAATGTAAATATAGTCCCAGTAAGGTTTGTGTCTTTTATTCACAGACCTGGCTATGCAGATAAACATGGGGATGTATGAATACAATGGGAAGAGTGGCTACAGGCTGAAGCCGGAGTTCATGAGGAGACCTGACAAGCACTTTGATCCATTCACAGAAGGCATCGTGGATGGCATAGTGGCCAACACTTTATCTGTTAAGGTATATTCATCCCATCACACAACTGTACCCAGCAAAAGTCTTCAACAACACCTATTTTATGTAAAGCAGTTTAGTCATTAAGTGTTTACTTCTCAGTAAAGTCTTCACTTCCTTCTTTTTTTTTATTTGAAGACAGAATTCATATTAAAAGTTTTCAAAAGCTATATGCACAAGATGCCCACTTTTAATGGGCTAAAAATTAGATCCAAAATCAGTGTAGCAAGTTGCTGAGATTCACCATGGCTAGTCCTTTCTTTAGGTGCAAAGATCCTACAGAGAAATGTACCAGGAAAACAGTGTGTGTGTGTGTTTGTATGTGTGTGTGTGTGCGCGCGCACGCACATGCACACTTAGTTACTCAGTAGTGTCCACCTCTTTGCAAACCCATGGACTGTAGGCTGCCAGGCTCCTCTGTCTATGGGTTTCTCCAGGCAAGAATATGGAGAGGGGATTCCCTTCTCCAGGGGATCTTCCCGACCCAGGGATCAAACCCAGATCTCCTGCATTACAGGTGGATTTTTTACTGTCTGAGCCACCAGGAAAGCCAAAACCACAAAAATTAGTGAGTCATATTGAAGAAATCTGGTCTTCCCTCCCACCGTTAGTTTTAGAAAAATAGCCACACTGAGAAAAATTAGAAACAATAAAGGTATTCTCTAAATAAATTATTAAATATTGAATAAAAGTTCCCCAGTTACCATAGCATGGCTTTTGAAAATCTATCAGAGTACTCAGGAATTTATAACACATAATGAATAATGATATTAAGGGCTTCCCTCATGGCTTAAATAAAAGAATCACATCATTAAACATACATCTGACCCTCAAAAAATTAATTGCAAATGATTTCTGCAGTCTTTGAAATTGATTTTACAGGCAATACAAGGTATTTTTTTAGCTGTGAGAAAATATTTTTAATACTATAAATGGGAAATCATTTTTATAAAAAACTTTTTACATGAACCCTATAACCCATTGGTCATTGTAGCTAAGTTTCATTTACTTTTTAAAAGTTCCATTTCTTTTCTGTTTAACTGGATAATTGCGGGACTAAGAAACCTTTTTAATAAAGCATAAATGCAATTTTCCAATTGACCCTAAACCAAAAGCATATAAAAAACTGTGTTAAAAAAGTACTCTATATAGTCCACAAGGTCACAAAGAGATATGACTTAGTGACTGAACAATAACAATTTCACTAATTTATATCTATTCTAAGCTTGTTGAACCCTTTTTTACTTTAAAATTTATGTTACACCAGAGATTAAAAATAAAGTTGCACTGGAATGTCTCTCAATGATATCATTTGAAATTATTTCACCCCATATATCTGCCAAGTGGAGTTGGCAGAATTAGAGCTTCAAGATTATATTTAGTTTAGGAAATTGTTTTCAGCAAAGGATGTTTAATTCCTGTCAAGTCTGATTAAGATAGACTCAAACATCACTCACAGATAAAATGCTGTTTTAGAATTGTTGTTAATTGTAGTTGTAGTCAGGTCAAACTGATAGTAATATTTTATCAAAATAATCTTTTGTCCTTGTTTGCCGATTCATCTCATTTTATATGTTTGCTTTGCTGTTTATTCTTTCTTGAAAATTCTGCCGTGACAGTGTAAGTGATTATAAACAATCACATAGAGAAACTGGGGAAAACAGTTGAGTCCCAGACAGGTGTACACTGCTGCCCGAGTCCGGAGCAGAGACACTGCTCTGGATGTCAGTGTCCTCTGAAAGGTCAGGCCATAATGCCTCAGAGACCCTGCAGCAGAATCCTGCCTTCACCATCACGGCTGGAGCCAAAGTGCAGCTCACACCCACCCAGTATTGCCTTTGTTTCGCTCCCCGACATAGACTTTATAATGCCAGAGTAGACCTCTGAGCTCTGGTGGTGCTCCATGATCCTATGCTACCGATGAGAACATTGAGGCTCAGTGTTATTAATTTAGTTAAGAAGTCTATTTTAATCAAAATCTTAAGCATATTGTCACTTCCCTGGGGGACCAGTGGTTAAGATTCCACACTGCCGATGCAGGCGGTGCGGGTTCAGTCACTGGGTGGGGAACTAAGATCCACATGCTGGGCAGATAAAGATAAAAACAAGGAAAAGAAAAAATTTAAACTCATTTTTAAAAAATCTTAAGCACACACCATCTTTGATGCATCTGAATTCCCAGCATGACTCTAACTTGGAAGTTTCAAACCTGCTATAAAATGTCTGCTCACTTGTTCTCATGTAGAACCTCAAAGGAAACACAGAGATTGTTCCTTGCAGGTCTCATGCACTCAGGCACAGAGAACGTTCAGGAGAAATGCATTTTCCCAGGGTAAATGCAGACAGCCTCCTCCTCATAACTTTCTAACTTGTGTGGCATCTCTAACCACATCAGCGTGCAGCTGCCTTTGGCCATCCCCAGGCCGCCATGTGTCTGTTTCCAGCCCAGCCATCATCTTGGTGATTCTGTCTCCTTTCACCAACTGGAGCTCAGAAAGTGAAGCTTTGTCAATCAGATAATGCAGATCACTGAGTCCATTCCACCAACACTTGATTTCCACGTTTCCCTCTCTGTTGTTAAAGCAGAAGGACATTGTGTCTGTCTCCATTAACTTTTATAACATTCGAGAAACCCTCAGATTCTGAAAATTATGAACATGTAGTTTAAAAATCTCATTTAATTCCACAATATTCATTAGCTTTATAGCTAGGCAAAGGATACCACAATCACGTGAATGGTTAACCAGTGTGGTTAGGTGTGATGATAAACTGAGTTTAATAGTTTAAAGTTGGTATTTGTTTTTACTTTTATCATTATTGTGACTTTTTATTAAAGTGTAACAACTTTGAGAATTGGAGTAGCATGGTATTATAACTACTTTGTCAAGTTGAATTTTATGAACAAGAAGATTTTTTTAAATGCTAGACTTTTCACTATGCTATGTGTTAAATTTGTACTCTTAAGCAGCCTTTTAATTTCATCTACAATCATGGTTCAACATCAGTCCTTCCAATGAATATTCAGGACTGATTTCTTTTAGGATGGATTGGTTGGATCTCCTTGCAGTCCAAGGGACTCTCAAGGGTCTTCTCCAACACCACAGTTCAAAAGCATCAGTTCTTCGGTGTTCAGCTTTCTTTATAGTCCAACTCTCACATCCATACATGACCACTGGAAACACCATAGCCTTGACTAGACAGACCTTTGTTGGCAAAGTAATGTCTCTGCTTTTTAATGCGCTGTCTAGGTTGCTCCTAACTTTCCTTCCAAGTAGTAAGCTTCTTTTAATTTCATTTCATTTTCATTTTCATTTTGGAGCCCCCCAAAATAAAGTCAGCCACTGTTTCCACTGTTCCCCATCTATTTGCCATGAAGTGATGGGGCCAGATGCCATGATCTTAGTTTTCTGAATGCTGAATTTTAAGCCAACTTTTTCACTCTCCTCTTTCACTTTCATCAAGAGGCTCTTTAGTTCTTCACTTTCTGCCATAAGGGTGGTGTCATCTGCATATCTGAGGTTACTGATATTTCTCCCTGCAATCTTGATTCCAGCTTGTGCTTCATCCAGCCCAGCGTTTCTCATGATGTACTCTGCATATAAGTTAAATAAGCAGGGTGACAATATACAGCCTTGACGTACTCCTTTCCCTATTTGGAACCAGTCTGTTGTTCCATGTCCAGTTCTAACAGTTGCTTCCTGACCTGCATACAGATTTCACAAGAGGCAGGTCAGGTGGTCTGGTCTGATGTTGAAGGACTGAGTTTGAAGGTGAAACTCCAAAACTTTGGCCACCTGATGTGAAGAGCTGACTCATTTGAAAAGACCCTGATGCTGGGAAAGATTGAAGGCAGGAGGAGAAGGGGATGACAGAGGATGAGATGGTTGAATGGCACCACCGACTCAATGGACATGAGTTTGAGTAAACTCTGGGAGGTCTTGATGGACAGGGAGGCCTGGTGTGCCGTGGTCCATGGGGTCACAAAGAGTCAGACACGACTGAGAGACTGAACTGAACTGAACTGAACTGAACAATCATACTAAAATGAGAATTTTTTTCTCTTATAAAGTTATTAAGTATCAGAAAAATCCTTATATTCAGTTGGCTCTGAAAATCAACCTTTAACTTTTAATAGATAGTATCTCTCAAATATAAAAGCCATAATCTCATCAAACTTTTATGCTTGTTCATGTATTTCACCCTATACAACTTCGTCTTATTAATTAACCCTTAACCCTGGCATTATCATTATTCTTCTAACAATTCTTTAACCAGAAAGGAAATAATATTTGTACTGTTGTTTCTGTTTTTCTTTGATTGTGGCTCAAAAGTTTTCTCTTGTATAATTGTTATTCACTTTTAAGAGGTTTTTTTTTTTTTTTTTTTTTCTTTCTAGATTATTTCAGGTCAGTTTCTCTCTGATAAGAAAGTCGGGACTTACGTGGAAGTGGATATGTTTGGTTTGCCTGTGGACACAAGGAGGAAGGCATTTAAGACCAAAACATCACAAGGAAATGCTGTAAATCCCATCTGGGAAGAAGAACCCATTGTATTCAAAAAGGTTGGTCTTGTGTTCTTCACGCCAGATGTTAATGCGTCTTCTAGGTGTTTCCTGACTTCTTTGGTGGCTCAGACGGTAAAGCGTCTGCCTGCAATGTGGGAGACCTGGGTTCAATCCCTGGGTCGGGAAGATCTCCTGGAGAAGGAAATGACAACCCACTCCAGTATTCTTGCTTGGAGAATCCCATGGACAGAGGAGCCTGATAGGCTACAGTCCATGGAGTCGCAAAGAGTCACTTTCAGGTGTTTTATACGGGAAAAAATATGAAATGAGGAATTACTTATTGTTTCACTTGGGAATTTACACATTAATAATATAATAGCATTTTCAAAACTATCTTGAAAACTTCAAAATTTCTGTGAATTGCTTGTTTGGATTTTTCATAATTGTGAATCAATTAATTCTAGGATACCTCATTTGGGAGACCAGAATAATACGTAATTTTAACTCATAGCCTCTCATAATACAAGTGATAAATGATATGTCTTCGCTATAATTCGAATGAAGTAGAGTGGTAAATAGGGAGTAATATGGTAGCCAAGAGAAAGGAAGTCCATGCTTCCTTTAAAAAGCATAGCAATTAAACTCCCTGGAATCTCCAACCAGTGGTGTTGGCCTTGGTAACTTGTCTGGATTCTATCTGATAGTTAATACCTTTTACATTCGACTTGTCTTTCCCTCTGCTTTCACACACACACACAAAAAAAACAGGTCTTTTCCACTTCCTTTTTAAACAAAAAGGAAGACGTTAAGTGCAGTAGAAAGTAGAGTGCACTCTTATCACTTTGCTTTTATCTGGCCAAAATATCTACAAAGGCAGTCTTCTGCAAAGAGGGTATCCTTAAGATCTGTGTACTCCAGCTATTTTTTTTTCTTATGTTAATTATAGTTAGTAATACTGTCTTATAAGCATTCTTATATGAGTATTTTCTAATATACTGAAAACATTTAGAAAATATCTAACTCATTGAAAGTAGTCAATAAATGTTAGTTTTCTTATGTTCCAAAGAAATGCATATTTAAGGTATAATTGGCCTCATGGTCTTGACATGTTGATATAGTATAGCTATATATGTACTCCAGATGTTTTACACTGAGAGAAAAAAAAGTAAGCAATTTTTTTTTTAAGTTGCTCAGTCTTGTCCGACTCTTTGCGACCACATAGACTATAGCCTACTAGGCTCCTCCATCCATGGGATTTTCCAGGCAAGAGTACTACTTATGGCTAATTTGGGAATTTACAAATAAATAAAGTAATCTCATTTTGAAAGCTATCCTTGAAAGCTACTTTATAATTTTTGCATTTGCTCCGAAGTACAAAGGTAGTTTGCTTTGAAAATATAATAGTGAATGCTCAAACTGTGGTTAAACCATTAACTCACAGTATTTAAACATAGAACTTTTGTCATTTCTGCCTTGAGAATGTTCATGTCAAAAGAAAATGGTCTATTTGTTGAACAGATTCCTCATTTTGAAAAGGTGATAAAACACAGATGAAGCCATATCTCTTCTCTTTTTGAAAATCTAAATTATAGAGCAGTAACTTAACTTTTTATCAATTTGCTCAGCAGAAACGTCTACTTGGATTTGGAAAAGTAAGGCCTGTTTGAATATTACCTTTCTAATTCTTTCTGGGAGTCACTCCTGGTAACTACACGTATTCTTAACGTCCTATAGGTGGTTCTTCCTTCGCTAGCCTGTCTGAGGATAGCAGTTTATGAAGAAGGAGGTAAATTTATTGGTCACCGAATCTTGCCAGTACAAGCAATTCGGCCAGGTATGGATAGCATTGTGGGAAACTTTTTATCAAAGTTGTAAAGAAAATCATCACTGCCTTATAAGATTATTAAAGAACATGTAGGAAGCTATTTGCTGTTTTGGTGTTTCACTCTGTAAAAAGGATTCTAAGATTATATATTTAAACCTGGCAATATTATGTTTTTGTGATGAGCTGTGACTACTGGGCCAGTCAACTCTTGCCAGATGTTATGTGTAACAAACTACCTGAAAATTAAAAGGCTTATAAAAGGTGTTTCATCTTCGTGCTCACAGGTCTGTGGAGTAGTAGGGCTTGGTGAGGTTTGGCTGTGCAACTGTGCTTGAGGCTGTGGGCTTCCCACACCTGCTCACTCAGGGGCTCCAGGTGAAGAAGCCATTGCACTCCCAGGCATCTCACGGCAGCCCAGTGGGATGCACACTGGTATCTGCAAGTGCATGTGAAGCCTCTGCTTGTACACATCACTAACATCCCATTGTCCAAACAGGCTAACCCCCAAATCAAGAAATCATATACAGGGTACAAATTTGGACTGATAATTCAATCTATGACACATGGTTTCAAATTCTCTCTTGTGGGGAAAAACATGGTTGGAAAGGGAGAAAAAAAAATCAGAGTCAACATTATTTTCCTGTTTGATGAGAAAAATAATACCCTATCACTCAAGAGCATATGATTAAGAAGAGGTAGAAGTAAGCTGTTGGTCATCCAGAGTCACATGAAATAAGTACTTTGATCGACTGGATGTTTCGCATTATAAGAAACTGTGATGCACACGATATCATGTCACCCCCCAGGCTATCACTACATCTGTCTGAGGAACGAGAGGAACCAGCCTCTGATGCTGCCAGCCCTCTTTGTCTACATAGAGGTGAAGGACTATGTCCCAGACACATATGCAGGTAAACCACCTAACCTGGAAGGATCATCCATGTTGATCATCCATATGATCATCTGGGGTCATCCATATTTTTGTGACTCAGCAGAAAGAAAACTGGACTAAACAAAGGCAAGAGAGGTGTGACCTCAGAATCACCTCTGTTTGTATGCATGTTTAGAAGTAATTCATCAAACCTTTGTGAATAAATTTTAGTTTAAATCTCAATAAATTATTGAGCATTTTTATCCATTGGTAATATTATTCTCATGAGTTCAGTACTTTCTAACCAATGCTACCTGATACTACACAGTCTACCTAGTTCTGTGCAGTGAATTTACCTTCAGCCAGTTTTAGAATCCTGACCCTTTCTATGAGTGAAATCATCAGCTATAGAAATTAACTTAGGATGATGTCAGCCTGGAATCATACATTTAAATTCTTGTGGTGCCAAGGTACCTGAGTGGAAGATCCTGGGAAGTGGTGGAGACTATGGCAGTCTTGGAGCGGATGTCCAATCTGAAGACGGCAGCCATAACTCATTCCAGCTAGACAGCATCATGTTCAAATGATACCCATATTGCCAAATCATTGGGTTGTTTCAACAGTCTGTAAAGCAGCCTTTTTATGGGAAGTGTCTTCCCTGTGAATCACCAGTGTGGGAAACAGGACAAATTTGTGGGCCATTTCTGAATTGGATGAAATGCTCAAATAACACTTAAAAATTTGGAGCACTGACACAACCTGAGTTGGAGCTTGTCCAGTTTGTCTCAGAGATGACCTCTGAGTTCTCTCTTCCTAAGGTTCAGCCAGTGGACTCTTGTCCATTTCCAAAGTGTTGGCTGGATAAGTAGATAGTTATATGGGTAGATGGAAAGATGGAAGATGGACAGTGAATCAGTAAATGGATGGACAAGTAGAGAGATGATGAACAAATACATGGATGGATGGATGGAGGGATGGATGGATAGATTGATGCCTGGTGGGTAATCAGTATCTCCAGGACCATCAATCTAAAATGTCTCTTTCCTATTTAGACGTGATTGAAGCTTTGTCAAATCCAATCCGGTATGTGAATCTGATGGAGCAGAGAGCTAAACAACTGGCTGCTTTGACACTGGAAGATGAAGAAGAAGTAAAGAAAGAGGTGAGAGGGTTGTTCTAGTCTTGTGCATGGCGTGAAGCATGATTTCCGAATCTTGTTGCTAGCTTTTCCTACATAACTTCACCCTCAGGAAAGGAAAAGAGAACACTGGAAAACCACTTTGGTGGAGTTCAGCCTCATCTCCCAAAACATCTAGAAGATACCCTGAATTTTTCATATTTCATTCTCTTTTGGCATTCTGTGGCCACCACCAGCATCTTCTTTTGTGACCACATTAAACAGTAGACATCTTGCTGTTTCAGGGGAAATTTTCTAGACCATTTCATGTTGTTTAAAGGTGAATAAAACATGTAGAAAAGAAGATGATCATCAAGTCATTTGTTGTTTTCTTTTGTCTTTAAAGTACAGGGTTTTCAAAGTGCTTTTGTGATTTCTTACAGTACAAAAGTTACTTAACACAGTACCTGTTGTGTAGTATAGGCCACAAAGTGGCAACTATTATTACTGTATATTTATGTATTATAATACATATTCCCAAAATAATTGGTGTGTTATTCTAAATTAGATGTCACAATGCAAAGAATAAGTAAGAAAGGGCCTAGAAATATTAGAAGTGAAGTTTAAAAATATGAAGCTTCCTCAAAATCCTGGTGAATTTGCCTTGTCATTTGATTGATTTAGTCATTAACCAACGAGTTGAATAAAATTTTTGATGTTTATTTTAATAAAAAATATGAAGTTTCCATGTAGACCGAGATAGAATTTCATGATTATTGGGGATGACATGAACATTACAAATAGTGATAAAAACTAGCTATTTTCATACTTCTTTTGAATATTCAGAGGATAGATTCAGGGAAACAGGTGAGAAAATTGGAGAATTATCAGTATAGGAAAAAACCTTGAAAATTGTTTGGGTGACTTTAAGAGCAAGTCCACTCAAGTTGATATTACTAAATCAGCTTTTTCTTATTCCAAAAGAATAAAGAAACCTAGGCTTGTCACAGGAAATTTTTTAAATGGAAATGAGAAATGAAAATCCCAAATACATCACGTTTAATCCAAACACCCAGGCCACACAGAGATAACACTGTACATGTGTGCATGCATGTGTGCTAAGTCGCTTCAGTCGTGTCTGACTCTTTGCAACCCTATGGACTGTAGCCCTGCCAGGTTCCTCTGTCCATGCGATTCTCCAGACAAGATTTCTGGAGTGGGTAGCCATTTCCTCCCCTTAGGGATCTTCCCAACCCAGAGATCGAACCCATGTCTCTTATGTCTCTTGCATTCGCAGGTGGGTTCTTTACCACTAGTGGCACCTGGAACACCCAACACTGTACATATAGGGTATACATGCAGCTAGTCTTTTTATGCACAGTTAGTACTTTTTGATATAATGGGATAATACTCACAATCTGTGTTTTAACCTTTTATTTTCACTTAATGCAAATAGTTCCATGTCATAAAATATTCTATGACATGACTTTTAATAACTTTGTAATCTTCCATTACATAGCTGCACATTTTCTTTCTAATCTCTATTATTGGATATTTTGAATACTTTAATATTTTAAATAGATCTTCAGTAAACATCATTTTTTAGCACATTTATGATTATTTCTTTGTTTTTTCTACAGAATTTTAGAAATTTGTGATCTAAGATGTTGAGTTAGTTGAACGTGAGAGAAAATGAATGAAGAAAAGAAAAATATGGGTTTCCATGGTAGTCCAGTGGTTGAGAGTCTGCCTTGCAATGCAGGGGACACAGGTTTTATCTCTGGTCAGGAAACTAAGATCCCACATGTCTGAGGAGCAATTAAGCCCGTGTGCCACAACTAGAGAGTCCGTGCACTGCAGTGAAAGACCTTGCATGTCACAATGAAGATCCTGCATGTCAAATAAATAAATATTCTTTAAAAAAGAAAAATATCTAATGCCAAAGTAACATTTTTCAGGCTATTTACAGTGCGAGCAGCGTATCCTATAGAACCAATAAATATATTGTCTTGTTTGATGAAATTTAAAGTTAGCCTGGAAAGTTTCATAAATAATATTTTTCTTTGTATGCAGAAAATGGAGTTATAGGGAAATTTTACACTTCTGGAAAAGTACACCTAACAGTAGACATGAATTACTTCCAGCATTGTGTATTTGACACCTATGCTTAGCATATGTTTCTTTTTCATATGTTAAAAGCCACTTAGCTTTTACTTGTCTGTAAAGCCTTTCCTTCTATACCTGTAACCAGTTCATGTTGTTCCTGTGCTGTGCTTAGTTGCTCAGTTGTGTCCAGCTTTTTGCAACCGCATGGACTGTAGCCTGCCAAGCTTCTCTGTTCATGGGGATTCCCCAGGCAAGAATACTGGAGTAGTTTGTTAGGCCCTCCTCCAGGGCATCTTCCCAACCAAGGGATCAAATCCAGGTCTCCCACATTGCAGGTGGATTCTTTACTGTCTGAGCCACCAGGTAAGCCCAAGTATACTGGAGTGGGTTGCCTATCCCTTCTCCAGGGATCTTCATGATCCAGGAATCGAACCAGGGTCTCTTGCTTTGCAGGCAGATTCTTTAGCTGAGCCTACCAGGGAAGCCCAATTCATGTTGATGTATGGCAAAAACCATCACAATGTTGTAATTATCCTGCAATTAAATAAATAATTTTTTTTTTAAGAACTGAATAAAAAAACACCACTTTAAAAAAAGACACCACCAGTTAGGCCTACTGCTTGAATTTGAGCAGTTAGTCTGAGCACTCACTGCTTGGCTGGTCCAGAGGGCACAGAGAGAGCAAGCGTGTCATCCATGCTCTAGGCAGATTTTGCTGGTACCAGCCCAGAGTTCCTTTGCAGGGCTGCTGCAGGGTGGGCTGAAAACAGCTCACAGCGCACATTTCTCCAGAAGCCTGGCCTAGGCTGATAGGAACTGCCTTGCTTGGGGATGTCTAGCAGATTCTTCTTTCAAGGAGGTGACTGTGTCCTGTGACTGTCTGATACAGAATAACAGCCCAGGTCTCTCACTGCTGGATGGGCACCTTCAGTGCTGCAGCTCAGGCTCCCATGCCCCACCCCACCCCCAGGCTATAGGATCAGGCTGAGGCTAGACCCCAGCTGAAACCACTCTGGGTTTATCTTGTTTCCCTGTCTTAGCCTGTTTTCCTCACTTCCCTGTAGTTCTCGCCTGAGAACATCCTCTCAATTTATCACGCAGACAAGAATCCCAAGTACAAGTCTGCTAATAAGGAATCCCACAATGCTAAATAGCTGCTGTTTTACAATTAAAGATTGAATACCCTGATTTTCTTTTTGTCGGGGGGGGGGGNTGAATTTCTTATTTTGCTCATATAAACCCCAATATGAAATTAAAGGCTCTCCTTAGATATCAATGGGTTTCCAAGCTCTGAAACTCTTTTCTTTTCTACTGACTTTAATAACATATTTCATAAAATATAATTCACAGTAAAGATAATTTATGGAGATATAATTAGATTCCTAAGCCTTCTCTAATTAGAAAACAGGAATCTCTTTAATCAACTGGATGCAGTTTATTTTCTTAAAAAAATAGGTGTTTAAATAAAGCATTTTCAGAAAAAATTATGTTTTGCTACCATTTCAAAACAATACTTTCTATATCATCGACTTGTACCTAGATGCTGGCCATCTTCTCCAAGGAGTAAGCTCTGACTTGAAGAGATTTCAAGACACCACCAATTTCAGCTTATATAATATAGCAATAGAGGTAAAAGCCTTGTAATGAAACAGTTAGAGACCGTTTCTCTAATGAGAAAAATGTCATTTTGCAGAGTAGGAGACCTAAGGCCTTTGAGACTGCAGATCTTTAATGCCACTGTCCTTTCAAAGCATATAAAAAAGCTATTTGGATTCCACGTATATGTGATATCAGAGAAAAAATTTTTTTCTCTGTCTTACTTAACTAAAAAGTGATACAAATGAACTTATTCACAAAACAGAAATAGACCCACAGACGTAGAAAGCAAACTTATGGTTACCAAAGGGAAAGGGAGGANAAGTGATACAAATGAACTTATTCACAAAACAGAAATAGACCCACAGATGTAGAAAGCAAACTTATGGTTACCAAAGGGAAAGGGAGGAGGGACAAATTAGGAGTTTAGGATTAACAGATACACACGACTATATATAAAATAGATAAACAACACACATAGCAAACAGAACTGTAACAGCCTAATATGGAAAAGAATCTGAAATATATATATGTATATATATATAATTGAATGCTTTACTGTAAACCTGAAACTAACACAACGTTGTAAATCAACTATACTTTAATTTTTTGAAAAAATAAAAGCTATTTGTGG